>JAJIBD010023395.1:0-209070 GCA_021461705.1 Cryptotis parvus | reverse complement strand
CATGTCTGGTTGATTGCATTATTTTACTTTTTTCTTTATGCCTTTCTAAGAGTTACAGTTTTCCTTATATATACATTTAAGTATAACACTGATAGAAAATATATCAATTAATGTGATGTCAATGATGTGCTTGAATCTATCTGTTATAGTTGTTTATGGATTAGAACATAATGATTGCTTGCCTTCCCCTCAATTTAATACTTTGCCCTTGAAAAATTTAGTGATACTGTACTGGTAAATTTATATTAAGTGTTCCACTTACAGTCAGCTACTTAAAAACTTCCTTGAAAATTCTCTTTGCCATGACTAATTTTATTTATCATATTTACAACTGTACCAAGTTATATATTTATTTATTTTTTGTTAATTGTCTATTAAAATTTCTCTATTTCACGAAAAGAGCATAACTTTTATATTAAGAATAGTATATTCCACATAGTTTACAGTTTGTATATACTAAATAATGTGCAGTTTATGATTTAATATTAGGCAAGAGGGACTTCCCACTTCCAGGAGAAGACATTTCTGATTATCAATACAATGCACAATTATCCCCTTCAAGTAATCTTTTTAAAATGTTTTTTAAAAAGGTTTTTGAATCACCATGATAAACAGAGTTACAAAGTTGTTCATGATTTGGTTTGTCATATAGTGTTCCAACACCCTGTTCCTTCACCAGTGCACATTTCCCACCACCAATATTACCAATTTCCTTCCTACCACCCCTCCCTATCCACTCAAGCCTGTCTCTATGGCAGTCACTTTCTCTCTCTCTCTCTCTCTCTCTCTCTCTCTCTCTCTTTCTCCTTCTCTGTCTTTCCTTTGGGCATTATGGTTTGAAACACAAAAACTGAAAACTTATCATGTTTGTCCCTTTACCTACTTTCAGCACTAATTCTTGTTCAGAAGTTTCACTTAGTTCTTAAGTCAATAGTCTAAATTTTTGGCAGGGTAATTTCTCAGTGAAGTGCTAGGGGCTCTGTTTGGGTGAGCAGTCTGGTGTAATCCAGACATCTCCACCATAAGTGGATGTTGGAATACTTTTAGTAGCTGGTTGATATTTTTCAGGATTTATTTATGAGTCCTGGAGGAAGGCCAGTAGTGAACTTACATGGTGCTGCTAGAGATGTTTCTTGGATGTGACTGCCAGGGTTTTTTGAAGTTCAGGGAGGTGGAGAGATGGAATTTGATCTTACATGGTGCTGCTAGAGATGTTTCCTGGATGTGACTGCCAGGGTTTTTGGAAGTTCAGGGAGGTAGAAAGATGCAGCCATCCAGACTTCAAGAAGGCCTGGTCCCTCCAAGGAATCTAATTCATTGTTTGTTTTAGTTCTGGACCACTCACAGACATGGGGCAGAGCTGCTACTGACAAGAGACTCCGCAGACATGGGGGCAGAGCTGCTACTGGCTCTCCCTGTGACCAGCCGCTCACGAGACGCCCGGGAGGGATGGTGGGTTCTAGCCCTGGCCCACCATCCCAGCAGAGCCTCGCAACAAGCCAGACGACCCCCCCCACTCCATGAGGGCCTCCATTTTCCACATCCGGACTTCTCTCTCGTCAGAACTCCACCCAGCAGACCAGCCTATCACAGCCCGGCAAGCGGCCGCTTCGGTTCATCAATAAATGCTGGACTTAGAGATGCCTACAAGAGTATGCTACCTGCAAGGCAGAGCCTGGCAAGCTACCCGTGTTGTATTTTTTATGCCAAATACCAGTAACAATTATAGACCTCATTCCGGAATGGATTGAGGCTCTTTATGTTCCTGGAGCAAGTAGATGCCCTTGGGCTCTACTAGCTTGAGACAGGATATATGGAGATGTTACTGGGGCCAGCTCGAGCAAATCGATGATGAACGGGAAGACAGACAGTGACAGTGACAGTTCTGGACCACATCTCATGGTGCTTGGGATTAGTCCTGGCTTTTTTGCTCGAAAATCGTTCCTGCTTTAGGGATTTAACTGGGTCAAACATATGCTACACAAATGCTCTACCAGGTGTACTATCCATTTCTCCACCATGTCCCATCCAATCCCAGACTAAGGAGTCTTATGATTAGTATATGTAGGATATTTTACTATAGTTTTATTTAAGGTTGAAAGTTGAGTGACATATTGTAATTACAGGGCACTGGGTTTGAATTCATACTGTGTAGGTTGAATTTAAGTCTGATTTTATTTTATTCTTTTTTGCTTTTTGGGTCACACTCAGCAATGTTCAGCGGTTACTCCTGGCTCTACACTCAGGAATTACTCCTGGCGGTGCTCAGGGGGACCATATGGGATGCCGGGGAATCAAACCCAAATCAGCCGTGGTGCAAGGCAACGCTGTGCTATTGCTCCGGCCCCTGATTTTAATTTTTAACCATTGTTTCATATATCTTACAAATTATTTAATATATTTGTGACTCAACTTCATCTCTTTGAATGGGGGATAACAATGCACTCAAGGGCACTGAGAAGGTGAAATAAACTAAAATAACTAAAACTCTGGGAATTGTGATTTGCTCATGGTAAGCCCTAAAAATGCTGTGTATTATTATACAAATAGTAGAAAAATCAATTCAAATTGTTATGGCTGACTTTAAATATAAAGGAAATTTGTTGATTCATGTTACTGAAAACTTCAGAAGAATTATGGCAAACACCTACTTATAACAAATTGGAAGTGAAGAAGTAAAAATCAGTCACCATATAAAATTTAAACCATTTCGTACACAAATTTTACTTATAAAAATTTGATATGCCAAAAAAAATAGCAATAAAGGACCTCATTCCCAATGAATGGAGACATTACTGGAGCCCACCCGAGCAAATAAGTGAACAACTGGAAGACAAGTGACAAGTGACATAAAAATTCTAAAAGATAGGGGGCCAGTAAGATAGCACAGCAGGTAGGGCGTTTGCCTTGCATGCAATCAACCTGGGTTTGGTTCCCCAGCATCCCATATGGACCCCTAAGCATTGCCAAAAGCATTTCCTGACTGAAGAGTCAGGAATAATGCCTGAACATTAATAGGTGTGACCCAAAAAAGAAAAAAAAAGTTCTAAAGATATAGCTAAAGAGGATAAAAAATAATAGGTATATATAATATATATATAATATATATAAAAAAATATATATAAACTTGCAGAACTAAGATGCAAAAATGTTGTATTTCTATACATTAACAATGAACTATCATAAGAAAATGTCAAGAAACTATAACTGCTTAAAAGTACCTATGAAAAGTTTATACAAGAAGGTCAAAAGACCTGTGAACTGAAAACTGCAAACTAATGCTGAAAGCATTTATGCTCATGGATTGGATGAACTAACACTGTTAAAATATCTATATTTCTCATATCTATATTTTCAGAGTCATTGTAATCTTAACTTTCCAACTGATCTTCTTACTGCTACACGATCCCACATGAAACCTGTCTTCAGCCGCATATAACTGGGCCTATTGTGGAATGCAAGGCAAAGTCCCTTCCTATGAAGTGGGTCCCAGAAGCTTCCACATCTCACCTACACCTTCGTAAGGCCCCACACCACAGTTTTTGAGCAACATATCTGATTAACAATTACATGCTGCTCACATATTGTGAGGATGGGCATAAAAAAGAGAGAGAGCAACCTCCAGGTTAATCCTTCAATGTCTTCCAGGAGGTTAATAACAAAAGTCTCATCTCCAACATAACAAGATCAGAAGAAAATCAATGGGAAAACATATAAAATCCCACTAAGTTCAATGAGCAAAAACAATATCACTGAAGATATAAGCAACACTAATGAGCTCAATAGATACTCATACAGTGTCTGTAGTGACACCATAATGAGGGTGATCAATGAGCGCAAAGAAATTATATGAGATAGTCAACAAAGCACAAGAAAGTATGAGTCAAAATGAAAAACCCTACTACAATTAGAGATGACAGAAATAAAGAGCATGGCAGAATACACAAAAATAAAACCAAATAGAGACTCTGACTAGCAGAATAACAACAGCTGGACAAAATCTCAAGGAACTCCAAGATGAGAAGGAAAACACTAGGAAACAGGAAACAGCAGAAGGTGCAAAACATCTTGAAAAGAAATGTGTAGCATATCAGAGAACTATGGGATGAGTTCAGAGGAGCAATGCCTCGAATAATTGGAGCATCTAAAGAACAGGAAGGCAAAAGTGATGAAAAATAATGAAAGAAGCAATTAATAAGAATCTCCCAGAGTTGAGTAATATAACCACCAAGACCCATCAGGTCGAGGGTCCCAGAGAAAATAAACCTAACTTAGATAACTCCAATACATGTTGTACTCAAAATGACAAAAATCCAAAGATAGAGACAGAATGATTACAGCAGTAAGATCAAAAAAGGGACTTAAAAAGAAAAGTCCATAAGGTAGCAAATCTATTCATTGAGACTTTATGAGCCAAACGAGTATGGAAGGATATAGTAGAAAAACTCAACAATGAATACCTCACCAAGAATACACTATCCAACTAGATTATTGTTAATACTTGACGGAACTACACATGGCTTTTGGGACAGATATAGCTTAGAGAATTCACAGCCTTGAAACCAGTTTTGCAAGCAGAGTTAAAAATGCTCCTTTAGTTGCCCAATCTGACCATGTCTATTCAATATAATGCTAGAAGTACTTACCATAGCAATCAGAGAAGTAAAGGACCTTAAGGGCATCCAGATTGGCAAGGAAGAAGTCAAGCTGCCACTATTTGCAGATGACATGATATTATCCGAGAAAACCCTAAGTTCTCTACCAAAAAGCTCCTAGAAACAATAGATACCTATAATAGAGTGGCAGGGTACAAAATCAATACCCAAAAAGTCAAAGGCTTTCCTATATACAAATAACAAAACAGAAGAAAGGAATATTAAGAAAATGATCCCATTCAAAATGGTGCCACAGAAAATCAAATAAATAGGAATCAGCTTAACTAAGAATGTAAAGGAACTGTACAAAAGAAAACTACAAAATGCTGCTTCAAGAAATAAATAAGGACACAAGAAAATGGAAACACATTCTCTGCTCAAGGATTAGGAGAATCAATATTGTCAAAATGGTAATGTTCCCTAGAGCTCTACACATATTCAATGAGGTCCCTAGAAGGATACCCATGATATTCTTCAAAGATATTGACCAAGCACTCCTGAAATTTGTATGGAATAATAACCCCCCACGAATAGATAAAGCAATGCTTGGGAAAAAGAAGATGGGAGGCATCACCTTTTCCAACTTCAAACTGTACTACAAAGTGGTAGTAATTAAAACAGCATGGTATCACTCTGTATCACTGTCTTCCTGTTCATCGATTTGCTCGAGCGGGCATCAGTAACATCTCCATATGTCCCGACTCATGCTAGTAGAGCCATGGTATTAGAGTAAAAAGAGACCTGTGGACCTATGGAATAGAGTTGAGTATCCTGATACCCATCCTCAAATACATGATCATTTAATCTTTGATAAGGAGCAAATAGTACAAAATGGAGCAAGAAAAGCCTGTTCAACAAGTGAGTTGGGGGAAACTAGGAAGCTGCATGTAAAAATGAATTTCTACCTCTTTCTACTGCCATGCACAAAAATCAGATCAAAATGGCTTAAAAATCTCAATATCACACCTGAATCCATAGAGTACATTGAAGAAAATATAGGAAAAACCCTCCATGACATTGAAACTAAAGGCAACTTCGAAGATGAAACACCACTAACAAAGCAATTGGAATCAAAGATAAACATATGGAGATAACAAGAAACTAAAAAGCTTCTGCACCTCAAAAGAAATGATGACCAAGATAAGAAGACAGTCCACAGAATGGGAAAGAATATTCACCCATACCCATCAGCTAAGGGGTTAATATCCAGGATATGTCAGGCACTGGTAGAACTTTACAAGAAGAAAACAGCTAACCCTATGAAAAAAAATGGGGGAGAAGAAATGAAAGCAACTTTCAGAAAGCAGAAATTTGAATGGCCAAAAGGCATGTGAAAAAACACTCATCATCATTAGTCATCAGAGAGATGCAAATCAAAACAACAATGAGATATCTTCTCACACCACAGAGACTGTCACATATCCAAAAGAGCAAGAACAAGTGCTGGCTTGGATGCAGGGAGAATGGAACTCTCGTCCATAGATTGTGAGAATGGATACTGGTACAGCCTTTTTGGAGAATAATATGGACATTCCTTGAAAGACTAGAAATTGAGCTCCCATTTGACCCAGCAATACAACTCCCGGGATGTACTCCTCGGGAGGCCAAAACCAAAGAGTGGAAACACCATCTACACCTCTATGTTCATAGCAACAGTATTCACAACAGCCAGAATCTGGAAAAAAAACAGAGTGCCTGAGAAAAGACAACTGTATAAGGAATCTTTGGTACATCTTTACAATGGAATACTATGCAGCTATTAGAAAAATGAAGTTATGAAATTTGCCTATAAATGGTTGGACATTGAGAGGATCATGCTGAGTGCAATTAACCAGAGGGAAAAGGACAGATATAGAATGACTGCATTTATTTGTCAGATATAAAAAATAGCAGGATACCAATATCATTTCAGGTAAAATATGGATCAGGAGGTCTTCTCAGTGCATGGAATCTACTGCAAATATGTGGAGTCAGAGGTTAGGTAAGACAGAGAAAGGAACAGTGTGCTAATAATTATTGGAAATGATAATACCAGCCTAGAACTGAGCAGTGAATGTAGGCAAAAAAGGATATACATGATAACCTCTAACTGTATGTATTGCAAGTCACAATGTGTAAGAGAAAAGAGAGTGAGAGAGTGTGTGTGAGAAAGAAAAAACGGTAAAGTGCCTGCCACAGATGCAGGCTGGGGGAAGGGGAGAATTAGGAATCATTGTTGGTGGGGAATGGGCACAGTGGAGGGATAGGTGCTGGAACACTGTATGACTGAAACCCAAACATGAATATCTTTTTTTAAATTTTTTTTTTATTTTTACAATTACAAAGATATACAATTAAAAAAGTTCATATTTGGGCTTTGGTCATACGGTGTTCCAGCCACCCATCCCGCCACCAGTGCCCATCTCCCACCACCAACGTCCCTCTTTGCAATTGTATATTTCATGATGGTGTAATAAAAATTTTTAAATGCTCCTTTAAAGGACAGGAGAAAGTTTTTATCATGTGATGTTGAGTATGGCACTCACTAATGGTGTATATGGTTGTCCTTTACTAGGTTAAGAAAGACTAAAATCATATACCAATAAATTATCACAAATTCACTTTGATTGATTTACTTGCTAATAATTCTGTCTCTGCTTTAAATTTTACTGAAGCAAGTAATAGGAAATACACTTGTTATATGCCTGACAAGAGGGCAGACTGAAGGTGGAGGGATGGGTGGTGTCTGGGGACACTGGTGAAAGAAAGGAGACGTTGGTGGTGGGATTGGTGTTGTAACAATGTATGCTGAATCAACTCTAGTGTGAATTTTGCAAATAGTAGTGTAGTAATACAAATTTTAAATAAAGAAATAATAAAAATCCAATTAAATTATTTACAGGAAAATCTTAAAATGTAAATAGAACTATAAAATATTTCATACAACCAAAGAAATCCTGAGAGGGAAATTGAGATATTACATATCTTGATCAAACTATGTCAAAAATATACAGTAATCAAAATCACGTGATGATGATATAAAAACCACCTCACAGATCAATGCAACAGAATTAAGGATCAAGAAACAGCAAAAACATATACAGAGAACTAATTTATAATAAAGTGCATACAATGAGGATGGATAGTATTTTCATTATATCGTATTGGGAAAGGAAAACAGTATATTAAGAATAAAACTGAATCATCATCCTATTACACATGCAAAAATATTTCAAAATATACTGAAAACTTAGATGAAAAACCAGAAATTACAACATACATTGGAGAAACCAGCTGGTACGCTCTCTGACATAGTTTTTAGCAGTATCTTGTGAATTCATCATTAATAGCAAGAAAGACAAAAGAAAAATAAACAAATTGAAGTTAATAAACAGAAAATTAAAAACCTTCACAGTCAAAGAAACCACCATGAACTTTCTAGAGAGAGAAGAGTAACTTAGAATCACTATCACTATCACTGTCCTAACATTGATCATCTATTTGCTAGAGCAGGCACCAGTAATATCTCCATATGTCCTGTCTCATGCTAGTAGAGCCCAAGGGCATCTGCTCGCTCCAGGAACTTAAAGAGCCTCAAACCATTATAATAGGTCATGGGAATGAATTAATATAATTGTTACTGGTATTTGGCATATCAAATAAAATAGGGCAGCTTGCCAGGCTTACGAATGGAAGAAGATATATCTGACAAGGGTTAATATCCAAAACATACATACAATTCATTTAATTCAAACACACACAGATAAACACACACACACAGCATCTGTAGTTTTAAAAGGAAGAGGGAATCCAAATAGATACATCTCCAAATAATACATGCAGACAGCCAATATCACTGTATCATTGTCTTCCCGTTCATCATTGATTTGCTCCGAGCGGGCACCAGTAACATCTCCATATGTCCTGTCTCATGCTAGTAGAGCCCAATGGCATCTACTTGCTCCAGGAACATACAGAGCCTCAAACCATTATATTAGGTCATGGGAATGAGGTCTATAATTGTTACTGGTATTTGCAATACCAAACACAACAAGGGTAGCTTGCCAGGCTTGCCATGCGGGTGGCATAGGTCACCTCTAAATACAGCATTTATTGATGAACCAAGCCAGTCTGTGATAGGCTCATCTTCTGGGTGGAGTTCTGACAAAAAGAAAGTCCGGATGTGGAAAATGGCGGCCCTCATGGAGTGGGGGGTCATCTGGCTTGTTCCGAGGTTCTGCTGGGGTGGCGGGCCAGGGGCTAGAACTCGCCCGGGTTCCTCGTGCATGAGTACTCCTAACAACCAATATATACAGGAAAAAATGTTCTTTATCTCTATTATTTGGGAAACGTATGTTAAAAACCAAAAGATAATATCACCTCACACATGTTAGAATGGCTGTTGCATAAAAGACAAGAAGTTACTAGAGTGAAGATGTGCAAGAAGGTAAACTCATATACTATTGGTGTAGGAAACTACAGAAAATATTATGGTGATTCCTAAAAATAAATGATCTATGTGATTCAGTAATCCCACTTGGGTGTTTATTCCACAACATAAAAGCATAAATATGAAGAAACATATGAACACCCATGTTTATTGATGCAGTGCTTACAACAGCTAGTAGATTGGTTAAGTGCAGATTCATAGGTGAATGGGTTATGATGTGATATAAAGACATAATAAAATACGACTCAGCCATAAAAGATAAAATATTGTCATTTGTGACAGTGTGGATAAGTATTGAATGTATTATGCTTAATAAAATAAATTAGATGGAGAAAGCCAAATACTTCATGATTTTACTCATATGCAGGGTCTAAATGAAAAGAAAACCAAATTAAAACAAGCTAATTGATACAGAAAAACAGTCTAGTGGTTTTCAAAGAGACAGGAGGTTAAATATAGGAAAAATAGGCAAAGCAAATCAGTTATATGGTGATGGATGGAAATTAGACTTGGTGGTGATTATCTTGCAAGTGTATGTAATTGTTGAATTATAATGTATATCTGAAACTTATATAATGTCATGTCAAGTGAAGTGATCATTGATGTCAAAAGAGGGGTTCGACAGGGTGATACCATTTCACCAAAACTCTTCAGATCCACCCTCGAGAACATCATGCGACAATTAGAATGGGAAGGAATGGGAGTGAAGATAGATGGTCAGCAACTACACCACCTCCGCTTCGCTGATGACATTGTTCTAATAACACCAAACATTAGTCAAGCAGCACAAATGCTGGCTGACTTCGACCGAGAATGTGGAAAGATAGGTCTACAGCTGAACCTAAAGAAAACCATGTTTATGAAAAATGAACTAGTTCCAGAGGACATATTTATGAAAAAATGAACTAGTTCCATTCATTCTCAATGGAACAAACATCTCTGAATGGAGCAGTTATGTGTACTTAGGTCGAGAAATCAACATGATGAACGACCTAAAACCTGAGCTGCGCAGGAGGAAGAGAGACAGCATGGAATGCCTTCAAAGGCATCGAAGAAATAGCTAAAAGGACAAAGAACCTCCGGCTCGGGCACATCTCTTTGACTCCACCTTTCTCCCTGCATTAACATACGCCTCAGAGACCTGGGCCCTACAAAAGCAGGATGAGAATGATATTCGGGTCTCCCAGAGAGGAATCGAAAGAGCTATGCTTGGAATATCACGCCTCACTCAAGTGAGAGAAGGAATTCGGAGTTCTGACCTTCGTCGCTATTCCAGAATCAGGGATGCTGTCTCTTTTGCCAAGGCATCGAACATCAGATGGGCTGAACATGTAATGCGATTTGGAGACAACCGCTGGACTAGAGCCGTTACCAACTGGATCCCACAGGATGTCAAAGATCACGTGGCCGCCCACCTACAAGATGGTCAGACTTCCTTGTCAAGACCCTGAAGGAATGGTTTGAGGCTCTTCATATTCCTGAATCAACCAGATGCCATTGGGCTACATTGGTACGTGATAGGGTCCAATGGAAATGTTACTGGTGCCCGCTCGAACAAATCTATGAATAACGGATTCAAGTGATCAAGTGATATAATGTCATTAAAGCAATATTGTCTAAACTGAAAAACATGCAATGAATCTGTTTCTCTTCATTTCTTTCAATATACTATCTCCCTTTGGAAAGTTTATAATTTATTGTGGTAATGTAATAATTTTGTAATTATTATAGATTATATAACTAAAAATATAAAAAGTTGATTTTCTTCTATGGAGGGCTGAAAAAAGTCTTGCCTAGAAGGAAAAACTCTAACAGTCCCCTTACATCATGGTAAAACTTTACCAAACAAATATGTTGAACAAATTACTGCAGCTTCTGGTATTGGATATACTGATTGCATAAACTATTCATGTAGAATACCTTGGATTGGAGATGGGGACAGTTTGTTTTGAAGTACTTAGAATTCTTGGTAGAGAGCTAGAAACTGACGTCAAAATAACGAAAGTATTCTATTGACAAACCATAAAGAACTTCTTCAATCCCATTTTTCTACAAAAGGAAAAAAAAACATTTTACCAACATCACCCTTGTCTTTTAAAACACACATTTTGGATGGTGTTCCTGCCACACTACAGTGGACAGTAATTCTCATACTCACAGTTTGCTAAATATTTTCCCACTCCCATCCCCTTCTATAGTCTCTCCACCAAAGTCTTTAGTATAATCCAATGTAAAATACAAAAGAAATATTAAATCCTTATAACTTGAGTTATATACTTATTTTATAAAATAGAAGTACTCTTTTGTCAATTATTTTATATAAAATAAAATCCAATATTAATGAATGAATTTTAAGTGGAATGTGAAGAATCTTATATAACTTTCTTTAAATAAACATTTCATGACTTTGTGATTTGCATAGGTTATTGAAATATACACTAAATTTATTACATTTGTAAAGGTTCATGAGGAAGTGAAAAACATCTTTGTTTTGGAAAATGTTCGGCTATTTCTTATTCTTGCCTTTTTTGTTTTGTGTTTATGATATGCACAAAAGATAATTACTTTTATTCTAACCTTCTTATAAAAAGACTATTATTGACATCTAAGGATTAAGTTTTAATTGAAGTAAAATTTCAAATGGTCAATTATCTGTGATCCCTATATACTGATCACAAAGACATCTTGGAGCAGGCATTGAAACAGATAAATATGTTGAAGACAGCTAACAGCTCCATTTAGTTCTCCCACGCTTGCCAAACTTGACACACACAATTTATCCCAGAATGTTGGAAAGAGAGCATAAAATATAGCCAGATTGTGATACTGTATGTTTCTCAGATGGTGTTTCCTTGGGCTGAAATCAGGTATTTCATATGCCCAGATATGCAATTCAGATATCTGTGGATGGGCATCTTGCCCATACTCATCATATTTTTTATGCCTTAGCTTGGAACTTTTTAGTGAGCAAAATTAATGTTGAGTCTCTCATGTATATAATGTCTTGGGTGAAATGAGTGCTCAATTTTCTTACACAAATATAGAATGGAGAGTTATCCATGAGTAAACATAAACTATCTCTGAGGGGGATATATGGGAAATGAATCCAACAAATATTTAACACAATCATAATTTCCAGCAGTGATTGTAATTGATATATTTTGCTGCCAAAGTGGCTCCAATATTTAATTGTCTGAATTTTTTTCACTAGCTATGCCTCCTTGGAGTTAAAGGGAATTCCCTGTGCTGGTCAGCCTGAAATTTAATTCTTTTTTCAAAAGTGATTTAATAACTTTTCATTTATTTAATTCTTTTTTCAAAAGTCATTTAATAAATGCTCAGGGAATACTCCTGGCCCTGCTCTCAGGAGTAACTCCCGGCGGTGCTTGAGGGACAAGAGAGAGTACCAGGGATCGGACCTGGATTGGCGCATGCAAGGCAGATGCCATACCCACTCTGCTGCTCCAACCCTGTTTTTAAGCTCTTGGCATAACAAGGTTGATTTTCTAATATGAATAGTTTAATGAAAAATTTTAGTTATGTAAAACACAGCATGTATATCTGTGTAGTGTATATTTAATAACATTTTCAGCACTGTGATTTGTAATACTATAATGATCGGCTTTATGCACTCAACGTTCCAATGCTACACCTTCCACTAGAGAGTCTGATTCCCTCCATCATTGTGTCAGTGCCCGTTCTCTCCCATTCCTGTCCATTGGCCTAGGTAAGCTCAGTTCCATAAATCAGTTCTCATTTTCTGTTGCCTATGGCCATACGGTATCCACTTAGCTTGCAGTAAGTGTTGAAACAAGTAATCTCAAAGTAAAGTTCATCAGCATCAACCACCAGTCTTGTGCTTAACCCTCCCTCTAAAGCATTCTTTAATAATGATTATCTAGCCTTGGACTGTACAATTCTAATAAAAGAAAACTTGCTGCCTTCCTAGACAAGCTATTCTTTCTTAATCAGACCAACTCTTAGAGCATATTACTTACACTAAACTTCAGTATAATCAACTTTAAAGTTACTCTATTAACTTACTGGAGCTACTACACCCCTGATTCTAAGAGAAGGCAGAAGATTTTTTTCACTTCTTTTTATCTATCCTTTTCCCTGCTGCCAAGTTATTACAAATTAGTTATTATCATAAAGGAAAAATTTAGATTTTGCCAATTAGAGATATATTTTATTACTTGAAAGTATTCTTGAGCTAAGGAGGATGAGGAAAGATGAAGAGGAGATAACTGAAAAAACGTGAAGACTGGATCTGAAATTACGTTTCTCAGAATCTAAATCAATGATGCACAGGTATTCTTGGGAACTTGTGGTATGTGAAGGCACTCTCATTCAGTAGTTCTAATGTAAAGGCTCATGAATTCATTTTTCTGACACTTCCCCAGTTGATAATAATACAGCATGTTAAGAGAGCACATTCCAGTGGCAAAGCTTCAGAATCTATAAATAGGGGCTGGAGCAAGAGCATAGTGGGTAGCGCATTTGCCATGCATGCAGATGACCCAGGTTAGATTCGCCACATCCCATATGGTCCCCCAAGCACTGCCAGGAGTAATTCCTGAGTAAAAGCCAGGAGTAACCCCTGAGTGTCGCCAGGTGTGACCCAAAAAAGCAAAAAAAAAAAAAATCCTATAAGTAATGTATAATAAGACTTTATTTGGAATAATTCTCTTTTTAGGGGGGTGTTCCTTTAAACTGGACTTTGTGCTTGTTTAAGAACTCTAATTTGTTCAGTAACCTGACTTAGGACTTTTCATTTGTATTTAAATATAAAGAATTGGGTAGAGAAATCTATAATGATTCAGATAGTTGTTCTCTTTTAGATATGTTAATTTGGAAGGCCTATAAAGGGCCAAGGAATTTGAGTTTTTTTAACAGGTATATCCCCTATATATGATTTTGAGGCAGATGGCCTGTGCTCAGACTTCAGGAAACTGCCTGGAATGAATAAGTTAAGTGGAAACACCAGTTTTCGACATAGCTCATCATTCTTAACCATCTCAGTGAAGGATGTCAACTAAATGGTGACCACATTTTTGTAGGGCTTGGTAATAAATGCCCAGACTTACACTGTTTGGTCAGACTACACATTCACAATAACAAGGACAGGTCCCTGAATGAAGAACCTAATACCTAATACCTAATACCTCCCTGAATGAAGAACTTAATCCATATGCTCTTGTTACAGGGAAAAATTCAATAAATAATAATATTCAGAGAGAAAATGATGTAGGGGACATATGGATGCTATTTATTATTAAATTAGTGAGACCAAGGTGCTATTTATCCAGGTCGTTTTTAGAAATGGCCTCTTTATAAAGTGTGGTGTTGTAAAACTCCCGCCAAATTAGTAGCACTCGTGTCTTAGTATGGATAGTTAAAAGATCATCCAGCTTCCACAGAGCTGGAGAAAATTAGTCACATTTGAGAATAACCAAGACTAAAATCTCACAACTCTGTTTTTTCTATGTTTTCTTCCCACATGTGATGTGCAGAAAGAAGTGAACTCTGTGTGCTTCATTCAACCATGGAAATAAAGTGTCCAGGTCTTACCAATAAGAACAGGGAGAATTGGTACAGCCTGCACTCCGGCGTAATGGAGCTGAAACCAAGAACTCATTCAATTGGATTTTTTGAGATACTGGAAGTTGAGTAGGATTTCTGTCATAAATATTTTTTATACAACAAGCAATCCATTTTATTTCCTGCTCAAGCAGGCAAAATTCAACTGAGATTAAGCACATACTCAATAGGCAAATGGGTAGAAAGCAAATTTTCTTATTCTTAAACTATGTGTATATCATCAGAGCTCTTGGCTTATTCACACATCTCATATAATTATTCCTAAATGACCCTGTTGTGTTGAAAGCTGCTAAGGTTCTGGTAAGATGATGAAATAAAGTCTGTGCTGCCTAAGGGGGAAAATACTAAAGAAACACTAATTTTACATGTGAATCTTGTGTGTGTTTGTATGTGTATTTTTGTGCTGACTATGTGTTGGAACAAAGTGACTTTTGCTATTGGAATAACTGGCAATGTTCCAGTAGCATATGAAAATAAAATAACTAGGAAATTTATTGCAAAATGAAGATCTACATGTGCAGAAATATTTGGTAAATGACATGCACATCCCCACATTAGCAGTGTTTGTAATCTTTCTACTCCCAAGTCCTTGCCCAAGAGGCAGGCTGATTGGATATGGTGATAGAGGATCAAAGGGGATTTGGGGGACGGCCATCCTCTGACCTTTGCAAAGCAGACACGCTCTCAAAATCACACAGAGACATAACAACATAAGGTGACGTGGAGGCTTTTGTAACCAGACACAGATGTAAACAACCCGAAAAATGTGCAGTTTTCCCCTGATTAGTGGAGGCTTCATCTTCCTCCCATCCCCCTCAAATTAGCTGACATTCCTTAGTTTTGCAGGAATAAGCAGGTTTCTTAGGAAATTATTTCCAAGTTATTGAGGTTTGGTAATTCTTGGGTCCAACCCTGTTGTTAGATTGTTAATATCTGCGGTGAAGTGACCACTCTGAAATCACTACATTTCTTTGACAGCAGAACCAAGAAATTAAGAGTAAAGCTCTAGACACAGACCTTCTACCTGGACTCTTGCCTTGTCCATCACTTAAGCATGGGAATGTGTAGAATTTGTGTCACCCTAGTAATCAAGCTTTAACTCCCTTATTTGGAAAACTATATTTCTAATTTTTATTTTCTATTTCTTCCATCCTTATTCTGGAAAGAAGGGAAAGCATATTTTATAATACATGCTGAATGGGAGGATTATTTTGTATATCAATTATCTTTTCAGAGATTTTAAGTATAATTTTCTATCAATGTACTTTAAAACATAGAGCTAAAATTTAACTGAATATATAAATGGTTACTTAAATTTCTATTACTTTACACATACTGTAATCAGCAAGAGCTTCACTAATGGCTCCATATTGTGATTTATACTTAATATCAATAGAATATAAATTCATTAAAATATCATTCATATTCAGTTTTATATTTCAAGTGAGTATAATTAGAAAATCAATTAAAAACAGCAAATAATGCCAGATGGGGAAAAATTGTATATGCCTTGGAATCAATTTTCACCAAAGGTTGTCTTTCTGATTGTATTATTAGAGTTTGTGGCTAAAGCAATAGCCGCAAATTATGAGAATTATCATTCTCACACAGTTTGTACACTTAGTTGGGACATCCATACATTAGCTAAAATAGATCTCTAGGTATTTTTTGTAATCTTCCTTCTGTTTTCACTCTTGCTTCTTTGCTTAGAAATAATGTATTATTATGCTTGGTGTGGCCCTGGTGACCCCTGAGTTTTACTGAGTGTGTCCTCTATAAATAATCATTTTTAAAAAAATACACAAAAACAAGAAGGAAAGTTATTTTGGACAAGTAAGTTTCAGAATTGGAAGATATTTTTTATTTTTATTATTATTATCCCTGCCCCTCAAGGTGTTGCAGGTGTGGCTGCGGTGCCCGGCTGCATCAACAGGTGGCAGGCAGGAGACAGGCTTGTCTACATCCCCCAGGGCTCTGCCCCATGGGCCCTGGATGGTTGAAGGTCTGACATAGAAAAGACTAGGCCCCCTGGGATGAACCCAGTGCCTCGGAGAGCCTGGCAAGCTCCTGTGGTGTATTTGATATGCCCAAAACAGTAACAATAATGGACCTCATTCCCAGCGAATGGAGTCGTTACCGGTGCCTGCTTGAGCAAATCGATGAATAACGGGAAGACAGGTGATACAGGTGATTTTTATACTTTTAATAGGGGTCACATCTTGTGGTGATGAGGTGAGAGTAATCACCTCTCCTGGAAGTATTGAACCTGGCAGTGTGGACTTAACAGTTCAGTACTTAGGGCGGTGCTGCATTATTCAAGGATTTGTAGTGCAGAGAACTATTATAAAGCCACTTTGATGGTGCTCAGGGGCCACCAGAATTAAAAATCACAGTGTTTGGAGTGGACCTGTGGTGACATGCATGGAAATCAAGATCTCACACATGCCAGGCAAGTAATGTACTATTTTTAACCATGTTCCTGTCTTGAAGCTATTCTTTAAGGGAAAAATGCATTATTTTAACAATATATGATTACTTCCTGCTTCTTCAGTTGATTCTGTAGTGTTTCTGATGGTCCTCTATCAGTGCCACCTACCTCGTTATTCTGGACCTGCCATTTTCCCCTCTTCACTAGTGAATGTGCAAATGTACAGATCTAAGACAGAAAATAAATTAATGCAGGTTTTCTTCCTTTTAATTCAAAAGAGGCAGCATCAAGGCTGTAAAACTAGCATGTCTTCCACAGAGCAGTTTTCTCTCTCCTTTCCTCATTTCCAATTTATCTTGCTCAGTGGGCCTCAACAGCTGGTCTATAGACAGGTGCCGATAAAACAAAACAAAACAAAAACTATGGGCAGAACTCAAAGAAAGGACAGAGAGATAGTATAGAGATAGTATAAGAGATAAGCAGTTGCCTTTCATGCCGCAGACTAGGTTTGATTTCTCACATCACCAGATCACCAGGAGTAATCTCTGAGCACAGAGCCAGGAGTAAACTAAGTACAGCCAGGATTGACCGCAAAAAATAAATAAATAAATGAATGAATGGATAGATAGATGGATAGATGGATGGATGGATAGATAGATAGAGAGATAGATAGATAGATAGATAGATAGATAGATAGATAGATAGATAGATAGATAGATAGATAGATAGATAGATAGATAGATAGATAGATAGATAGATAGATAGATAGATAGATAGATAGATAGATAGATAGATAAAATGCAAAAAAGACAGGCCTCTCTAGAGAGGAAATTTCTTGGTTCCTCCTCCCAGATCAATCTGTAAGATCCCCTGTCTTTGCAGTGTTGTGTGTGTGAATGTGTGTGTGTGTGTGCGTGTGTGTTGGGCAGGAAGAGTGGTGGGGTCATAAATACACTGTTCTTATAAAGTAATTTTGTAACCTGAAAGCCTCATTAACCAATATGAAATATAATACCTTTGACCCAATGATAGTTAGCAGTGCTACCTGGAGATTGTGGTTGACTGTAGTGCATTTGGAAAGTTCAACAGAAGGCAAAACAAAACAAAAACAGTAATCCCTATCACTGGATAACAAGAAAATGATTCCAAATTAGGGTGGAAAATGCTAAAATTATTTTCAATTAAATGCCTTAGATTTTGTACTTAGATGTGATATAGTGTAGAAATAGAACTGTGTCTGCAACACTGAAAATATATGCTCATCTCTATGTTGACATCACATAAGTTTCTACTTATCTGTCTACAGCAGAGTGTTCTTAATATTCCAGTGCAAATGCTGATATGGAAAGCAGAGTGTAGAAAGGGGGGATACGTAGCAGGGCGCGGCAGGTCTGATGTGGTGTAGTTCGGTATGCGAGGGAGCTGGGGCCTAATGAAATCCGAGAGCTGTTTCCACTCAGCCTCCTTGAAGTGCTTCCTCTGAATCATCTCATGGGATCCTTGGACCAAAAGGAGATGGCCTTGGCGCCCACCTACCCCTGCTTTGAAAGTGTAAACCTAAGGGGTCCCGGATGGCCTGAGTTTGAGAGCCTGTCTTTTGGTTTGCTTCCTTTCTTTGCTGCCAGCCATGTTAAAAAGAATCCCAGGTTCTTTGTTAGGCCAGCACATTCAGGTTGGAACAAGCCGTTTGTGAAATACTCTACCCACCCCTCTGAAGCACCATCCCCACCCCTGAGCAGAGGCCTCGCCTCAGGACTCCTTCGGGTGCCTGACTTTGACTTATTTCATTTCTGGTCTTGACTCCTTTGCCTGCAGAGCACAGATGAGGCAATCCTCTTTACCTGTCACAATGTGCTAGCGCCCTGAGAATATTTCCTAACCCGGCTCCACCCTCCCTGAGAATGAGCTTAACCCTGGAAAATGACTTAAGAGGCCCCCAAAGAGGCCTTGAAAAACCACCAGGGAGAGAAGAGGACTCTAAGGCCACGTGGAAGGAATGAGGTGTGGTAGACACACCCTTTGTGGCTTGCTAGATGGCCGCTTGGGCACACAATGCTGAGAAATACACACTTTCAGTATCTTCATTTCTAGTCTTGGCCCCAGGCAAACAGAAATCCTTCTCTGCTTCAGAGACACGCATGAGCCACCACCATGGAGGGCTATGAAGCACGTCGATTATCACAATTTAAACTTCGCTATGCCACTTGGGAGTTTCCTAGAAGTAGATGTAGCCTGTAACTTCTCTGCCTCAGTTTCCTCAGAGGATGCGAGTCACAGCTCTCATAGAAGACTCTGAGGGTTAAGAGAGGAGGTGTTGTTTCCTCTCTAAGTCCTGTACTCTGTAAAGAAGGATGTCAGTGCACCTTCAGCTAGTTCTCTCCGTTTTCTGTCCTTGAAAGAATCCTGTTCATGGTCCTCAGAACCTCTCTCTCAGAGGTCTTCAAGTTCATACACTATGTTCCTTTCTGCTTCTCTGAAGGAATTGTCTGAATCATGCAACATCTCCACAGTAGCCAGTTTCTACTGGCACTGAGGCTGCCTCTGAGGATGTCCTCTTACCTCTGTCACTCTCCGTTTCCAAACACCTAGATGAAAATGGCATTTTGCTGGAAACGCTTTCCTTGGCCTTTCTCTCTGAGTGTCCGCACTGTCATCTAAATTGTAGTCTTTGCACGTTAAAATGGAGAGTTGTACTGGAGCTTCTCCTACGGCAACAGCTAAGCTGCTTTTCTCTTTGGGGTTCAGGGTTTCTGCTCCTTGAACGAAGATCCCTTTGACTTCCACAAATTGGAATAACGCCTATTTCAAATATATTATTTGATGAAAGCAGATGTCAGCAGATACTGCCTATGTAATTGATATTTGATTTATTCAAGATTTATGCATGCTGTGCCTTAGATTTATTAATGATAATCCCGGCTCTTGTGTTTAATATAGTGGAACCAAAACATAATTTGCTGGGATCAGCCAGAAATGCATCAAAGTGATTAACTCTACATGCAAACCATTATCCAGTGACATCCCTACTGTGCACAGTGCAAAGGGAGGCAATAATACAGTAATTGGCTTCACTTATGCAAGTTAGATATTTGCCGTGATTGCTAGTAAAATTTGGTCTATTTTATCCCTGATTTTGCATCTTCACATCTCTTGTCACCATTGATATTCCTTTTCCAGGCAGGATTCACCTGACACTGCTGGGTGTGCCTCTGCTTATGTGCGCAGTGCACACACACACACACACACACACAGAGCGCCAGCATATTCTATTCCAGTATATAGGTTAAGGAAGGTACAGAGTCTTATTGAAACAGAAAGGAGGGGAGCTAACTTGCTCAGGAAGCACTTTTGAAAAACACCTCTTCTGAAGGGGGAGAAGAGACCCCTACAACCTCCCAGGAGAATACTACCAAATGGAAGTCATGTCCCAGCATTGTTTTCTATCCACATATAACCTATATAACATAAGCATAAACCACCCAGTTCACAAAACCCTTGTCACCACAGAGTAGACATTTGCAACCTTGAAAACAATCACTTGTGTTTATTGGGGGATGAGTGGGTGGCTGACTAGGAGTGATGCCTATGTGCTTTCCCTTCTGTTTCAGCTAATTGCAATCTAAGTGAATGCTTAGTGCACTTTGCTTATAAGACTGCATCCTTTCAGTTTTGAAATATTTTCATCATGAGTTTTTAGTAATAGTAGACAAGTCTTTTAAAAAATAGTCAATGTGTGAAATGAAAAATAGAGTTCCTACTTCTCTGTATATATCGTGTTTTGTATCATTCTTCTCATAGGTAATCGTTTTAATAGTTTTTTGTGTTGCTTTCCTGAAAAATATCATTATTCTGACATCCATAAGTACCATGTTTTTTATTTATTTATCATGCATCTCAGAGATATTGCCCTGTGCACATCGGGCTCTCCCTGATTGTTTAACTTTTGCTACCTAAAATTGTTTTTCATTGTTTTAAGTGTTGTTACCTGGCCTGCCATCACTGTACAATAAGCCTAGTACTTGAAAATCATTTAAAGACTCCAGCTACAACTGAGCATGGAGTAGCATTTTGTGAGGGTTTATAGCAAGATGGAAGCACACAATGTACCCCCATTTTGCAGGAAAACATGTAAATGGCCCTTGGCTTCTGTTGCCCTTAATGTGCCATCTGTTTTAAGGGTTTATTGGTGGGATGTGTCAGATACCAATGGAGTCTTGCTGGGAGAGAGCATTTCTGACTCCTGTGAGTTTTTCCAGGATCATAACAAGGTTTACAGTAACACATTCCTAAACACTGCTTACACCACCTATCTCTTAGATCTAAAACAGGTTCCCAAATCAAGTGCATTCCTGTTTATTCACCCCTTTTGATCAAACAAACAGAAAACACTCCAAATCTTTCCTGATCCTACTACTCTGCCTCCCCCCACGTACCGCTGTGATTGTTCCAGCACCCCTACCCATCACACACTTGGGGAAATTTTGAAAATGACTCAGCAAATTGAAGATGAAGCTTCATGATGCGGCTTTGAGTAGTTTCATGGAACACTATCATCTAGGATAGTTTCTGTTTTGCTTTTGAAGCAGTAATATTGATAACCTCAACCTAAGCAGGAACATACTAGAAGGGGCATTTGGGTGCTCCAGGATCTTCAGGGGCTCTTTCTGGTGATTTTTGGCCAGAGTGTCAGTTATTCAATGCCAGGTTTGGGATATGAGCCTTATAGTGCTCAAGGGTCTTCAGAACTGCACACCATGGTGCTCAGAAACCCTGTTGTGCAAGGGATAGCGTTAAACATATGCAAGGCAAAACCTTGCTTGCTTGCTTGCATACTAACTTAGACCCTGAACAGCAGGGTTTTTTTTTCTTTTTTGGTCCACACCCAAACAGGTCCATGCCCACTGTTTACTACTGACTCTGTACTCAGGAAATACTCCTAGTGATGCTCAAGGGACCATACGGGATGTGTGGAATCGAACCCAGGTCAGCCGCATGCAAGGCAAATGCCCCACTCACTGTACTAGTGCTCCGGCCCCATTTTTCCAGAATTTTTAATGCTGTTAGGGAATGGCCCTGATGAACAAGTGGATATTGTGGGGCATTTTAAAACTCATCTTTTAAATGCACTATGAGATTGTGTGTTGCATGGTGTTCTGCATGGACTAGAACTGTCTGGATATCAGGGCTTGGTCATTAAGAGCACACTCTCCTTAGAAAACCCCTCCACTTCTGAGCCTCAGGCACAGTAGTTTACTCCCAGAATGCATTCCTCCTAGCAGTTACAGAAGCTATTCCCTGCTTCCAGCAATCCAAGTGATCTATTTTTCCTGTCCTAAAAGTTAATTGATTCCTGCTTCTGAGTGCCTGGACTATGAAAAGCTATGTCTTTGCTGGGTAGCAGTCTATCAGATGAGGTCCAGCTGGGCTCACTTGGAAAGGCTGCCCCAGCTCGGCATAGCCCAGGGATCCTGGGCCTGAAGTCTGAAAGAAATTAGGACAGGGATAAAAGAAGCCTGAGGGAGTGATTTCAAAATGTGAAGTATGGCTGCCAGTTTTCACGTGTAAATCTTCAGAGTCCCAGAAGATAAGAGTACTTTGGACGCTATAGAGGGAGGGATCAGAGGGCAGTTTGGGAGCTCATAACCGTTAGAGTGAGCAGATCCTTGAGCAAAACTCACCTGGGTGCAAATCCCAAGCATAAATGTTTCGTCTAGCCATGATATCTTAGGGACTAACATTTCTCTACTCTGGGCTTCTTTCTGGGAAAAGATTATCTGCTTTCAGTGTTATAGCCAGAAAGAAGAAAATGGACTTTACCTTCACACCAATGAATGGTCGTGTCAATAATTATAATATTTTATTACTATTCAGCAGTTTTCCAATGAACTCAAAGTTCTTCTGCACCACCAAGTCACAAAGATTTGTAATTGGTTAGTCTGAAGGATTCGTAAGTGTTCTCTTAGTTTCTCTTAGTCTTGATTGCAAGAAGTGAAGATTTTATCTAAAATATTCTCTGCAGGAAAATAATTAATGCCATTGATAAAACATCAGTTATACTCAGGGGTGGAGGGAAAAGAGAATCTGTGAGGAACATCTGGTTAACTCTGAGGTCTGAAAAGCCTGGGGAAAACCACATGTCTCTTCTCGAATCCCCCACTAGGAGATGGCTAAAAGGCAGAGCTGTCTTGAAGCATGATTTCTCCAGCCTGACATCAACCTTTCCTGGGAGTTTCTTAGTAACCAAGAGAAGTGGAGTTCAAGAATCTGAGCTTTAAAATTTCCTATGAATGATTTTGATATGCATTCGTTCAAGCTAGAGAGCCAGTCCTGTCCTAAATGCCTTTCAGTGAATACTAGAGACTCCTTTAAAATCAGTTTTGGTAGATGGGAAGGCTAACCCTTTGCAAGTTTCATTGAAATTTTAAAGTTTGCACTCTGCCCTGAAAGTGACCCTCATCTATATTAAATACCCTAATAACCCAGAGAGAACTCTGAGAGTATGGTACTTTAGAAACAATTCAAATGGATGTGTTTCAGATTTATAATCCAAACTTGTAATAAACTTATAGTCAAGAGATTTTGATCCCTTTGCAGATAACTTTAATGGATTTTGTGAGTAACCCAAACTGTTGCAATGAGATTACACCCAAATATATGCTGTTCCATGGAAATTATAATTAGTATGTTATAAAAATAACTGGCACACTTAAATTTCGAATTTAAAGAGGTCATTTTTACTTTTCAGACGTGCTTCCCATGAACTCTTTCACTTGCTAATGTCATAAACTGTCACCCTACAACTTTACCATTCCCATATTTTTTAAGATAAAAAAATGAAGATCAGATAAGAAAATTAGACCCTTTGCTAAGCTGCATACCTCGATAGAGGAGCAAGAAATATAAAATCCCATGCTTATTGATACCTGGTTCATTGTTTTCTAAAGACATTATAGGAAATAGATATTTTAGAAAATTTTTGAAAATTTCCTCACATGAGAATTTATGAACTGGTTTAGTCTATGTATAATTCTTCCTAATCTCTGCTTTTGTTCATAATTAATAGTAACAATCTGTACTAAGGGAAATATTGTGGAATGACCCAATTAAATCATTAGTTAGGGAGTCCCCTTTGCTTTCTTGGTGATGAGCTTGAAATGAGGTGTTGTAACTAAAACTATTCCCTTCTGATCCTGTTGGGGGCATCTGTTTCTAGTTGTAACTGGTTGAACACTCCCTTTGCAGGAGAACTAATAACATCTTAACATATGGTCTTGAATCTGGTCTGCCTAATGACCTTGCATGGAGATTAATTGTAGGTGTTAATGGCATAGTTCCCAGCAAGGAATGTCAAAATACTCGCTTGGCCTTCTATGTACATGTTCTAAGAGGATTTGCTATTGATACTGAGCTGGATTAACTTTGAACATAAAGAAAAAATACTATAACTTCAGCTACCACCTGTGAAGCAAGTTTCTGTAGCTAAGGAGTCTGGATTAGTGCTCCAAGCAGGGTGCAGGATAATGAATTTGACATCCCGTTTTGACTCCTTGGGAAAAACTCCCAGGATACAATCTTCTTAAGTGCTGGTATTATGGGGAGCAAAATTCTGTTGAGGGTGAAAAATCCATTCAATGATTTTCTGTAAGACTCTGTATGGAAAATGCCATTAGAGATTAGAGCAGATTTATGAATGTTCTGTCATATACCTGTACCTTCCCAGACTCTACCATCCCCATTCACAATGGCTGGAAAAATGGGCAAAAGACCAATGAAAAGAACGATACTTTGAATTTTATTTCCTCAAACACTTACACAGATATGTAGCCAACTTCCAGGGAGCTTCAAGTTTGGCTATCATAATTATCTCATGGCTGATCTAATACAATATTTCCCTTGTATCAGTTCCATTTTCCTTATTTTAGAAAAATTCCATTTTAACTCCCATAGTGCATATGTACTTGTGTATGTGTGTGTTTATTATAATTCACCTTAAAGGTTTTTTGTGGAATATAAATTATAAAGCCATAAAAGTAAACAGATATAATATCCGTTCATGCAAATATTTACAAACCCATAAACTCTAAAGAAGAATGAATTAGATTTTTAAGAACATCGAAAACTACTTTTACTGGGGTTTACTTTGCCCAGTTTTTCCAGCAATGGAATTAAAATATGTTAAAATCAGTTCACTGCTGACTACACAATTGACTAGAAATTAAAAAATTATTGACTCAAATGTAGCACCACCAAATACAGTCATGCCTTAGGGAACAGACCCTTGAAATTACAATTTCACAAACCTTCTTTGAGGCATTACTTAGTGCCTGTTCTTGGTGTATTCCTTTTCTGCACCCCTGTAATACTGTACAGACAAGTCTTCATTATCATATTATATATAATATAGATATATATATATGAAACATACATATATATATATCTTTTCTGTTCCCATATTGCCTGACAGACTGTGAGCTTCTTGAGGGTAAACGACTTATCTTGTATAATGCCTGATATTTCTAGCAATGACTGACATACAGGAAGTCACATTACATTTTTATGATCAATCCTGTAAAATACAAGTACAAGGTCTTAGTTACCATTCTTATTGAGAGGTTGCACTATTATTGTGGTATATGCCTTATCTGGAAACAGATTAGAAATAATTGAATTCATCTATAGCATTAGTGAACACATTACACGTTTGGTTTCACAAACTCACTGAAGCCAGCTAGAGAGTTCTATTTAGGACATTCAATAACACAGTTGTGCTTATTGGAAAATGTTTTGTAGCATATAAAAAAAAGTACCCTAAGTGCTTAATTAGTCATTCTTACAAACTTAGCACATTTTGCGCTCATGTACTTGTGCCAACAAGATTCCACATGTGCATTTTGATTTCTCCCTAAATGAAATTTTCCAAATTCTAAAAAAAAAAAAAACTCTTAACCCACTGTGCTCAGATGAAAGAAATAGAAAATAGAGTGGACCAGCTTTATCTAATTTTCTAAATTGAATAAAATGAAAAACAAATAAATGGATGATGAAAAGCAATGTATGTCTGATTCACTTGGCTTTCCTGTTGGTCAGGCTATTCAGGTAATTTGGTTGGGCAGGCTGAAATTTCTTGCACATTTGACTTTCAAGATTGGGAAGAAATGCACGTTATTCAGTGGGGTAGCCCTGGGAACTTGAGTCATGCAAACCAGAAAATTAAGGAATGCTAAGGTGAATAACCATTGGGGTGACAGATTTGGGTATCTGAGACTTGTGAAATACAAATAGAGTTATAAAGGATGATGTGGCCTCAGAAATATAGGGCAATGGAGAGACGCTTCAGAGGAAGCACAGTTAGTGGAAGGGAGATGCAGTTTCTTATGCTTCCATCTCCATTCTCTCCCTACCAACTCTTTCAAGTCTCTCTGGGGTCCAATTTGGAAATTCTTGCAAAGGCTAAAGTCCAGCAGTTTAACAGCTATTAAACACGGTTATAAAGTGAAGAAGCAGCCCGGGAATTGGGCTCTCGGCAACATTAGAGGAATATGGCAAACAGCACAACTCTCTTACTGAAAGAAAATAGCGGAAGAGATAAAGGGAGGGGTGTGAATAAACCAGATTGAGTCTTTGAGATGATGACCCAGGGAGCATACTAACCTATTCTGGTATTGCTATTTAGTACCTGCAAAGTCTACCATTCTGCATTATTAAATTCATGTATTATTGAATCATGAATCCTTGTTCCCTGATAAGAAATGGAGATGATTTCTTAGTTTAAATTAAAGCCCTGCCTCCTTATTTAAATAAAACTGCATTACTAGCTGCCTAGCATGCTAATCAGAAAAACACATTAAGCAGGTAGGACTATATGAATTAAAAAATAATGAAACAAGACTTTTCAGCCAGACATTGTTCCCTCGCCTGCTTTTCATGACTGCGGATTTCCTACTTGGAGTTGATAAGACAACGGCAAATGAAGATAACAACATGAGAGGGAAATCATTCACTCTAATGGGCTCCACCTGTGCAGACTTCAGCTCATTTACATGGCTGCAGAAAAATTAGAAATCATGCAGCAATTAGACTGTTCTAGATTATGCAGTGTGTCAACTGATACCACTCAGGAGAGCACTAGTGCTAAAATGGTTTCAGAAGATAAATCTACTCTCCTATACAAACAGTTTTAATTACCTGGAAAACGGCATTGCCTATTGAGAAATCTCCATTGTGAACCTGGGCTGCTCTCCTGCTATTGGAATCAGATGTTGGGAAACTCCAATGTTTATGTAATTGACTCATATAATATTTGATGACTTGTTGAAACTGAAATTGGGTCTTTTGGTCGAGTCCCCAGCTGTCCATTAAAGGTCCCTTTAATGTCTCTTTCAGAGTTGCTGAGGGCAGGGGCATACTATTTTTAAATGCTTCTGTTTACTAGTGTCTTTTGCTTTCAGATTCATATAACTACCAAATTTGATAATGTATTATAAAATAATTTAAAATATGGAGCTTGAATTAAAAGATCAAACTATTATCAATAACTTATAAATAAAATTTTAAGATCTTAAACATTTTGGTTTCTTAAGATGGGGAAGAAATTTTTCCATTTTTTAACCTTGAAATACATTTATAATGTTTTAAGGATAATGAAAATATCTAGAAAAAAATAAATTAGATTCACAAAATATAGTTCTTTCATTTACCTGGGATCATTTAAAACTTTTACTTTGATTAACTTATAAATCAGCTTAAATTTAGTTATTATTTTTCTTGTAATCCTTTTGTTGGATTTAGGGGGCAATACAATGTTGAGATCAATGACTAGATTTATAGCAGAAGCTATGTTTGAACAAAAGGCATTGGGTAACATGCGTCTTCTACTTTTGCTTTTATGGAAGAGCGGGTCAAAGGTTCCTTTAGAAAATGCCTAGCAAGCACTTAGTATGGTCCACTAAATACTGCTCCAAGTTCAAACGGAGATATTTGTTTCTGGCTGGTAGATGGGATTAGGAGTGGAGCATGTCTTAAGAAGAAATAGGTACCAGGGCTAGAGCAGTAGTAGAGTGGGTAGAATATTTGCCTTGCAAGTGCCAGGTGTGATCCCCAGCACCAATCTGCCAGGAGTGATCCCTGAGTAACCCTGGGCACTTCTTGGTGTGGTCAAAAGAAAAAAAGGAAGCAATGGTGACCTTTAGTGACAAAAAGCAGGGCAGGCAGTATTCCCAACAGGAAGAGAAGGTGTTCCTTCAGGACTGTGGGTATTTTAGTATAAGGATATCCTTTGCTGGCAAGAGAATTTTCCAAACATGTCCAAGACTTAGTTTAAGACTCTAATAGTGACTAAAATGGTGATCTCAAAAAAAAATCAAAACAGTATAAAATAAATGATGATCAAAATAGTATAAAATAAACGATGATCTTTTAGTATAAAATAAACAATACATACTTTGATTTTTTACATTTTTGTTCCAAAGACATTAGATGAGTGAGTTTACACACAGCTATATAAAGGATGTTTCGATGATATATAACAAGTTAATATTGCTCATCTCTCTCTGGGTAACAAATGAACATAGCATGACAAAATATCTTTAGATATTCTGTGGTAAAGAAACTTGTTGAACCTTCTCTAATTTATCTGAAGACTAAAATATTCTCTCCTCCAAATTCCTTTTTCTAAGAGAGCCAGAGCACTAACTCACATCCAGTGACCAAAAGAGCTTTGATCATACTCCTACCCAGAGTCTGTGTAGGGGCATTTTCTGGATAGGTCACAGAATGGTAGCACTGCAGATTATGGTGTTAAAGAATACAAAAGAGGACTTCACTGGCAGAGGAAGTTCTAAACCCTTTGACTTATTTCCAAAGAAGTTTCCTCTTTTGCCACACCCACCTGAGAACATGTATGTGCAGAGCACACATACCAACACATCATACACACCCAACCCTGACCACGCATAGTTCACTAAATTCTAATACTATTTTGCAACAGAGATCCCTTAAGTGAGACAATAAATACAGACAAGGTTTTGGGTGTCTCAATCTCTCAAGGCTGATCCTTAATCACTAACCTTATCACTAGTCTTCCTGTTGTTCATCGATTTGCTTGAGTGGACACAGTAACATCTCCATTTGTGTCTGTTGCCAGCTAATATAGCCCAAGTGCCTCTGCTTGCTCCAGGAACATGAAGAGTCTAAACCATTCGTTCAGGTGATGGGGGTGAGGTCTATTATTGTTACTGTTTTTGGCATATTGAATCCGACATGGGTAGCTTGCCAGGCTCTGCCATGCAGGCACTCTCAGTTCTTGCATTAGTGATGTAACTCAAGGCCACGAAGAGCTCGCGGGCAACAGGGAGAGCCAGTAGCAGCTCTGCCCCATGTATGTGACTCTGGTTCACTGTCGACAGCCCAGAAGCAGTTCAGTAGGCAGTCCACTGGGCCTCCCTAAGGGTATAGAGGTGGGGAAAGGGACCCCAACTCCATCTCTATGAAAGCCCGGTGACTTTAGTCACGAAGACCAGCATACCTGGGTTTGAGATAGGCTTCTCTTTAGGATGGGGCTCTGACAAGCCAGGGTTGAGATAGGCTTTTCTCTTGGGTGGAGTTCTGACAAGCTGTGGGGTCCAGATGTTGAAGAAGGCTACCATCATGGTGCGGGGGTTCTTTTGGCTTCTTCCGAGGATCTACTGGGGTGGCAGGCCAGGCCCAGAACCCGCCCTCCCCCTGAATGCATCATCATCAGCTGAGCACAGGGAGAGCCGGTAGCAGCTCTGCTCCGTGTGTCTGTGTCCATCCTTAATCAGTACCATTTGAAATGCTTAGAAGTGAATTCATTACCCATAATAAATACCTTTAATTATAAGGCCATAATTCTCTCTTAGAATCAAAGCAGAGTTGTGCCCTTGCAATGTTTTAACACTAATCTGTTTTTTCTGGCAATAGCCAGAAAAAACTTTATGTTCCCTAAAAGAGAATGTAAAGAGCTAGATAATATTGAATTAAAGGATGATAGACTTTTTTTAATCTGAGGACTTTAGAGATCATAAATTTCCTTATCCTTATTTTACAAATGAGAACTTTAAGACCAAAAAAGAATGACCCAAAATGCTGTGGGCAATACCCTGAATCATGACAGAATGTGACGGTAGCTCACATCTTCAAACCCAAGATTAGAGCATGCTTTGCTATGTCATTGTGGAAGGAAAGCAAGAAGCCAAGATTCTGTGCTTTGCCATCTCTTTGGACCCTCGGGGAGTTGAAGGTAGGCTCCACTCAAAGAAATTTTAGACATGTACTTGCAAACTCAGACTTCAGAAAAGTAGGTCACTTAGGATCTTGAAATTCAGAGAGACACATACATCATGTGGAAGAACAAGGGAGTCAGAAGATCCTCAGGGCAATTATAAGTGTTCTATCAAGAAAAGGAAACCGGGGAAAGGTGAATGAGTCAGTGAAGCCATAGTCTCTTCAGAGGGAATGCAGCTGTTCCCAAGATAAGGCTCCTCCCACAATGTTAAAGTGTCAGCAGTCATCCCATTTCTAGAAAGATGTAGGTGAAGAGATTGCCTCTTGGCAAATGTCAGACTGCAGCAGGGAAAGGGAGCTCAGATTGGGAACTACCATCAGACAGTGAACTTCTAAAGGACTTTCCTCACAGCCAAAGGGGAAAGTCAACATGAATAAACAGTAACTAGGGGACAATCAGGGATGTGGTTTCAAATGGCTGCATATGAAATACCCTGGGTTCAATATCCAGCAATACATGACTCCTCACTAGCAAGATATATGGCCCCTACAACTAATAACATCACCAACATAAAAAAAATAATAGTCCTAGGACTAGGGATGTGGGTCAGTGATTGAGTACACCCGTAGCGCAGATGAGACCTTGGTATCATCCCAACCCCAACTCATGCACAAAAAACACAACAAAAGAACAAGTAAACTTTCTAATTCATGGTGGATCTATTTGATAGTGGTCAGAATATTATATAGCCACTATTTAAAAAAGGTCATTCTTATTAAACTAGAGCTAAACCAGATTAATAAATATTTTTAAACATCACAAAATGAGAGAAAAAATCAAATGCAGTGGGGCCAGAGAGACAGTAAGGAGGTAAGTTGCTTTCTTAGTTGTGTCCTACTCTGGATCGAATCCCTAGAAACACGTATAGTGCCCCCAAGAACAGAGCACCGATGAGTGTGGCCCAACCACTCACCTCCCATTCAAATAAAGTGTCTGAGAGCTTGATTAATAAAATATAAAATATTTGTATATTTGAAGCTATAACAAAATCAGAGAAAGTGTTAAAGAAAATGTGTCCTGAATGATAGGCTTGTGTGTTAAGACCTTGTTTGGTTGAAAGTTACTTTCCTTTTTAGAAAGGGTAGCACTAGCTGAATCCCTCTTCATAAATTTCTTCTTAAAATTTGCTCTTGACTATCACTGTTCTTTGTTCTTAAACATTCCGAGATCACAAATGGCTCCTCCCACAATTTATTTGAGTTAGTGTTGTTTTCAGTTATTTAACAATCCCTACAGGCAGCAATGATATTTATAGTGCATTTCATAATGTCAAATAGTGCCACTTTTACCTGCTAATGTTTTTCTTTATATCCAAATCACTTCAGAAAAGGTACTTAATATAACCTCAAAATTTTTATTTAACATCTAGAAGACACCCTGACTTTGCTTCTTTGTTTCAGACTCATTGCCAATACCTGTACCTCTTTCATCAGTCAGCATAAGTCAAAAGATCTGCAGGATACATTAATAGCAAAGAGTATATAACAGATAAGCTGTAGCTTATCCAGTACCATTTATTTAATGATAATTGAACAGGGATGGTTGTGAGAGTACCCAGTGTGGTATCCTGAGTGTACGAAATTATTCAACCATATAATTTTCTATTAAGAACTGAGGATAGCATTCAGAATATGAGAAAATTTTTTATATGGGCTCTTAGCTATAAGTCTAAAGATTCTCAGTCCTCCATCTTCTCTGTTCTGGAAATTCCTTTTGTGATCATATCCTAAATTATGGCTTAAAAACCAGAAAGTGCTTACTACTTGGAAATGTATGTCTCCAACCCAGACTTCTCCTTTAACTCCAGATCCATATATTCAACTGCCTACTTGACATCTGCAAATGGAAATCAAATAAACATCACTGACTTTGTGTCACAAATAGAATTGCTGATCTTCTCATACATGCATCCCTCATCACAGAAAGTTGCAGTGCAATTGGTCCTGTTGTTTAGTAGTCACTTTTATTTTCTCTTCTGCTCATATTGTGCAGAAAATCTTGTGGGCTATAATATTCAAACTATATCTGTGAGGATCCACTGAGTATCTGACCACTCACATCACATATATTGCAACTTTCCTGATCTAGGCCCCATAATCAATCACCTCAGTAGAATCACTTAGTTCTGAATCTATCCTTGACATGCCGATGCTCACCACGGCAGTCAGAGTCAGATATGGCAGAGCTTTCACAGAGGCTTCTGCTGCCTTCCGGGCGAAAAGACTCAAGTCAGTCAGACCAACAACTTTACTGATCACATAACTTCCTGTTTCATGTGCTTTTATAGTTTCCTCTGCCTTATTTTACTGAAACTACACTGGACTCCATGAACATATTTTCTAAACATATTAGACATTTTCCTCTTTTGAGAATTATTTTTTCCTTTGTCTAAACAAGGCTTACTCTAGGTACATGTGCTGATTACACCCCTGTCACCCTTTATCTTTGCCTTAAGGATACCATTTATGTAAGCCCTTCACAGATTACACTATTGGCATTCTAGAACTTGCCTTGATATCTTTAACTTCTTAGCTAACTTCATTTATTTCTAATCCATAATTCTATACAAACTTATAGCTATAGTCTCTGAAAATTATCTGTTTCTCTTCCCTAGGTATAAGCACAATACAAGTAGAAATTTTGTTTCTATTTTCTACTGTTATTACTTTGGCATCTACAATATTTACCGGTATATGAGACCCTAAAGATTTATTTGTAAAGCAAATGAATAAGAAAGCATATGTGTACACACACAAACACACATATGTTTATTCATGTAAGATTAGGTACAAGGGGAGCTAGAGAAATAATACGATGGGTAGGACACTTGCCTTACATGCAGTAGACCCTAGTTCAATCCCTTGCACCATATATGACTCCCTTAGGCCCCACCAGGAATGATCTCTGAGCACAGAGCCAGATTAAGCACTGAAAACTTCCAGGTGTGGCAGTGGTCAGAGATTTCGCAACAAAACAGATTAGATATAGGATCTTACCTAGATGCAGAAATGGTAGGGACAGATATAAAAAAGAATTTTTACAGGAAGAAGAGTAGAACTAGGTATTGACGAACATTTGCAATCTTAATGGCATATAAATTGATGAAATAAATGCAAATTCCTTGCTAAATCCTAAAGGAACAGTCTAGTAAACAAAATCTAAGCAACACATAAAAGAATGTATAATTACGGTGTACTACAAAAAAGAGTGTTAATTTCAATAAAACAGCATCTTAATGAGAGTTTTTTTCTAGTTTATTAAGGATTTTTTTAAAAAATTGTTATTAATTTTGCCATTTTCTACATTTATTGTGATAATTGTGTGGATTTCCCTACCATTAGTCTGGTGACATAACTAATTATTTGACTTTAAAATCTTAAAGCAATTTTGCATTCATTCTTAAGACAGGTGTACTTGGTGTTGATATATTAGCCTTTTTTGTATCTGATTGAATTTGCTAATATATTGCTAAGGATCTTTGTACCCATGGTTGCATGAGATATTGGTCTTTGATTTTCTTTGATTTTCTTGTCTCTATTAGGCTTTGATATCAGAAATTTTGATAAATGGTCCTTCTGAGTTCATTTTTAGAAAGAGTGTGTGCAACTTTGGGTTTTGTGCATATAATTCCCTTTGCTTGAAATCTTTGTCTGTCAAGTAAAATATTATTCATCATTACTCATCTTTCAAGTGTCAGCTCAAGATATTGCTCACTATGACTGTCACTCACTATCTCAAACAGAAATAATATTGTTTTGTAGTCCCATTATTATTTAAGTCAACAGTGTACTAATTATCTATTTTAATAAATACTACATTTTAAATAACATTTTCCATCATAATTCCTAATGCTTACCATATAGAGACTATACATCATGTACATTTATATAAATATATATTACTTATATATTGATGTATAAATATTTGCTGAATGGGGTACTGGGGTCAAGTAATTTTGATTATACAGGGAAACAGTCTGTAAATACTCCATTTGGAAAATTGTATTTGAATTTTCCTAGAGTGACAAGGACTAGGTTTACAAAATTTTGCACAGAATGGATGTGAAAATTGTCATCTGTGTCCTGCAAAAATCCTTAAAGCACCACAGCATATGTGACTGCTCGTCCTCACTAACCTCTGTCTTATGCCATGCCAACAAAACCATGCAATTTACTGTGACTTAGATGGGATTCAAGAATATCATGTTACGTGAAGGAAGTCAGAAGGACCAACAGAGGATGATCTCAGCTTACCTGTGGTATATACAACAACTGAGCAATAGAATGCAAGGTATTATAGGGGAAATCCTATATCACCATTGACCCCAAAGACTAGCAAGGAGAAGCACAGGGAAGAAGATAAATCAAGGAGGAGGTGAATAGAAAGCAATGGAAGATAGCTGTCAAGGACCTCCGATACATGGGTACCAGAGAAGTGGTATCACTATATATACAAATTCTGAGTCAACAACATTAAATATTATGAGATCCAAACTATGACACAAACTTAAATAGGACTTCATAGATGGTCTTCTGTGCTTTACCAGGTGGGACCTCTAAGTGCAGAGCCAAGACCAGGCCTTGAGCACTGCTGGATCTGGTCCTTAAACCAAGTTTAGGTTAAATTAAATTAAAACATAGACCTTTACAGATCTAGCAAACTTTTCTTTATGTTAGTGTTTCACCAAAATGTATCTGCTCTTGTTTGCACTGGTGTGATAACAGTTCTCACAGTTAGTCAGAAGACCAAATTTGAGAGAAAGAGTATTATAATACATTTCATTTATTCTTTTTTCACATTTATAAAGTATAATACTTTTATATTAAATTGAGACAAAGCATTATAATACATTTTAGTAGCATTCTTTATTTACATTTATAAACTATATTTTTAATTAAAATTTTCCACAGAAAATATAAATTTGAATCAAGTAAAGTTTGTAAAAACAATGAAAACAATGTGGAAAACCAAAAATCACTGAGAATTATAAAAGACTCCCTGATGCTCCACACAATGAATTTGACAATGAAGATGAACAACGATATGAAAATCAGAATATGCACTTAAGCGATTCCTTAACGTGATGATGGATTTATTGCAAAGATAAAAATCAGCATAAGTCTTGGCACTAAACATGATAAAAGAGTTTATATTATACTATCAGAACTAAATGGCTCTTAAGGTAATTTCAGTAAAGAAATATTATTGATAAATGAGCAAAACATCAGTTAAAAGTGTATCTGTAGTGAGTATATTTGTATCTAACAATATAGCTTTTGCTTATGTAAATGAGAAGAGAAAAAAATTTAAGGGGAATTAGGTTGGTATATATATGCTGGCAAATTAGTTGATTTATTTCAAATTGGGATAAGTTAGAGATAGCTCTATCATGCTATTTGTCTTCTTTAGTTTAGAATTTATTTATTAAAGACCTACTCTTCTACCTCCACATTAAGTATCTGAACCATATTTGATATGGAATGTTGAACTAGACCTGAAAATTTTGCTTCCTAGAAAAACTTCATGAGTGTATGTGTGCCTTATTCTTTTTTATGGTTTAAATTTTACAGTTGCTTGTTTTGTCTTTAGCGCCTGTTATTCTATCTTTTACTTTTTTTCTCTTTAACAAAAGGACAATTTTGTTAGAGAAGTTGAAGGTTCAAAGAAAAAATAAGAGGGAAATAGAAACAATTCCCATGTACCTCTCCTAGATTCACACACTTTATCAGCATTTCTCACCAGGAGTGTATTTGTTACAATTGATGAGCTGGCACATTATTATAACTGAGGTCGATAGTACACGTTGGAGTTTAATATTAGTTGCACATTTTCTGAGTTAAGCAAACACAGAATGAACTGCACCCAAATGAAGTCACAGAGCATTTTGATCTCTCCACAAATCCTGTGGGCTTCACACGTTCATCCCTCTTTCTCGCTGCACAACCAATGATCACTTTTTATTATCTCCATTGTTTTGTCTTTCCAAGACTGTCCTAGTTGAAATTATACAGTATATAACATTTTCAGATGCGCTTCTTTCACTCAGTAACAAATGCTTAACGGTTCATATAGTTTTTAGTGCTAAGTAATATTTCATTGTCTGGAAGTGTATCACGGTTTATTTATTCCTTCATCTGATGAACGGAGAATCCTAAACTTACTTGTTTAAGAACCTCCTAATGGGCCACACAACTTCCAACTATGCCCTAGTTTCTTGTTCCATTCTTTCTGATCCTTTGTTGTCCTGTATTGGGAAGAGCTGGTCTTTATAAACTGAACCAAAAGGGTTAGTTAGCTTCTAGGTGCTAGCTGAATTTAGTGAGTGAAAAACACCAGCAGGTCATAGGAGGGAAAAGGGACAATGTGTTTGGAGACTGGGGTGTTCTTTTCCTGATAGACTTCTGCGGGACCCCCAGGTTAAACTGCATCTTTTACATCCAGGCATAGTTCCTTCCAGGTAAGCCTGTGCACTCACGAAATGAAGACTGTTCCTACTCCCCTTTCCTTCCTGCTGACTGGGGGTGATAATAGCACCCCCTTTATGCTAACTTCTGAGGTACTACTTTGTCTCTTAGTTTCCCTTTACCCTGCTGGCATCTCTGTAGAAATCCTTTATTAAACTTTTTTCAGGTTGCCCAGTTCGAGATGTTCCATGGTTCCTGCTGGTACTATAACTGATATATTAGAGAGATTTTTAAGAAGTAGGGATATCTTGGGGCTTTCAAAAGCTCTGCAGGTAATTTTAGTTTATAGTAGGATTGCAAATTTCTGCACATGATATGATTGTGTCGAAACATTATTTGTGTGTATACACACATGTGCACATGCACATACTCACAATGAGAATATAGAGCCTTCACCAAAAGTAAGAAAAACTGCCTGAGCTAAGCTGGCTACATTCTGGTGATCTATGGTTTTTGCAAACCACTAGTCAAGCGGATGTGTAGATTGATAAATGTGCAAACACTTAGAATCCAGCAGCCTTGTAAACACATCCAAAATATTTACTTTCATGCTGCTCCTTTTTCTTCCTAATATCCAAATGTCAATTTTAATGGGAGCCACATCTCCACATATTGATTGACTCATCTTGATTTTATTAAGGTTCAGTTTCGCTGCCTAGGAAGCTTTTCTTGTGTTTGAAACATTTATAAAAATGTCTATTTGGGAGAGGAAGAGAAGGTAAGGTAGGTAGGGGCAAAGGAAAAGTGTCACATCTTGCCTAAAGTGAAACACAGTTTGTTGCCAAGATTTCATTAATTCAATAAATAAAAATACAAGTAAGCTCCAACTTCAACAAGCTCAGGTTTCCCTGCTAGCTGTGAAACCACAGCACCCCGATGGCTTCTAAATGTGTCAACACATCACCTTTCCATCCCAACTCACCAGTGGAGAGAACATGATTTATGAGGTTGTCTGACCATCTCTGAAAAGAGGTTTCTAATATTTTGCTCTTATAATAAGTGCACTCCATTCAGTGGTAAATGATTGTGGGTTCTTAGAGAAAGGGGCAAGTTTCTGGATGGGGGAAAAAAACTGAAGTTGGAAGAGATCTGCAAATATTTCTGAGGCACCTTATGGTTTGTGACCCTAATTACTTGCCCTAAGTTGCCTAGTAAACGGTCTTTGTTTGGAAGGATACGTTTCATCTCTGTTCCAAAAACTCACAGTCAGACAGGGAAGGGAAAAAAATTAGGGTGTATGTGGTGAGGCTGGCAGTGATGCCCGCCGCGGTTACTTGGAAAGGTTTTAGAAGATGTGTTATGAGGCATGGTAATGTGTGTCATTTTTCATGACTGAAGTCAAAGGGTTTAGCAGGTTGGATCTGAGAATTTGGATTTGGCAGTGGAAAATACCAAATAATGTGTGAGCTTTGCTTCCCACTGCTGCATGTGCTCTTTGACCATTTAAGATGGAGGAAAGGGACACTATTTTTGATTGCCAAAAGCAACATAGCTGATGAGAAATTTGGCCCACTGAACTCTAATTTTTATGTAGAAAACAAGTGAGTTTGGGTTTTTTAATAAGTCCCTAATTTATATGTTTTTCATGGAGAACATGAATGTTTCTTGAAAGGAAACACATGAGTTAAAGTGTTGGCATGCCTTATTCTGAGAAAGAGAATATTACCATAAAATGAATATGGTGTACAATATATTCTCTTTCCAGTCTTCTTTTTGTTTTGGTTTCTAGCAAAACAGTAGTCAAGAACCGAGAATATACTTTATACAACCAAGGTTTCTTAGACTTTTCTTGGGTGTTGTACTGCATAACTCTATGTGCTCAGAAGTTAATCCTGGCTTTGTGCTCAGGGGTTTACTCCTTGCAAGGCTCTGGGGACCATTCATGGTGTAGGGATTGAACCTCCTGTACTATTGCTCTGACCCAAGGATTCTTATATTTAAGAATCAGAAACTCACTTAAACTAGTGAGTCATAAACAGCAACATATTTATAGACAAAGAGTATTTTGTTGAAATCATGAGGAAGTCCAGATTTTGAAGCCGTCAGACAGAAGCTAGAAAGTCATGAATAGTCAAGCACTTACTTCTGTCCAGCTGAGTGCCTTCTGTTCTCTTTCTTTACTTTCTTATTCCAATCTACTTTACTTCTCTTGTCCTGCAAACTACCTCTCTCTCCCTATCAAGATCTGAGACTAACAATGAAATGTTCCATAGCAACATTTTCAATTCCCAGACCAATCACTTCTTAGTTCAAATAACTGCCAAGACGACAAATTAGTGATCCCTAAAGAGTGCTTGCCATTTTAAGATTCAACTGTAAGCAATTTACATGGTGTATGAACTAATTGATTCTGTCCATCTAACATACAAATTTTATTCCCATTTTTAGATTTAAAAAATGAAGGCAAAGAAATAAGCAAATTATCTAAATTCACATGGCAAATAAAATCATTATGAGTTTCAAACCCAGATGGTATATGTACACTGAATCATATTTTTTCTGCTCTCTGGCTTCAAATGCCATTCCTTCAGAGTGAGAATATAGTTGGTATCGTTTGAAGAACATCCTGCTCAAATCAGCCCTGTCCGGCAATGTGTCACTCAGCAAGGTGACAAATGGATCACCAGCAAGACCACCTGACACACGTTAAGAAAACCCATCAGTTTTAGTGAGAAATCAGTTGTCATAGATTGAGAAACAAGGGATGTGCAGAGACTCTAGAGTCACCATATCATGCTTCAAAAATTCCTTATAATCTCTGAGTCACATTATGAGAAAATTATCATTTATCATAGAAAATGTTCCTGGATAAAATTATTTTCAGTGAGGTTACCCTAATATGTAATCATTTTATTTTCTTCTAGAATTACAAAGAGGTGGAGATTTTCATTTCTCCACACACTCATCTTGTTTTAAATTTTCCAAATTATTTTTTTCGAATGATTCCTCAGACTTTCACAAATTTTACTACTAATTTTGGTCTCACCTTTTGCAAACCTCTAATCTTCTGAGAAGTCCTCATCATCTCATTCAGCCAAATGATGTTCTGCAGGCTTATCCTCCCTCCAACCTTCAACACACACACACACACACACACACACACACACACAAACTTCTTGAGTCGATGGTCTATGTCTTTCCATTTCCCTGGATTCTAGGCTCAGGTCCGTTCTACTCCAGTATCTACATAGAGAAATAATCAGTTTATTAGACATTCTAGACCTTGCTTTTATACTCTACTGAACACTTCCACTACACCTCTTTATAGAGGCCTCTTACCTCTATGAAACAAGGGAAATGCTGCACAAGGCCCTCTGTGACCTCTCCAAGGATTCATTTCATCTAGTAATATTACTCCATACCTATACCTTTCATATTCCTCCAGCTCCCCTGAATGGCCTACTTTTCTTTCCAATTACATTTGAGAATCTTATTTTAAAATGGATGGAGCCTTGGAAGCAGTGTTTAGGTGCCCTGGGACTATTCTTGGTGATGTTACGCTCAGTTGTGTGTGCTTAAAAGTTTCTATATTCAGGCAATTATGTAGTGTTTCATGGACCAGCAATGCCTGAGGGCCACCTGGGCCCACCTTGCAGTAGTCAGAAGGTCATGTGATTTTGGGGATCAAACATGGGGCTATATGCCAGACATGCACTCCATGTCTTTAAACTATCTTTAAGACACACTTTAAGCACACTATAAACTATCTTTCTGGCACCCCACCTAACTTTTAAATGACACCTACCAATGTTAGTGAACAAGCTACACTATATTGCCTGATGTGAGATGTTAGTCTTCAGAGTACAGAATAGTCAGGGTACAGTTAAGAAAAAATAAGGTAACATTATTTTCTGTTGTAAAATACTTGAAAGTTATCCATAATCTAATGTACAAGCTCTCATTACAGAATTAAATAGCACCTTTTTGAGTTTGATAAGGCGTATTGTTTTTACAACTATTTGACAGATAAGGAATCTTAGATCTTTTGGTTCTAGGAAAATTCCTAGAACCTGTAAATAAGACCTATTTCAGAGATATTTAAGCCTGAATTTCAAGCTAACTTTATTCGAGCCAGTGGGAGTTTGCTTCTGGGCACTAGATATGGTTTATATACACCACAAGTATCGTTTCATTTACTGAAAAAATATTACTGAGCATATGTACCAGTCAGTCCTGAGTTAGTGCTTATGATACTTAACTCTTCTAACTTTCTAGAATTTCAATGAAGATTATGACACCAGTCAAGGACTAAGAATTGCAGTGGCATTAGGTAAGACTCTACAGTCATCTCCGAGATCTCTGACCTGGCCATGTGAAAACATCCACAGATACTACTAAAATAACATGATGCCACTGATTTCTTTGAAGTCTTCAGTGACTCCCTTCACTTTACCTTCTCCATTAGCCACTCTCTTCCTTATCACTTCCTTCAGCTGTTTTCCTACCTCTCACTAATTTTTTAGGGTTCTCCTAGCTCTCAGTCCCTTTCTCAGATTTTTATTAAGAAATCTTATCCATCCAGCATTCACAATACTCTCCTTATTTGTATTTTTCCCACAAAACACCATACTTAATAGAGACAATACTTAGTCACTAGTAATTATATTACATATGTTTTGTTTGTGGTTGTGGTGGGAGTATTTATATCTTTTGAACCTTCCGGAGGTGACTTAAGCTACCTAAAAGAGTACAAGCTATTCTGTTTATTTTCATGGTCAGCCATAAAGGCTTTCCCTTATTCTGTTACTCTGAACAAAGAAGAGCCGTGCATTCAAATAAACTGTATTGTCTTCAACTGCCTCCTGGGATTCGTTTTGAACTTTAATCAGTCTCTAGCCCCAAGTTCTTGGCCACTGTCAGAAACCCTTTCCTCCAGATTTAGTGGGCATAATTTGCACACATTGGTCATAACTATCATTGCACAGGACACAGCACTAGAGGGTAGGAGGGTTTTGGTTGCATAGCTGGTGCCAAAGTGAGTGTGCAGATGGTGACTTCACTGGGGAAGTTGGAAAGAGCTCTTCAGAGGAAGCATTTCCTTGAAGTCCTCTATGTGGAGTAGTGGGTGCAGTATGCAAACATGGGAAGACCTGGCTCTTCAGGTTCTTCCTGTTCCCTTCCCTGTTCTCTTCCTGCTGGGGCTAACCTTTCCAAGGTATTCCCTCCTCTTTGTGTCTCGTCATTCTTTTGGGTTTGTATCCCCATCTCTTTAGATTTTCCTTGCAAAACCATAGACTTTGGAATTCCTTGGTGTTTCCTCTTAATCTAGTCTTTATGACTTGTTTCACCCAAAACCCTTTGTGGGGGAACAAAACCCAGCTATAGACATTGTCCAGGGTGAAATATTGATTCAAATCAAGAATGTGGGGACTGCCCCTCCTCTCTTTTGGTAATCTGATGAGCTGGAGCTTTGGAAATAAGGAATTATGAGGCTCTCTGGAATCTGAGAGGGCAGAGCTGACATAGATAATGCACTCAGATTCTTTTCTTTTATGTTGTTGGCTTTGTTTTGTTTGCTTGTATATTTTTGTTTGGGGATCACATAATTATCCAGATGTGCTCAGGGCTTATTACTGGCTCTCTTCTCAGTCATCATTTCTGGCAATGCTTGAAGGACAATATGTGGTGCCAGGATTTGTGTTTTGGGGTTGACCACATGTGAGGAAAGCACCTTACCCCTTTCCTATCTCTCTGGCCCAGTATCACATCTTGGACAAAATACCTATCAAACACATGCAAAAATACTATGTGTGGGCTAGGTTACACCCAAGGGAAACAAGTTTAAGATGCCATACCATCTCCAGAACCCACACTTCTTTGAGGCAGTCAATTTGTCAGTCACCAGCCAAGAAGTATTTAGAATGCCATGTCCATGGATTCCATACCAGTTAGACATATACCACAGAAACCAGAAGTGGAGAGACAAACAGGAAGACAAGGCAGTAAGTTGTTTAACAACTTTTGGAACTCACTGCCTCCCCAAGCATTGACCCAATTCAATGGTTCTGTGGATGAATCAAAAATCTTGTCTGTAGTCAAAATTATCATCAACTGTCTTTTGAACTCTGCTGTCCCTGAGAGCTGGAGAGTCACAGAGGACTGTAGCATTTCAGATGAGAGAACAGCAGGCAAGAAATTGAGACTTTTGCTAAGCCTCATTAATGTTTTAATAGAGCTTAAAGCAAGGGTTCCTTTGAAAAGGCTTTATTCATAATTGACCAATTGTCATTAGTTACAGTTATACTCTATGGCGTCTTACTAAAAACAGCTTTTTGATCCATCGCTCCCTAAATGTTCATAGTAAATTCCTAACACATGATATCATAACCAACAATTACAATCCATAACATGTAGATGCCATTAAAGCAATGTGCGTGCATTTTGGATACTGAACAAATAACTTTGTTATGAAATTTTCTAGAAAGCCTGCTGAGTTGCATCTAATAGCATTAAAGTATTTATTCTTTAGTATTGAAGTCACACTGCCCCTTATGCATGTTCCCCTCTCCACAAGTAAAAGTCCCCAAATCTATCTGGGAAAACTTTAAACACTGCTTATTTAACCAAGAGATTTCTTTCTTCTTTTATTTTCTTCATCACTTCTTTATTTTTACATGAAAAGGATGATCTAAAACTACAAGTGACAGGAAACCAGCAGTATGTGCTAACACCTAATAATTACAATAAGCATATCTGATGAAAAATGTCTCTGTAGTAACCCAGATAACAAAGTGGTGCCTGCCGAAGATCAGACACCTGTGTTTTGTAATTCTTAATTTCCTCAGAAATTTCAACTTATGTGATATAAAAAATGAAACAAACATGAACTCCAACCAACTGCATCACCTTCTTAAGGTTTTAAAGACCATATAAGGCTTTTTTAATATATATTCTGCAATGTACGTGAGGAGATTTGGGGTTTTGCTTAGAGGTTCTAGTTTTCAGTCTCTATCACTATTAGAAACATTAAATTTCCTAATGAAATTTTTGTCACTGCTTTAACAGTTATTTATATTTTATTTTAATGATCATATTTTTATGGATGTAAAGCCTTACTTATAACTCATATCTAGAACTATAGAGTTATATTTAGACCAATGTGAAAAATAAGAGCACAATTGCTCATTCCTAGAGAGCCATAAAATTCAAACTATGGCAGGAACTTGACTAAGTTGTATAGTAAGCTGCTGCCTGTATTTCTAGGGAGTGTGTGTATGTTGGAGAGAAATCAGAGTTCTGCAAGAGCCTTCATTTTAAACATAGTCGTATATTCTATGAGTTTCATATGAATCTGATGAAATCAGTTCACTTTTTAATATCTAGACATTTTTCAGAATGATTAATCAATGGAGTACACTTTTTGTGGTACATCTTTCTTTTACTATTGCAATCATTTGACAATTAACTCTCATTTATTCCACAAAAAAATTTTAGTGAGTACTTTTTTTAACAGAAATCCAAGAGGTTTTTATTTTTATTTTTTTTTAATTTTCTCTCATTTATTGCACAACCTTATTTTCTTTTTTTTTTTATTTTTTTATTTTTAAGTATTTTATTATACCACTGTGAGATATACAAATAAAAAGATATACAATTAAAAAGTTCATGTTTGGGTTTTGGTCATACAGTGTTTCAGCACCCGTCCCTCCACCAGTGCCCATCTCCCACCAACAACATCCCCGGTTCCCTCCCCTTCCCCAGCCCTGCTCCATGGCAGGTTCTTTTATTTCTTTCCCTTTCTCACTCTTTCTCTTTTCCTTCCCTTCCAGACTATGGATTACAGAACATACATTAAAAGGTTGTCATGTGTATCCTTTTTGCCTCTATTTAATGCTCAGTTCTAGGTTGGCATTAGTACCCTCGACTATTATTAGCACCCTGTTCCATTTTCTGTCTTACGTAAACTCTGACTCCCACACGTTTGTGATAATTTCCACCTTTGACAAGACCTCCTGATATATGTTTCACTTGACCTTGGATATTGGTATCATAATATGTACATATATATTTATGTCATGCAAATAAATGCAGTCATTCTGTATCTGTCTCTCTCCCCTCTGGCTAATTTCTCTCAACATAATCTTCTCCATGTCCATCTATTTATAGGCAAATTTTATGACTTCATTTTTCCTAACAGCTGCATAGTATTCCATTGTGTAGATGTATCAAAGCTTCTTTATCCAGTCATCGATTTTCAGGCACTCTGGTTGCTTCCAGATTCTGGCTATTGTGAATAATGCTGCTATGAACATAAAAGTAGGGATGGTGTTTCCGCTGCGTATTTTTGGTTTCCCAGAGTAGATTCCCAGGAGTGGTATGGCTGGGTCAAATGGGAGTTCAATTTCTAGTCTTTGGAGGAAAGTCCATATTGTTTTCCAGAAAGGCTGTACCAGCCGGCATTTCCACCAACAATGGATGAGTGTCCCCTTTTTCCCACATCCACGCCAGCACTTGTTGTTCTTGCTCTTTTGAATATGTGCCAGTCTCTATGGTGTAAAGTGGTATCTCATTGTTGTTTTGATTTGCATCTCTCTGATGATTAGTGATGATGAGCATTTTTTCATATGTTTTTTGGCCATTTGAATTTCTTCCCTTGCTGAAGTTTCTGTTCATTTCTTCTCCCCCATTTTTTGATGGACAACCTTATATTCTTATACCACCATGAGATATACAATTACAATGATGTTCATAATTGAGTCTCAGTCATACAGTGTTTCAGCAACCATCCCACCACCAGTGCCCCATTCCTACCACCAATGTCCCCACATAACTCCCACTTTCCCCAGCCTGCCTCTATACCGGGAACTTTTTCTTTTTTTTTTTTTTAATATTTTATTACACCAACTTTATATATACAATTACAAGATGCTTATGTTTGTGTTTTGATTCTACAGTGTTCCAACACCCATCCCTCCACCCATGTCCATCTCCCATCACCAATGTCCCCACCTCTCTTACCTCTCCCCCAGCCCGCCTCCATGGTGGGTTCTGTATCTCTTTTCTCTCTTTCTCTCTCTCCTTCTTGCTTCCCTTTCTTACACATTGTGGATTGTAGTATATTCTAGGACATGATTGGTTCCATAGTTTGATGTACAAAGGGATGAGACAGAGAGGGGGAAAGGGGTGATCCCAGCTCCATCTGACGAATGCCCAGTGACTTCTGTCTCTGACAGCTGCCTACCTGGGCTTGAACTCCAACTACTCTATTAATCTGGTATTGAGATCAGCATCTCTCCTGGGCGGGCTCTGATGTGTTGTGGCGTGAAAATGGTGGCTATTGTAGTAGGCGAGTCTCATCCGGCTGCTTCCAAGGTCCCACAGAGGTGATGGGCCCACTCCCAAAACCCATCTTTACTCCTGGGAGCCACATGGTCAGCTGAGCTAGGGGAGAGCCAGATAACGAATGCCCGGTGACTTCCCAGACACTTTTTCCTTACCTCACTTTCTCTCTCTCTCTGTCTCTCACTCTCTTTCTCTCTCTCTCTCCTCTTACACATAGTGGCTTGCCCTACAGACATTTAGGATTTATCACGTAAGCCTCTTTGTGTATATTCAATGCTGAGTTCTAGTCCTATGTTACCATTACCCACAATTAATAGAATAGTTAATATATAAATAGTATATATTAGTATATAAATAGTATATATATTATTTATATCCCACTAATGAATGCAGTCATCTGTCCTTTTCTTCTGACTAATTTCACTCACATGATAATCTCTATGTCAATCCATTTGCAGGTAAATTTCATGACTTTGTCTTTACTGACAGCTGCATAGTATTCCATTGTGTAGATGTAACTAAGTTTTTTTAACCGGTCTTCTAATCCTGGGAATTTAGGTTGTTTCCAGATTCTGGCTATCGTGAATAGAGCTGCGATGAATACAGAAGTGCAGATAGTGTTTCTGCTATGTATTTTTGGATCTCTAAGGTATATTCCGAGCAGTGAAATTGCTGGGTCAAATGGGAGCTCAATATCATTCCTCCAAAGTTTTTGGAGGAATGTCCATATTGTTCTTCAAAAGAGCTGGACCAGTTGGGTCTCCCAGCAACAGTAGATGAAAGTCCCTTTGTCCCCACATCCACGCCAGTACCGTTTGTTTTTTGCTCTTGTGGATGTTGGTCAGTTTCTGCGGTGTGAGATGATACCTTATTGTTTTGATTTGTATATCCCTGATGGTTGATGATGAAGAGCACTTTTTCATATCCCTTTTGACCATTTGAATTTCTTCTTTTTGTTAGTTTCTGTTTATTTCTTCTCCCCAATTTTTTTTTACTTTTTTTGGGGTCACTCCCTGCAATGCTCAGGGGTTTCTCCTGGCTCTGCACTCAGAAATTACTCCTGAAAGTGCTCAGGGGACCATATGGGATGCTGGGGGATTGAACCCGGGCTGGCACAGGCGGATGCATGTAAGGCAAACGCCCTACCCACTGGGCTATCGCTCCTGCCCTCTCTTGTTGGTGAGTTTGCTGTTTTCTTTTTGTAAAGTTCTACCATTGTCTGATATATTCTAAATATTAACCCCTTATCAAATAGGCTTTGGGTGAATATTCTTCTCCTGTCCGTGGGCTGTCTCTGTATCTTTGTCACCATTTCTTTTGAGATGCAGAAGCTTTTCAATTTTATATAATCCGATTTGTTTATCTTTGCTTCCATTTGCTTTGTCAGTGGTGTTTTTTCTTTGAAGATGCCTTTAGCTTCGATGTAGAGCAATCTTCCTATATTTTCTTTGATGTACATTATAGATTCATGTCTGATGTTGAGATCTTTGATCCATTTTGATCTGATTTTTGTGTATGGCATTAGAAGGAAGTCTAGTTCATTTTTTACACATAGCTGCCCAGTTTTCCCAGCACCATATGTTGAAGAAGCTTTCTTTGTCCCACTTAATATTTTTTGCTCCTTTCTCAAAAATTAAGTGATCATATTTTGAGAGTGTGTTTCAGGATATTCAGTTCTATTCCATAGGTCTACAGGTCTGTCTCTATACCAATACCCCTGCCATTTTAATTACATTTGCTTCGTAGTCCTTTGAAATTGGGGGAAAGAGTTACCTCCCATCTTCCTTTTCCCAAGGATTGCTTTAGCTATACGTGGGAGTTTATTATTCCATACAAATTTCAGGAGTGTTTGGTCAATTTATTTGAAGAATGTCATGGGTATCCTTATAGGGACCGTATTGAATCTGTATAAAGCTCTAGGGAGTATCACCATTTTGATAATGTTAATTCTCCCAATCCATGAGCAAGGAATTGTCTCCATTTCTTCAGGTCCTCTTTTATTTCTTGAAGCAACATTTTGTAGTTTTCTTTGTAAAGATCCTTTACATTCTTAGTCAAACTGATTTCTAGGTATTTGATTTCCTGTGGCACAATTGTGAATGAGATTGGTTCTTTAAAATCCCTTTCTTCTATTTTGTTATTTACATGTAGGAACGTCATTGACTTTTAGGTATTGATTTTGTACCCTGCCACTCTACTATAGGAATATATTATTTATAGGATTTTTTTGTTAGAGAGTTTAGTGATCTCTAGGTATAATATCATGCCATCTGCAAATAGTGTCAGCTTTACTTCTTCCTTGCCTATTTGGATGCCTTTACTGTCCTTTTCTTCCCTTATTGCTATAGCAAGTACTTCCAGTACTATATTGAATAGAAGTATTTCACAAAAAATTTCAGTGTTTTTTTTAACAGAACTCCAAGAGGTTTTTTTAAAATTTATTTTTCATTATACCATCATGAGATATCCAATTAAAAAAACTGTTCATGATTGGGTTTCAGTCATACAGTGTTCTAGAACATCCCTCCATCAATGCTCATTTTTTACCACCAATGTCCCCAGATTCCCTTCCCCCTCCCCAGCCTGCTTCTATGACAGGCCCTTTTCCTCCTCCTCCTCTTCTCTCTCTCTCTCTCTCTCTCTCTCTCTCTCTTTTTCTCTACTCTTACACATTGTGGGTTGAAAAACATACATTTGGGGGTTATCATGTGTATCCTTTTGCCTATATTCAATGCTCAGTTCTAGACTGATGTTAACATTTCCAACAATTATTAGGACTTCTCTATTTTACCTAATCTCTCACTCCCACACACTTGTGGTAGATTCTAACCACTGACAAGTCCTTTTGGTCCATGATTAGCCTGGCCTTGGGTATTAGTATCTTACTATTTTTATATCCCACAAATGAATGCAGTCATTCTTGTCTATCATTTTCCCTCTGGCTAATTTCACTCAGCATGCTGTGAGTACTTTTATTTTGGTATAAATTGAACACTGCAACCAGGATGAGAGATAAAAAATTAAATAATACCCAAATCTTCTTAGCACTATGAGACTGGTTACCCAGAATTACTTGCCATGGTTCTGAGGCAACTGCATCAGTGGCCCAATATGTGGGCCCCAGATGTGATGCTGCTCAAGTCTGGTGTGGATCTATGTAGGCTACCCCAGCAGGGATTAAATGCCTCTAGAACTGTGCACAATGATGCTTGAGAGACCATATAGTGCCAGGGACCAGACCAAGGCCAGCTGCATGTAAGGAATTTTACTTAACCTTCTGATCCCTCCATATGGATTTTTTTAATCCCATGGTTCCACGTGCCTACTCTCACTCTTTAAATGTCCTACATGCAGGGCCAGAGAGTTCAGTGAGTAAGGTGCTTACTTGCCTTGCATCTGACCAACCTAGGTTCAAACTCTGACACCCCAAATAGTCCCCCCAAGCCTGCCAAGAGTGACCCTGCATGCTGAGTAAGCCCTGAGCACCACTAAATTTGGTGGTGGTGTTATAGTTTTTCAAAAAACTATAACAATCTCCACCCTCACATAAAAGAATCTACAGAAAGTTTTTTCTTTCAAGACAAAAGTCTCCACATGTTCAGATGGAAAAAAACCCTGACTTTTTGTAGAGTCAGAACTTCTGAGCTATCAAATTATTGTTGGAGGAAACACAAGTATTTGATTAACCCAAGAGATAAATCCAGACCTGATCTTTGCAGTTCCTTCCTACCCTAATGTAAAAGCTTTCTCTAACGCCACCTCTAGAGCAGTAGTAAAGTCATTGAGAATTGGCAAGAGAAGAGACATATGTGGTTAGGATATTCTTTTTTCCTCTGTGCTCATCTGCCTGTGAAAAAATACCACTCTATTTGAGACCAGGAATAAGGGTGTTGAGAGAATTCAACATATTTATGAAACTCATTTGACTCCGTATCTAATACGCATTCTTTAATCCAGAATTAATTAATAAAGTAAGCAGCTAATAGTTGGATATCTCCTTGTTCAACCTTTGTGCTTTTCATATGTTTCTGAATTTGAGCAAGGGAGATATCACTATCACTATCCTCCTGTTGATTATCTATTTGCTAGGCGGGCACCAGTAATATCTCCATATGTCCTGTCTCATGCTAGTAGAGCCCAAGGGCATTTGCTTGCTCCAGGAACATAAAGAGCCTCAATCCATTATATTAGGTCATGGGAATGAACGAATATAATTGTTACTGGTATTTGGCATATCAAATAAAACAGGGCAGTTTACCAGGCTTGCCATGCAGGTGGCATACCCTTGTAGTCACCACTAAATATAGCATTTATAGATGAACAGCACAGCCGCAGCGGCCGCGCAAGACGGGGCTGTGATAGGCTGTCACTGGGTGGAGTTCTGAAGAGAGGGAAGTCCGAATGTGGAAAATGGCGGCCCGATGGAGTGGGGGGGTGTCATCTGAATTGTTGGCAGCTCTGCTGGGGTGGTGGGCCAGGGCTAGAACCCGCCATCCCTCCCGGGTGCCTCGTGAGTGGCTGGGCACAGGGAGAGCAAGTAGCAGCTCTGCCCCCATGTCTGTAGGTCTCTGGTTCAGCATACCTGGGTCGGATTGAAAAAAAAAATCTGCTGTAGGGTGGAACTCTATGAGACGGGCTGTGATAGACTGTCACTGGGTGGAGTTCTGATGAGAGAGAAGTCCGGATGTGGGAAATGGCGGCCCGATGGAGTGGGGGAGTCATCTGGCTTGTTGTGCGGCTCTGCTGGGGTGGCGGGCCAGGGCTAGAACCCGCCATCCCTCCTGGGCACCTCGTGAGTGGCTGGGCACAGGGAGAGCAAGTAGCAGCTCTGCCCCATGTCTGTAAGTCTCTGGTTCAGCATACCTGGGTCGGATTGAAAAAAAAAAACAGCTCTCCCTGAGCAAGGGAGAAAGATGTTATTTTTTTATATTACCTTAAATCCAGCATGTTGACACTGCCCATTTTACAAGTGATGCCAGCCCGACCTTGTGTTTCAGGGTTGTCAGAGCATTTATGTGGAGACATTTTCCTTAGAAACTGAGGGATCAAAGAGACATAAACAACAGTAGGATCTTAACTTGCACACAGCCAACTCAGGTTTCATCCCCAGCACTGAATATCGTTCCCTGAAAATTGCCAGGAGTGGTCACTGGGCACAGAGCTAGGCGCTCTGCCTGACACAGCTGGGTGTGGCAAAAAAAAAAACAACAATAACAAAAAGATGCAGAATTATCCCAAAGGCTATCCCAGAAATCTGTAGCACCTAACCCTCCCCTTTTCACTGTAAGGTATATTTCTCTTTTGGACACAAGTAAACTGAGATTGATTTGATTAAATCTTTATTAAAAAATGTCAGGAAAGTAATAACAAAAGTATGCTTCCACTCACATTCAGAGGTTTTTGTATCTATTTTAAGGGAAGACCATGGGATGAATTAGCTAATTTAAAGCAATACAACAATGTTAGAATTCCAGGCTAACTGAACAAAAATATTGGGTGGGGAGCAGGGGTTTGGTGATGATGTGAATCTCTACAATAGAGATCAATTAATTATTCCTCATAGAGTCTGAACAGGGAGCATGATTAAATGAAATTTGTAAAAACTGCTCCTGTATAAAGATAATTAGCAACTAGTGTTTGATCTTGGTATTGAGAAGTAATAGAGGAAGGAACACAGTCAAGCTGAACATAATAACTTGAATCAGTGTTTAGCAAGAGGCTTTATTAAAATTGTGTTTAAGAAAATGAAACTTGGGGCCAGAGCAATAGCCCAGTGGGTAGGGTGTTTGCCTCGCATGCGGACTGGCCTGCACCGGCCTGGGTTCGATCCCCGGCATCCCATATGGTCCCCTGAGCACCACCAGGAGTGATTCCTGAGTGCAGAGCCAGGAATAACTCCAGAGCGTCGCCGGGTGTGACCCAAAAAAAGCAAAAAAGAAAAAAAAGAGAATGAACCTTTGTTCAGTGCCAAAATAATGACAGCATGCAGAATGTCATGAATGAACCTACATTTTTAGGACAAGGAAGTGATGAAGGTGTACTTTTCTGTAAAATTGCACCCCCTTCAATATTAGCAATGAAGTAATTAAGAAAACAAAATTTCAGACCACTAACAAAAAGAAAGAAAAAAGAAAATTAATTAAATAATAATAGGTATTAAGCCCTAAATGAACCGTACTTAAGCAGGGATGGTGAATTTGTCCTTAGGTCTCAGTGGGCTTTGGGCATTCTCAGATTCTCTGGCTATTCTGCCACCTCGCCCACTCCCACCCCATATGCACTTTTGGATTCTATGTTAGTTAAAATTCTGTCATTCCTAATTCTTACCTTTAAGTTTCACAATATAAACAATCAAAGAAATGAACATAGCTCATTTTCAATAAAACAAATTTTGCCTAGTTGCCTGAGATGACTTATTTTTCAGCCATAAGTAGTCATTCTACCCTTTAAGGTGAAATATTATGAGTGCCTTCTGTGTTCTTTTTTAAGAAAAGTTAAATTATATCAGGGCTGGGGGATGATAGAATTATAATAAAACTCAGATTTTTTTCAAAGCACACAATTTTTCACTATGACACTGAGATCTTTAAAGCTCAAAACACCTGAAAAAATCTGGGGGTAAGAATGCAAGCTTCAAATTAAAGCCTTTATCAGCCAGCACTCTGGTATCTCTCCCTGCAGTCTCCCTCAGCTTTTCATCTTAAACTCCTTCTTATACAGACTTCTTTCAAGATGAAATGGGTCCAACAACTGAGTCCAGCTGGAACCTAAAGCATGTTTATCTTAACAACTCAAGTGAAAAACAGGTGCTTTTCTGAAAACAAACCAAATAACAGGTATATTCCCTAGTCCATTGAGTAGCTGATGAGAAAGCCACTGGATTTAGACCAGCAAGGAACTAAAGTCTGAGCGTGGAAGAGTCCTTGAACATATCACTGAAAGCAGGCAGTGCTCCGCTGGAATCTCATTAGAGACCCAGCACTGTGGGCAAGCGAGGTGATGCAGTCCCACAGAGTAGGGGTAGAAGAGTCTCCACTGAAAAGAGGGATTGGAATTTGATGACCAGAGACATTATTTTTCCTCCTCAAAATTCCTCCCAGAGAGGGAGATTTGATAGAGACTGCCGCTAAATACACTAACCTAAGGGGATTGAATAACAAGCTGGGGGAGAAGCAGATGACATTCAAACATCGAAGTATCAGGGCAAAGGGAAGGGGAAAAACAAATTTGCACTGTTTTTAGTTTTGGTCTTGGTTTTAGGGTCACACCCAGTGGTGGTGGTGCGCAGGGCTTATTTCTGGTTTTGTGCTCTGATAACTCCTGGTGGTGCTCAGGGGATCATGTATGGTGCTGGGGATAGGGGCCCTGACAGCTGTTAGTGGTTAATGTGCATTTGTGCCCCAAGAACCACTGTTTAGTTAACATAAGTTTTGTGGTAAGATGTAAGGTTTTAAAATACTCTGTTTTGTATGTGTGTGGGGAGGTGGAGGTGGAGGAATGGGAGGAGAAGCCCAAATCCCCATTCAGTGTCCGCCAGTGTGCCCCCCCACACATTTAAGCGAACCCTTGGGGCTATGTTGGTCTTGGCCATGGGCTGGCCGAGCCATCTACCACCTTCGGAAATGCCCTCCAGAAATGTCAGCGGGCATGGCTGTGAGCTCCCAACCACCACAGCAAGCAACCCTGGAAGAGAGATACTCCAGACCCACAGCTGTGCCACTTGGCCCCACATGGAAGCAGCCCATGGAGTTCTGGAGGGCGGTAAATGGCTTGGCCAGCCCCTGGCTGAGAACATCATAACTCCAAGGGTTTGCTCGCACTTGTGGGGAGGGGGGCACTGGGGGCATAACTTGCTGCCGTTTTTTTGGTTCCTCCTTCCATTCCTCCACCTCCATGTCAGTGGTCGTGGCTGCAAGCTCCCAACAACCAGAGCCAGCATCCCCAGAAGAGAGACACTCCAGACCCACAGCTGCACCTGCACATGGTCACTCCACTGCCTTGCAACAGTCTTAGATAATACTGGAAGTTAGGAGGAGGTCCTTCCCAGGATCTTTCACATTTATACACTGTATATGTTCTAGGCAGGTTCTAGCCGAGGCCCATCATCCCAGTGAGCCTAGCAAGAAGCCAAAGTAACCCCCACACCATGAGGTCAGTCATTCTCAACATCAGGGCTCCACAGCTCCTCAGAGCTCCACCCAAGAGAAAAGCTGATCTCTCCCTGTTGAGGTTCATCAGTAAAAGCACAAGATGAAAGCCTATTACTGTGAATGTACCACCTACATGGCAGAGCCTGGCAAGCTACCTATGTTTTATTTGATACGCCCAAACCCAGTAACAATTATAGGCCTCATTCCCATGACCTGAATGAATGGTTTGAGGCTCTTCGTGTTCCTAGAGCGAGCAGATGCCCTCGGGCTACACTTGCTTACAACAGGATGTATGGAGATGTTTCTGGTGCCCACTCGAGCAAATCGATGAACAATGGGAAGAAAAGTGATACAAGTGACAAGTGGGGAAGGTGGGAGAGGAGGTTCACAAGTAGTTTCTGGATGTTTGGGAGCCATTCCCGGTGATTCTCAATGGAACCAGACAATTCAATACTAGATCCCTGATGTGCTGGGGTTACCAAGGTCACACCTGGCAGTGCTGGGGTCAGGAGTTTCATGCCATGGACCAAACTTTGATTTGGCAATGCATCTATCTATTTAGTCCTAAACACTCAATTTTGGGGTTCAATTTGTTTCAGAAATCAGCTTCTGAACACAGAAGTCATCAAACCTACTAAGCCTTCCATATCTCTCCTCTGTGTCCTTCCTCAAGGGCAAAAAGAACTCTGGGCATACAACTTCATCTCATTTGTGCAGATGAATATCTGGCTACCCACATACAACTCATCAGCTCTGGGCAGATTAATACCTGCCTACCAATTTACCTGAAGGAACGATTTAGGGCTCTTCTTATTCCTGAATCAACCAGATGCCATTGGGCTACATTGGCATGTGATAGGGTCCAATGGAAATGCTACTAGTGCCGCTCGAGCAAATCGATGAATAACGGGATTCAAGTGATCAAGTGACCAATTTACCCAGGGTGAAACATAGCTCTCAGGATAATTTTCAGCTTAATTCAATAGAAAATTATTCAGATATTCCTATGTTAAAGAAATTTTCCCATGTTAAGCAATTTGATAGCTCAGATTTTAGTCAGTGTATCACTATGCCCTGAGTTTGGTAGTTAACATATGGGATGATTTGCATGGAATACTTCTAGTATATATTTTTTATCTAGTATACTTTTTACTCAAAGACATCTACAAGCTTCAGAGACAGCAAATGTTGACAAGGATGTGGCGGAAAAACCCTCTGATATACTGTTAGTAGAAATGTAAATTGTGTAGCAATATGGAACAACAAAGAGATAACTTCCAGATAATATAATGCAAATTTCATATGATCCAACAACACCACTCCTAGACATTTATCCAAAGGACATGAAAACACTAATTTGAAAGGATAGCTGCATCCCTCTGCTAATAATAGCTTGATTCACAATAACCAGAAGATGGAATCAACAGCTGGCTGCAAAAGACACTGTCATATAGCTATTCAATGGACTCTGCTGTTAAAAAATGAAATCAAGTCTTTGAGACAAAAAGGTATGGAACTTTAGGTAATGATGCTGAATGACATGGGTAAGAAAGGAGATGAGCTAATCAGGTACTTCCAGCCCTCTGTTGAATTTGAATGACTAAAGCATACTAGTTTGCCAAACACAACAGCAAGAAAAACAAAGCAAACTCCTAGACTCAAAAAACTATGGTAGATTCTAAAGAAAAATGGGAGAATAGGTTGAATGAGAGTGTCTTTTTGGTGGTGAGATGGCATTGGAACTTCTGTGGCAGGAAGGAATAGTAACAATTTCACACTATAAAGGTCTGAAGTGAGTTTTGTTTTTATTTTTATAGGGATGCTGGTGTGTCAGGATCCATACTTGGGCACACTTATCTGGCAGTGCTCAACCCATGTCTGAGACATGACAGTGTAGGCAGTTACTAAGTCCCCTACCACAATGCTATGAGAAGAGGGGGGGAAAAATAGGGTTTCAAGGATCAAACCCAGGTACTCACGCAGGTTAATAACGTACTTTAATACCTTAACCACCTCCTAATCCTAGAGCTATTCTTTAAATGAGGAAAAGAGAATTGTGTATGTTTAGACACCAAATTATTTGACCACCAGATGTAAGGACAAAAGAGTAAAAGATATTTTAGTCTTTTTCATTACTCTGATCAAGTCAATGGACTATCACAGTATTGACCATGACTCCAAGAAGCGTCTTCATGCCTGTAGAAAGCATCTCGATGTTCACGCCCTGCTCTCAAAGGAAGTAGATTGCTTTGTTCTACAGTGGCTATGTTCTCCCTATTTTTTTCCATCATGAGCAAATAAAAACATCGGATGCCTTCATAAATTGAATTTAAGACAGACAAATAAGCAAACAAATTCAGAGCAAGAGGGTCAGTTGAGATCAGGGTCAGCCAGTGCTTCACTGGCTGTAGTCTTTGGACACACTGTCCTGTCTTTGGGCTGCCCATACTTATTCCTTCCCCAGTCTGATGAGGGAGCTGGACATAGGTGAAAAAATTCAGTTCCTGCCCTGCTTTTCCATCTCTTCTAGAATAAAAACATTTTCTTTCCTTAGTTGCAAAATAAAGGATTACATGAGAAGGCCAGCCCCAGGAGGAAGTGAACTGAGATAAATTTTTTAAGAAGAGAATATAACCCTTCAGAGAAATATAGTCTCTTGGAGAGATTGAGCCTCTTTCAGGTACCCTCAATCTTTTGCTTTCATAATTTTTTATTCCAGCACTAGAGCAGGGGAAAGTTGTATGCCTGGGTGACTAGACTCATGCTTATCTGAACAGTGGGTTTGGAGAGCTTTCAGTCCTCATCCTCACATGTCCACAGGCATGGCATTTGAGTGGTCTTGGCCAGGCCAGCTGCTTAAGTCTCACTATGCAGCACTAAATTGTATCACTTCTCCCTGAGATGGATGGCAGGATGCAGCACTATAAATGACGAGATAAAATCTGCAGAAAAATACAGAGGCTTATTGAGACAATGCATTTCATAGCTTGGATAAAATTGGGATAAGAATTGGGATGAGAGAGAGAGAGAGAGGAGGGAGAGGTAATCAGAAAGAGAAGTAGGAGCAGGAAGAAGGGGAGGAGGAAGCAAGGAGACAGGAGTGAAACCTGTGTTATGTAGATTAGCTAACTTTCCACTCCAGCCTCTTATGGTTTATTTGTATTTTTTAGCTCCTTAAGCCATTTCGCTCTGAAATAAAATTCTAAGTAGGCAAATAGATGCACCTATTTGGTTTATAAAGGTGAAGCCAGGCATCTGTGGAATATTACTTGCTCAGGGCTCTAAACCTGAAGGACTTTCTGAAGTTCTTTATCTTCTGCACTTGGAGGCCTGGATGTGCACATGTCAGACTCACAATCCAGAGCATTATTTTCAAACTACACCTAGTAGTGGGATAGTAAATGTAGTGCTTTCAATTACCATTCAATGAAAAAGACTGAAAGAAAAAAAAGTACAGTATACATTTTAAGTTTAAATTTTGCTTTTTTAAGGCATCTTCTTTTCCACTCTTTTAGTTGTGTACTAAGATAAATATATAGACCTGCTTATACTTGATCTATAATATATACATATGTAATAAAATATATACATATTATACATACATATACATATATACATTATGTATGATTATATCTATATATAATAGCCTGGCAAGCTACCCATGTCGTATTTGATATGCCAGATACCAGTAACAATTATAGACCTCATTCCCATGATCTGATGGAATTGTTTGAGGCTCTTTATGTTCCTGGAGCAAGCAGGTGCCCTTGGGCTTTACTTGCATGAGACAGGACATATGGAGATGTTACTGGTGCCCGCTCGAGCAAATCGATGATGAATGGGAAGACAGTGATGATTATATATGCATATACATCATACGTATACATATAATATATATTATATAAACATGTGGATACGTAGATATGTATACATATATGTATACATATATTATATATGTATATAATGTATATGTACACATATAAATTATTTATATATGTATATAACACATATATATTATATATGTATATAATGTATATGTACACATATAAATTATAAGTACTTATACTTATAATATGTATATATTATAAGTACTTATAATATGTATATATTATATTATATATGTATGTTATAGGTATCTATATATCTCTCTGTCACTTGTCTTCCTGTTGTTCATAGATTTGCTCTAGCGGGCACCAGTAACATCTCCATACATCCTGTCACATGCTAGTGTAGCCCAAGGGCATCTACTCTCTCCAGGAACATGAAGAGCCTCAAACCATTCCTTCAGGTATGGGAAAGAGGTCTATAATTGTTACTGGTATTTGATACCAGTATCAAATACCAGTATTTGGTATATCAAATACAACATGGATAGCTTACCAGGCTTTGCTGTGTGGGTGGAATACTCTTATGGTAGCCTCTCATCTTGCACATTTATTGATGAACCCAGATACACGTGGCAGAGATGCTACTGGCTCTCCCTGTGCCCAGGAGGAAAAGTAAGTTCTAACCCTGGCCCACCATCCCAGCAGAGCCTAAGAAGCCAGAGAAACCCCCACACCATGAGGGCTGCCATTTTCCACATCTGGACTCCACAGCTTGTCAGAGCTGCACCCAGTAGAAAAGCTGATCACAAGCACAGCTCATCAGAGTCCCACCATACAGCAGACTATTTTAAGCCCAGGTATGCCTGATGTATATCTCTCTCTCTATCTATCTATCTGTCTGTCTGTCTGTCTGTCTGTCTGTCTGTCTGTCTGTCTGTCTGTCTGCCTGCCTGCCTGCCTGCCTGCCTGCCTGCCTGCCTGCCTGCCTGCCTACCTACCTACCTACCTACCTACCTACCTACCTATCTATCTATCTATCTATCTATCTATCTATCTATCTATCTATCTATCTATCTATCTATCTATCTATCTATCTATCTATCTATCTTATACATACTTTTTTGGCATCACCGGTGATGCTCAGGGATTGTTCCTGCCTTTGCATTCAGTAATTATTCCTGGCGGTGCTCAGCGCATCATATGGGCTACTGAGGATCAAAACTGGATCAGCTGCTTGCAAGACAAACATCCTACTTGCTGGACTATCGCTCTGGTCCCTATAATATTCATACTATTTAATACATATAGATGTATTGGCTCACAACATAAAACATGATTGTGATTTTTTACAAGGGGGCATGGTAATAAAAATAAGGAAGCTACCAGGATCAGTAATGTCTTATCAGAGACACACATGAATGCTTATAAAGGGTGTATCCTATTTCAGAGGTCTCAGTGCAGTGGGCAAAAACTAGAAAAGCTCTTCACTTACAAGAAAGTAAGTAACAGTATGTGTGATTTTACTTTACAGTCCTCCTGACTAATGGGAGGCACACCAAGGAAACCTCTGACAAGTGCACACAGCACACACGGCCTTCTATAGAACTCAGTCAACCAGAATGTACATGTCAAGTTCAAGGGCAGAGATAAACACACTCACTCAGTAAATGTACTCATTTCTGTAAACAAAGTGCTCTGACTGACTGCTTTAGATAGGTAGTCCCAAGAGAGTAATATGTTTGCAAATATGTAATTAACTTTAATAACATGTTAGTAAATATGTTAGGTCCTAAATCTAACTTATTTCTTCTCTGGTCCTTTATAGGTCAGTTCCTGTACCAAGACAATGCCAGTAAGTTAATAAATCAGAGCTGAAGACATATACAGACCAAGTGACCTCCACTAGCAATTCTGTTAGATGTTATGTGATCCTCATGGACTCTAATACAGGAAGGCCCACCGATCTCTGGCTCAAGGTCTCTGCCTCAAGTATAGGTTGGGATTTTTCCTTGAGATTTGACCTCCCAGTTCTCTTCAGCCCTTTTGCTCAATAGATGCCTTTATGGAATTTTCTCACATAGACGACATAGAAAGAGGCTTGTTTCAGGGACAAGAGAGAAAGTGTGACTTTTTGAGGCTTAGAAATGGGTCTTCCAGGGAAGAAAAAACTGAGCTTATGGGTACAAGTACTTTGAAAAGCAGTGGAGTGTGATGGAATTGAATTGAATTTATTTGTTTGGGGTCATACCCAATGGTGCTCAAGGCTTACTCCTATTTCTGCACTCAGGGATAATTCCTGGCAGGGGTTTGGTGACTATATGCAGAGCCTGGGATCGAACCTGGGTTGGTTGAATGTGTGGCAAAGACTTCTTGCTCCAGGACTATTTTGAATTTTATCCATATATACCTCTTGCCATACAGGGCATACTCTTACTGAAAACCTCTCCAGGGGAATTCATACCACAAATGGTTAGGGAGAGAAGAACTGGTATAGGTGGAGATGAGTTGCCTGAACTGAGCAGAACTTCGAAGCCCCGGACTTACCTGTCCCATTTCAAAGAGCAATAGTATGTCCAAGACTGTCATTCTCACATACTTTTAACTAAAGTGATTTCTTAAATCTATCACTTGGTGGGAGTGTATTAGTACTACTTTTCAAGAACTTTCAGCTGAGAAAGTCCACAAACCAGAGAAAATCCACACAGACCATATGCTGAAATTTCTGGTTCACAGAATTTCATCGCCAAATTTGAAAACTGAAAATCAGCCTGACTTCTCTCAAATTATAAAGTGCATAAAGGTTTCAATTCTCAAGTCATTATCCTGGCCTCTCCTTGCAATTCCCCTAGTCTATCTCTCCTGCCAAGAGACAGCTTTCCTCACTGTGGCTGACCCATCCTGGCACTCAGCATCATAACAAGATCCCCAGACAGGTATCTGAGGTCAGTCATGGGCTTTACTCTTGGTATTGGACTTAGGGGTGTTGAATATCAACCTTATCCTACCAATTCAATATATTCTACTCTGTGGATAAAGTGATAGGGGAAACTGAATGAGGAAACACAGCAAGGTTCTCTTCATTGTAAGAAATCAAACACACAGTCACCCCATGGGTGACTGAGAAGTTCTTCATATCCCTGATTGAAAGGAGATTAATTTGAACCAATAATTGAGGGAAGCCCATTGCTTAATTCTTGAGTTTAATCTCATAGTGACCCAAGGAACTTGTTTTTCTCCCAGTCCCTCCTTTCTACTTCTGTGATGCCGAGCTGGTGACCATGGGTAAGTGAGGAAGGCTATCACTGGGATGTGTTTGTTTAATCCTTACAACTCCAAAGTTGTGCAATGTGATATCTGAAATGGGGACCTGGTTCTGGCCAGATTCCTGCTACAGGGAAGATTCCCTCCAGTACGTGTCTCCTCATAACTCCACCATCTAAACTGACAAGAGAGAGTGACTTTTGGATGGACTTTCCCGAGAATGGTTGTTTCTCATCTGAATGAATGTAAGCTAAAATAAAACACAACAAAACAGAACAACATCTTGCCCAGTTTCTGCCCTTAGATTTCTTCCTTTGCATCCTGTGCCAGCCAAATATTTTGGCAAGTGTTTCTGGTTGTGGAAAGCTAGCTGCAAGTCCCCTTTACCACATTTTGAGCTATTAGATTTTCTTTGCACCCATCAGACACGTTTAATACTTCCAGCCGTTTTCTAGGTCTAGCCCCTTCCAACCCAGTGCACCAAGCTGGCTCTCCTACAATTCACACTGCAAGTCTAAAATTTTTATCCTTTTGGCACTGCTAAGGAGAGAGGTGTTGAAAGGAAGCGGGAGCAGATGGGAATGGAATTCCATTACTTTCTACATATCCGAATGGCATTTCTTTTTTATTGTAATGTGAGAGTTTCAGCATGTTTTTAAAATTTCCCTTTCCTCATTATAAAGCCTATTTGTATTAAAAGTGCACACACCTTGCAGGTAGCCAGCAATATTTGGCTCTGATATTGGACTGCCTGAGAATTTCATCCTGGGCACTGTTTAGGTCTGTTAGTAACTTGCCAGCTTCCCTCCCTGAGTAATGACAGAGACGACAACACAATAGCAAAGCTGTTAATCTCAAACATGTTACTAATAAGGCAAGCTGTCTAGCTAGAGGTTGCAGAGAGGAAGGGGAAACGCATGTGGAAATGCTAATATAAGAGCTTGCACCCTCTCTCATACCCAAGGATTTTCAGATAATGAGAAATATCCTGCATTTCTCAAAATATCACTGCATTTAATAAACACAGAGCTTTTACACTAACAAGCATGCCGTCAACTGATATTTGATATTTGGGAGGCAGCGAAGGTGAACAGGAAATGCGGAAAAGTTCACTCCATGGTCGGCAACCTAAAGACACGTGTGGGACTCTGTTTTCTCCATAATTTTTGACATGCTTCTTTATGTAATTTATTGACCCTCTGAACACATGGTAAACTCTATAACTATTTCTTCTGAAAGGAATATCAATGTGTGATGGAGGGTCAAAAACTCTGAATCCAGGATATAGTTTTATAAAAAGAAACTACAATCAGAAGGGTGGATACTGTAAAATTGGGATCACATGTCATTTTAGAATCACCAGGTTTAAGCTGAACTCTGAGAAATTGGAAGAAAAGTCAGGGGAACTATCTCTTGTCTTTTGCCGTACAAGGGTTTGAGCAACTATGGAGGAAATACACGATTCAGTTCTAATTTGAAAATCAAAATTATACTGTGAATAACTGACTAATCTTTACATAGTCCCAGTCCTAGCTCAGAAGCTCTTTGTTAGTAATTCTGACCATATTTGAAATCTGATAAATGTCATTATACTGGTAGGTTTTGCTAGTGGCAGAGGACTATTCTCTGATCAATCTTATCTATCTTGCATGTACAATATCTTTGATAGTCAAACTATTTAGCCAAAAAACAGAATAATTTTGGGTACTTTAAAATAACATCACAGCTCAGGTTGACCTCTTAGAGATTAGTTTTCATTCAGTTTAGTGCACACTCCTGGGGAATATTTTACAGTGCTCCACAACTGATTCAGATACTCAAGTAGTCTTTAGAAACATTTCTGTTTTCTTCACTTGATCACTTGAATCCCATTATTCATCGATTTGCTTGAGCGGGCGCCAGTAACATTTCCATTGGACCCTATCACGTGCCAATGTAGCCCAATGGCATCTGGTCGATTCAGGAATATGAAGAGCCTCAAACCATTCCTTCAGGGTCTTGACAAGGAAGTCTGACCATCTTGTAGGTGGGCGGCCACGTGATCTTTTGACATCCCGTGGGATCCAGGCGGTAACGGCTCTAGTCCAGCGGTCGTCTCCAAATCGCATTACATGTCCAACCCATCTGATTTTTTGATGCCTTGGCAAAAGAGACAGCATCCCTGATTCTGGAATAGCGGCGGAGGTCAGAACTCTGGATTCCTTCTCTCGCTTGAGTGAGGCGTGATATTCCAAGCATAGCTCTTTCGATTCCTCTCTGGGAGACCCAAATAGCATTCTCACCCCTGCTTTCGTAGGGCCCAGGTCTCTGAGGTGTATGTTAATGCAGGGAGAATGGTGGAGTCGAAGAGATGTGCCCTGAGCCGGAGGTTCTTTGTCCTTTTAGCTATTTCTTCGATGCCTTTGAAGGCATTCCATGCCACTCTCTTCCTCCTGCAGCTCAGGTTTTAGGTCGTTCATCATGTTTACTTCTCGACCTAGGTACACATAACTGCTGCATTCAGAGATGTTTGTTCCATTGAGAGTGAATGGTGCCTCTGAAACTAGTTCATTTTTCATAAACATTGTTTTCTTTAGATTCAGCTGTAGACCTATCTTTCCACATTCTCGGTCGAAGTCTGTTTTCTTAACTTTGGTAATAATAGATGAGTCAAGTTGGAAAAATAAGTGGAGAATGAATTGGGATTGTCAAGATTTTGCTTTCTAAATAGGTAAAATGGCAGATTTGCTATTGATATCAGTGGGCTCCCCACTGGAGAAAGATGGTCACTTTCTCCTGATCTTCCTCTGCTGCCCCAGGACCCACTGGGAAAGCTCCACCTTACCCAGATAGTGTAGGTTCTTGTCTGCCTCTCAGAAGAAGAAGAATTCTGGAGGAGATGAGCAGTGAAGTAAAAAAAAAAAAGAATTTATTTGGAGGTTTTTGGGAAAGGGAAGGAGAAGAGAAAGTGAGATGAGCCACATCGTAAGAGGGGGAATGGGGGGGTACACATGTGCTCGGCTATGTGGGCACAAGCAGCACATGGGCTGGGGCAGCATATGTGCACGCTTCTTTGTTCAAGGTAGTTTATATAGGCTTTTCCCAAGCTTCCCCAAGGGGGCTTCTACTTAGGTAAATGCTGTTGCTAGGGTAGTAGCCAAGATGTGCAGGAAAAGGAAGAGGTCTTCTTTGAAAACTCCTTTCTTGGCTTCTGTTCCTGATACATCTTCTCCTTGAGATTGGGTCCAACCTTCTCTGGTCTGAGCTAGCTCCAGGTAAAGGTCTTATCAAGCTGTGGCTCCTGTAACTATCTGCTAGGTGGGTTCGGACAGCCTTAGTACTACCAAATTGCATTTGGTTTCTTTTTTACATGTTTTTGCATTTGAAAGCTACTGCCTGAAATGACCAACATCCTAGGGCTGAGAGTTAAAGCCTTCAGGCCTGTGGTGCAGCCACAGTCATAAAATCTAATGACCCAGGAGCCACTCACAGTCAGAAAGCTTTGCATTAGGACTGGCAGCAATGGCTCCATCTAGGCTGAGTGATGGAAAGGCAATTCCAAATCCTCAAACACAATTGTTTGGCACTTTGGTGGTATGTGTACTGTGGTTGTAAATATATATTTACACTCTTTAACACAGTGGTCCCTTCTCTATTCCAACCTATTTTTCCCCCCATCACTTCAAGCAGACCCCAACCATGGACTAGTCCTCCTGACCCTTGTTTCTACTGTCTCATATTATGCTTTTTTATATCCCACAAATGAATATAATCATTCTCTGTCTGTACCTCTACTTTTGACTCATTTCAATCAGCATGATACTCTACATGTCCATCCATTTATAAGTGAATTTCATAACTTCATTTTTCCTAACAGCTGCTAGTATTCCACTGTGTAGATAGTTAATAACAATCACTCTGGGTAAGAACTCCATGCTGAAAGGTAAAGAAACAGATATGTTAGCTTCTCAGTATCTGTATTGTAAACCAGAATTCCCAAAAAGAAGGAGGAAGAGAGAGAGAGAGAGAGAGAGAGAGAGAGAGAGATAGAGATAGAGAGAGAGAGAAAGTGCCTGCCTTAGAGACAGGCTGGGGGAGGAGGAGCAGGCATCCAGGTGGTGGCAGGAGAGAAACTGGGGACATTGGTAGTGGGAAATGTACACTAGTAGAAGGATGGGTGTTGGAACACTGTATAACAAACTTGGCTATGAACAGTTTTATCTCTGTGTATCTCAAGGTGATTATACACACACATACACACACACTTGTGAATTAACATTACCTCAGTAGACTAATAATTTTAAAAGAAAAGGAACACACATGTGTTCTCTATATTCTTGGCTATAATAAAAAGTCCCTTCAATGGAACCAAGTGATAGTACATTGGGTAGAGCGCTTGCTTCCATATGGCCAACCCATGTTTAATCCCTAGCACCGAGTATGGTTCCCTGAGGTTAACAGGAGACATCTCTGAGCACAGAGCCAAGAGCAAGCACCAAGCACCATTGAGTGCAGTCCAAATACCAAAGCGAAAAAGAAAAGGGTACCCTCAGGTCAGGAAGTATCCCAGACCAAGGGTAAAGCTACATTTGAGTATTATGGTCACTGATATGTAGAGGGGAAAGCAGCCAAATTTATTAAATAAACTAGAGAACTAGCAACCAGAGTAGTCTGAGTAGGAGAGAGTAGTGTGGGGAATATAGTGTTTTCTCCATAAAGCAGAAAACTGCATAAAATAAAAGCAAAGCAATTCGATATATGCAGGAGAATATTTATAGGGGAGACATTCTCCCCTATAAGAGTTAATTACTAGTGAATTTACAGGATTTCACAAATAACAATACTATTCATTACTATAGGAATTGTTCCTTTTTAAATATATTTGCATATAATGTACACACACGTGTGTGTATACACACATATAAACCAAATGGAGGCTAATGATGACTGCTAAGTACTCAAAATTAAAATTAATTTGTTCTCAGCATACAGATACTAATAGCCTACACGGTGAACTATATAACTGGGATTTATAATCATGGAATTTTTGTACTACATTAAAAATCTCTGTGGGTGATAATAGAGCACTAAAATAGCTAGCATTGCATTGATGTTTCTCACCCTCTACATTTGTTTAATTCCTCTGCCAGAGACACATACTTAACTTGTCTTGGTAGATTTTGTAATGTGTCTTTCAAATGGAAAAACTGTATTCAAGCATTCCAATTTTATCAAGTAGCGAAAACACCCAGGCTGTTGGCCAGAATTTGCATGTTTGTTACTGCATTCCATACCCAGATATCAGAGTGCTGAAGAATAATAATAATTTTCTGAAATTTTATTGAATCCATAATTCTGGCAGTATGTTAATTCACTTAGCAATTTCCATTTAGGCAATAATTATTGGCACATAATCGGTTGGAATAGTCATGTGTCATTACTGTTATTGATTCCAGTTGAATCAGACTTTTAGCCCAATAAATGTTTACCAAGTACCTACTATGTATAAAGGTTAATAGTTTCTTACTTTGGCTAGCTCTTCAGAACTGTGAAATTCACGTTCACTATCATATTTGATTCTGACAAAATCCAGTGAGGAGTATAAATAGCAGAAAGGACAACAAAGAAATGGAGGAACAAAGAGATTAGATGTTTTGCTCAGATCACAAAACTCAGCTTTATTTCAAACTTATTCCTCTCTTCTTAGGGCTTTCCCTGTTACCCTTCTTCATTGTCACTGCTCATTGCTGATATTTATCTGACAGTGCCCTTTAGTGCTTATATACTCTTGGCTATAATAAATAGCCAAGAGAATTTATATATGTATATGTGTGTATAATGTATTTATTACATGTGTGTACTTATATATATACATGTGTATCACTGTATCACTGTCTTCCCATTGTTCATCGATTTGCTCGAGTGGGCACTAGTAACATCTCCATTAGTTCTGTCACAAGCAAGTGTAACCCAAGGGCATCTGCTTGCTCCAGGCACAGGAGGACCCCGAAGCCATTCTTCAGGTCATGGAACTGAGGTCCATAATTGTTACTAGTTTTTGGCATAACTGGTAATTAAAACAGGGGTAGCTTGCCAGGCTTTACCATGTAGGTGGTATAGTCTCAGTAGAAGGCTCTCAACTTGAGCATTTACTGATGAAACTTAAAGGGGGAAGATCAGGTTTTCTCTTGGATGGAGCTCTGAGGAACTATGGAGTCTGGATGTTGAGAATAACTGATTGCATGATGTGTGGTTTGCTCTGGCTTCTTGTTAGGATTACTGGTATCAGTTAAAACCTGTTTAGAACTGTTTACTATGTATAAATGTGAAAAAACATGGGAAGAACCTTATGCTAAAATCAGCATCCTCTAAAAATATTGCATGGCCAACCTCTGGCTGAGTCCAACATTGCTCCAAGGGTTTGCTCTCATGAGTGGGGAGAGACCATGCTGGTTGGACTTGGAGTGGAGTTTTGGGCCCTGCCCTTTCCTCCGCCTCCATGCCAGTTGCCCCGAAGAGAGAGACCCACCCACGCCAGGCCCACAGGTCCCTTAGCGCGCAACCGCTTTGCAGCCATGTAATACATGTGTATATATATTTATATATGTGTATATGTGTGTATGATGTATTTATTATATGTATGTACTTATATATACACACATGTGTGTATACACACATGTACATGCACACACACACTTGTTTGAAAATGCTCTGCAATTTCCCATAGAAAATTGTCATGTGATTCAGATGGATTTACCTTTTATGCTCAACTAACCTGGCTGCAAGAAGATATCATTCCATCTTTCTGCCATTTCAACTTTAGTGGTAATTCTGCATTCTTCCTTTCTCCCCAGGAGAAAAACCGGAAGAGAAAGCTCTGCTGTGTCCCAGTGCCGGTAGTATGACCTGATGTAGCAGGAAATCTGAGAGTCAAGGGACCTAAGTCCTAGTCATTCTCCTGCTATTGACTAGTCACAAAATGTTACACAAGAGATTGCATTACCACAGGCCTAAGTTTCCTGCCAAATAGAAATAGAGCTGCCCTTTTCTGACCTCTCAGAAAGTTAAGGTTAACAACAAATATGTGAAAAACTTGAAAATAATTAAGCTCTATATGAATGTAAGTATTGCCAAATATTTTTAGAATTACTACAAACATTAATTGTGGGAGCATAAAGAAATTTCTTAATAACTATTTTTAAATCAAGACAGATATTGAAGCCAAAAAGCTAGTACACAGGGCAAGGCATTTGCCTTGCATGTAGCAAACCAGGGTTTGATCCCTGGCAAGACATATGATTCCTAAGCACTGCCAAGAACAATCCCTGAGTATAGAGACAGGAGTAAGCCCTGAGCTCAGCTGGGTATAATGACAAAACCATAAAACCAAACGAACATATTTTCAGTATATTTATATATGTTTGTGGGGTTGAAAATTTAGTGGATCTAAAGAGGCAGCTACTGTCCTTCATTTCAGTATTTGAAAAGACCCCTGGATGCCTAATTTATGTTTATTCTGGACTCTGGATTCAAGTACGGTATCTCCATTTCTGATATGAGAGAAAATATACATGTCTGTATTGTTAGCTTAAGCCAGGATCCAATGAAGAAAAATTAAAATAATCTGAAAAATATAAAATTAAGTCAAAAAAATGATATATAAAATAAATAACTCACTAAAAAGTATCCTAATTTCAATTAATACTTTCATTTCTCACTATGAAACTACTGATATTTTTAAATGAATCTGACTAGAATAATCATTTTTTACTATGTTCCATTTTACTGTTTAGTCTTCAGTATTGATACAGCACTTTTTACAAGCCTTTTGCTAATCATAGAAATAAAATAGGACTTTCTGTCTGTATTTGCTACTTTTGAGAAACTAAAACCACCAATTTGCACCTAAAAAAGTTGACTTTCATCCTATGTGCTCCAAAAGTGACTAGTGACAGCTTGACTACTCGTTAATAAAAATGGTGGCAAGACATTTTTTATCTCTTTGTTTCCAATCAAAATCCTTATTTAAGGAAAGAAATAAACAAACACCAATAGAATTATCTCTCTTTGTTCAGTGAATTCTCAATTTTGTTGGTTCTAAAGAACAATTCAAGTCCCTTTTCATGACAAGAGTCCATCTCTTGTGGAAGTAAAAAGTTGAAAAAAAAGATCAACTACTGCATTGCATTCTATAATATCCTGTATTATACATTACACTCACCCCTGGAATCCGTTGCTCAAAAGCAGCTTGGTATATAATGACTGTGTCCCCTATATTTCACATTGTAAAGTTTCTGCTATTTCTCTCAGGTCAGATATATACCATAAGAAGAAAACCTTTTGATAACCCAGGGTTTCCTGGAACAGAGACTCATTTAAATATTGGTTGGAATTTTTCCTCTCTAGTCTCATCCATTTTCTGTTTCAGAGTTGAGTTTGGGGAATGCATTCCCTTTGCTCTAGGGCTACGGACTGGTAAGGTTTCCCCCCAGGATTTGGATTATGAACAGGTTAATTATCAGCAACTTATTGCACATATTTATAATGTCTGTAGGCAATAGGAGCACAGCCTATCAGACCATGACAGAAGAGTCATTCAATAACTCATCCTTTCTGGTAACTTCCAAACAAAGCATTCTCCCAGGAAGTAAATTTTCTCAGCAACTATTCCCTCAAAAAAAATTCAAGACTGTGTTCTTTGACCTCTGGGTCTGATACTAATATTGTGAAATTACAGAAAAGACAACCATGAATAGTCTGTTTATAACTAATTTTTCTTTTTTAAGAACAAAATGACCTACAGGATGATGAAGAAGGCCCACATTTCACTGGAGTGTTCTTCATGCTAGCTCAGAGTTACTCTCTCAGGGAGGAAGGGCTAAAATACAAAAAAGATCTGACACTCTGCATGATGTCCTGCCTCTAGAGGTAGTAGTTAGAGGCTCAGGAATACAGAAAACAGTCCCACAATGGGAAACAATAGGATTAAGCAAGTAAAAGATGGTCTGGGGTTTAGATAACTGTGATGCAGCCATGGAGAAAGTCTACTACAGTTTCTTGTTGCCATTTGTCCAGGCTGTGGTGACCCTTTTCCTAGGACCAAAAGATCATAAACAGAGCTGCTCCAGTGCGAAGTAATTGTGAACTCACACAATTACTATAGATCAGATCATTCTACTATTCACACTTCTATTATAGATCAGATCATTTCTTATGGTTTCAGAACTTCCCACTTTAATGACATGATCAACTAGATTCAAAAGAAATTTAAGAATCCTATTCAGACTAGATTTATAAGAAATAAAACAAAGATTCACTTATTTTCCCTTTAAACGCTGTATCAAGATATCAAAAAGTTTAAGAGGAAACGGAAAGACATTCCTTGCTCATGGATTGAGAGAGTTAACATTGTCAAAATGGTAATATTCCCTAGAGCCTTATACAGATTCAGGATACCCAAGATATTCTTCAAAAGATATTGACCAAACACTCCTGCAATTCGTATGGAATAATAAACCCCCCACAACTAGCTAAAGCAATCCTGGGAAAAACAGATGGAGGCATCACCTTTCCTAACCTCAAATTGTACTACAAAGCAGTAGTAATTAAAACAGCATGGTATTGGAGTAAAAACAGACCTGTGGACCTATGAAATAGAGTTGAGTATCCTGATACACATCCTCAAATACATGCTCTTGTAACTTTGATAAAAGAGCAAAAAAGTATAAAATGGAGAAAGGAAAGCCTCTTCAACAAGTGGTGCTGGGAAAACTGGGCAGCTGATGTGAAAAAAGAATTTGGACCTCTGTATAACCCTCGCCCAGAAGTCAGGTCAAAATGAATCAAAGGTCTCAATATCAGACCTGAATCCATAAAGTCCTTTGAAGAAAGTAAAGGGGAAACCCTCCATGACATAGAAGCTAAAGGCATCTTCAAAAATAAAACACCACTAACAAGGCAATTGGAAACAAAGATAAACATATGGGACTACATGAAACGAAAAGTTGGTGCACCTCAAAAGAAACAGTGACCAAGAACAAAGACAGTACACAGAATGGGAAAGAATATTTGCCAAATACCCATCTAATAAGGGATTAATATCCAGGATATATCAGGCATTGGTAGAACTTTACAAAAGGAAAACAGCTAACTCCAACAAAATTGGGGAGAAGAAATGAAAAGAAACTTTGACATGGAAGAAATTCAAATGACCATAAGGCATATGAAAAAATGTTCCTCATCGCTAATCATCAGAGAGATGCAAAACAAAATAACAGTGAGATATCATCTCATACCACAGAGACTGGCATATATCCAAAAGAGCAAAAACTAGAAGTGCTGGCATGGAGCAGGGAGAAAGGGACTCTCATCTATTGTTGGTGGGAATGTCGACTGGTACAGCATTTTTGGGAAAACTATATGGACATTCATCCAAAAAACTAGAAATTAAGCTCCCATTTGACCCAGCCATTACACTCCTGGGAATATACCCTGTGAGGCCAAAAACACACAGAGGAAACACCATCTACACTTCTATGTTCATAGCAGCATTATTCACAATAGCCAGAATCTGGAAACAACCAGAGTGCCCAAGAACAGACAACTGGATAAAGAAACTGTGGTGCATCTTAACTATGGAATACTATGTAGCTGTTAGGGAAAATGAAGTCATGAAATTTGACTATAAATGGATAGACATGGAGTGGATCATTCTAAGTGAAATTAGCTAGAAGAAAAGGGACAGATATAGATTGACAGCATTTATTTGCGTGGATATAAAAAATAGCATGATACCAATATCCAAGGCCAGGAAAACATGTATCAGGAGGTCTTGTCTGTGGGTGGAACCTACAACAAATGTGTGGGAGTCAAAGGTTAGGTAAGACAGGGAAGGGAACAGTGTGTTAATAACATCTGAAATGATAATACCAGCCCAAACTGAGCATTAAATATAGGCAAAGGGATATACATGGTAACCTCTTAATGTACGTACTGCAAGCCACGATGTGTAAGAAAAGGGAAGACAGAGAGAGAGAGAGAGAGAGAGAGAGAGAGAAGGCAAGGTGCCTCCATAGAGGCAGAGCAGGGAGGGGAGGGAGGGAATCAAGGATCATTGGTGGTGAAGGGATGGGTGCTGGAATACTGTGACTGAAACCCAAACATGAACATCTTTGTAACTGTGTATCTCATGGTGGTATAATAAAAAATTTTAAAAATAAATAAGTGAGATTAATTTTGAAGATAAAAATAGAGAATTTCACAAATTTAACATTTCTATGTGTATAGAACTAAGCATATTCAACACTAAAGTTTGGTGCAAGCCTACCACCAAAGGAACCCTTCATGTAATCCTCCAACACATCCTGATCTCTAGGAGCTGCCATGGATTTCATCAATTATAGTGGTCGTGTTGTATATGCTGGAATTAAAGTTAATTTTCTTTAGTTATTTTTATCCCACATACTAGTCAAACCAACATCTGACTGCCCTTTACTTCCTTGTTTCATTAGCATGATGACCTCAAATTCTATTTTGTTCCATATGACATGAGTTCATTTTGATTTTTAATGACATAGCAGTATTTCTTTAAGAATCTATATTATAGTTTTTTGCAGCATTATTCACAATAGCCAGAATCTGGAAGCAACCAGAGTGCCCGAAAATAGATGACTGGATAAAAAGCTTTGGTACATCTACACAATGGAATACTATGCAGCTGTTAGGAAAAATGAAGTTATAAAATTTGCCTACAAATGGATGGACATGGAGAAGATTATGTTGAGCGAAATTAGCCAGAAGGAGAGAGACAGATACAGAATGACTGCATTTATCTGCATAACATAAATATATAGGTACATATTATGATACCGATATCCAAGGTCAAATGAAACATATATCAGGAGGTCCTGTCAAAGGTGAAAATTATCACAAACGTGTGGGATTCAGAGGCTAGATAAGACAGAAAATGGAACAGTGTGCTAACAATTTTTGAGGGTACTAATGCCAACCTAGAACTGAGCATTAAATAGAGGCAAAAAGATACACATGACAACCCTTTAATGTATGTTCTGTAATCCATAGTCTGGAGGGGAAGGAAAAGAGAAAGAGAGAGAAATGGAAAGAAATAAAGAACCTGCCATGGAGCAGGGCTGGGGGGAGGGGAGGGAACCGGGACATTGGTGGTGGGAGATGGGCACTGGTGGCGGGATGGGTGCTGCAACACTGTTTGACCAAAACCCAAATATGAACTTTTTAATTGTATATCTTTGTAATTTTAAAAATAAAAAATTTAAAAAAATGAATCTATATTTCTTTATTCAGTAATTTTTATCAGCATTTAGCATGATTTTATGTTTTGGCTCTCATGAATAGTGCTGCCATGAACATAGGATAGAAATATCCTTTCTTTTATGCCTTCATATCCTTCAGATAAATATTTAGAAGTGATATTGCTAGACCATATGATAATCTTAAAGGAATCTGAATACAGCCTCATGAATTAATTCTTTTTATATAGAAGTATTCATGGAAAATTTCTCTGGAGTTGAGGTGGTGTTGGAATATGAAGTACTGTAAGTACACTAGAGACTAGATACACTGTTTTCCTAGGGACATCTGATGCTTATATTTGTTTACCTACTCAGTAATGCTGCTTCTTTCATTCAAAAAAATATTCTGATTTGATAAATGAAGTAAATAGTCACTTAAATGTATTAAATTAAATAGATTTATAAACAGCATATAATTGTTCAAGCAAATCATGTGTTCATGTATAAAGAGTCCTAAATAATGCCCTCCATTTGGGACCAATGGATATAAAATTCATAAGAGACAATTCTTACTAATTGGATTCAAATATTGACCCAAAAATTGTATGCTAAATGTTTCTGAGATAATATTTTCTCAATCCACCTTTCCCTTCATGTTATAATATGAACAAAGACCTGAGAATTCTATCCAAAAGGGATGCTAAAGAGCCATTCATGATATGTAGAACAGGAATAATACATATATCTTTGTAATTGTAAAAATAAAAAAATTTAAAAAAATAAAAAAAATAAAACAAAAAATAAGAAGGAAGGATTGGGTGCATTGCAGATGTGTAGAGCAATGAATTCTATTGTGTGGTTGCTTTAGTCCATATACTACCCTATACGACTACTGCTAAATGTAATAAAATATTTTTTTTTGGTTTCATATACAATCCCTGCCACCATCATCCAAATTACCACTGTCACAGATATAGGAACTGTAACAGAAAGGTTCACATCAATCTGTTGTATTCATTTTTTGAAGATGACTGACATAACTTGAGTTTCTTCTTGTAAAGCATATTTAGTCATAAAATTTTAGTATTGGACAAAGTTCTCTATTAATACTAATACTAAGAGAATAATAGATTAGCATTATTAACAAAGAAGAAACTGATTTCTAAACATAATATGAATTTTAAAAAAATAAAACTGACTGAAAATATTCATTGAAATAGGGGAAGGGTGAATATACTACAGCAAAAAAATTAAAATTGGATACAATGATGTTTAAAAGAAGAGATTTTATTAACTTTAGATTAAACAGACATGAAGTATTCAATTAAAATGATTTCTGAGGTTTTAAAACCATCATGTTCTATGATTAATACAGTAAATGTGCATTTGATCGAAATATTAAGCATAGGGAAATAAATAACAGAGTTTTAAAAATATATATTCTCATTAGCAATGCAGGGCTGAAGTAAAAGTCCAGTAAAAATATGGCTTGCTTCTAGGAGATGAATAATATTATTTACGGAACTCTTTTGAAGAAGTCAGGATGTTCTCATTTGCATATGCAGCCTGATTGGTGAATTATGATCCAGGATTCCAAATTATTGTTCTTTAAAGTTGAGCCTAGAAATATACCTTGTGGACTAAATTCCTTCTCTCTCTCATTCTCTCTGTCTCTCTCTGCCTGTCTCTCTTTCCATCTCTCTTTCTCTTTCTCTCTCTCTCTTTGCCATGTAGCCTGAACTAGAGTGTGACAGTGAGACATCCATGTGGAATAATGATTAAATTTCCACCATGTTGTAACCACTAGATAAAACTCAAAAGATTTTTCTAAATACATTTAGTTGTAGAGAGTTAATTTTTTTGAAGCTTTATCTGAATGGATTTAACTCATCAATACACTTGAGACTTTTCTTTGACTAAGTGAAAAATCACAATTAACTTAGGTAAATAGTAAAAAGAAAAAAAATTTCAGTCCAGTTTAAGCACAGGAATACAGGCAGAGCAGTAATCCAATTTTAGTTGTAAATTTGCCTATGAACACATCATAACTTCTCAAAAATAATAAAATATACTCATGACATTAAACATCCTTCCCTGAGACTAAGCAACTGCTTGACTCTGAGCAAGCCCATGTGATCTCTTCAATCTCTAGTGTCCAGGTAGACAAATGAAGGACATCTGACTGCTTTCCATTGAACCAACATTCCCTAAACATTTGTCATCAGATTTCAAAAAAATAGGTTCAGCTTTATCCTCTAACAGGAAAAAAAGTTGAATATTAAGTCCACAAATAAAAGCAAGAATTGTAACTGACACATGTGCTACTGCACCCAGAATCGGGTTACGGGGAAGAAATGCCCGAGTCCGAGGATTAGAAAGAAGTGTAGAAGAGGGGTCTAAAGAGTAGTAGTTGAAGTGGTAGATGAGAACCACTGACTAACATGTAGTAGTGAGTGCAAAGGCCTAATGGTGAAAGAAATGAAGATAAATATGCAGGAAGAGATAGAAAAGCTGAGTAGGATAGTAATCAAGGAGAGGTCAGGCTTGCTAGCTTTGTGGGTTATATAATAATAAACATTTACTTTGTCTTAATGTTTAACGACCTAGGTTTGATTATGGTCTAGATAAAAATGATTTGTTTTTGTTTTTTTAATTTTGCTTTTTCTGAAAAAGTCACTGAAAGTTCATTAATAACATCAGGATGATATGATCAAAAGAGCTGTGATAGATATGTTCACTATACCACACAGATATCTTCCAAAAAGGAAGACTCTACTCTATTTCCAGTGAGAGTCCTGCCAGAGAATCTACCATTTCCTAGAAATTCAGTAACTGCTTGAATTATCAAGCCACAGATACCAAGATCAGTTCTCTTAACAAGGCTGACATTCTTGGTCAGTGGGTGCTGAAGTAATTAGGCCTCACCTTCTCTCCCACTTGAGGCAACTATGAAGAATTAGCTTCACTTCACTTGTCACTTGTCTTCCCATTGTTCATCGATTTGCTCAAGTGGGCACCAGTAACATTTCCATACATCCTGCTGCAAGCAAGGGATTGTTCCCAAGGGCATCTGTTTGCTCCAGGAACAGAAACCATTCCTTCAGGACATAGGAATGAGGTCCATAATTGTTACTGGTTTTTGGCAAATCAAATAAAACATGGGTAGCTTGCCAGCTCTGCCGTGTAGGTTATATACGCTCAGTAGTCGGCTCTTACCTCGAGCATTTACTGATGAAACTCAACGGGAAAAAGATCAGGTTTTCTCTTGAGTGGAGCTCTAAGGAGTCTGGATGTTGAGAATGACTGACTTATTGGTGTGGGGGGGTTCCTCTGACTTCTTGATAGTCTCACTGGGATGACAGGCCATGGCTAGAACCTGCCTAGAACTGTATAGTGAATAAATGTTAAAGATCCTTGGAAGGACCTGATCCAAACATCCAGTACTGTCTAAGACAGAGCTGTGGGTCTGGCGTGTCTCTCTTCTGGGGTTGGAGGTGGAGGTGGAGGAATGGGGAGGAGGGGCCTAAATCCCGCTCCAAGTCTGGCCAGCATGGCCCCTCCCCCACATGTGTGAGCAAACACTTGGAGCTATGTTGGACTCCCGCCAGTGGCTGGCTGAGCCATTTACCGCCCTCTGGAGCTCCATGGGCTGTTTTCACGTGGGATTGAGCTGCGCAGCTGTGGGTCTGTAGTGGTTGGGTTTGGATCATTTAGCACATCTTCAGAAACCACCATGGAGTTGGCTGCAGCCTTGCTTGGAGTATCCTTATAGCTAAACTTTTCTTTCTGGCCAAACTGACTTTCCCTTCTTCCCAAAGGATCCTGCCAATTCTACATTCATGCATTCTAATCTCCATTTTGAGCTTTTTTTTTTTTGACAGCCTGGAAATTGTAGAGAGAGATCTGGAGAGAAATTAGTGGTGGAGCTGGTAACCCAATTATATAATCAAGGAAAGAAAAGTTGAGTCTGTGATAATGGAGTGATAGTGAGTAGAACTCTTACAAAACAGATATAAAATTAAAAATGATAGGAGTTGGAAATAAAGTAAATATGAGGAAGAGTGATGGTGGTCAGGTACCAAGGATGTCTCTGCTTTATAACTAGGAACACTTACAAGAACAGATCTGAAAGATAGTATTCCCCGCTAGGTTCTTTTTTGGCAAGGTTGAGACTTTAATAGGGTATAGGCTGCAGAACCTAGAACACTAATGTATGTGTCTATATCATAGTCATGGATGAATATGGACTTAGGTAGGTAAAGGTGAGAAGATAAAGACTGAGAAGATAAAGATGTCTAGGTCTGGACCTAGATTATAATTTCAATAATTCTTCCCAGGTATGATGTTCTAGATTACTACACTGCTAAAAGCAAACATCAAACACTTTTCAAAGTTGCCACCTCATTAGAGAGCAATTGTGGCTTGTTCTCACAAAGAAAAAATGCTTTAGATGCTGCTTTGCTTACATATAACTTGCTTTTGTGCCTTCATTTGGTGAATTCATATATTTCTAATTTACTTGATCCATTACATTGCTGGTGTTTATTACCACCTATGAGATGGTCAGACTAATTTATCAAGACCCTGAATGAAAGGTGTGAAGCTCTTCATATTCCTGAAGAAACCAGATGCCATTGGGCTACACTGGCATGTGATAGGGTCAAGTGGAGATGTTACTGGCGCCTGCTCGAACAAATCGATGAATAATGGGATGTCAAGTGATCAAGTGATTACACTGCTGCTGTTATGGGGAGGAGCTAGAGAGATAGTGCTTGCCTTGCAAATCTGTATTTCATCTTCAGAATACCATATGGGACCTCAAGCACCTCCAAGAAGTAGTAATTCCAGAGCGCAGATCCAGGAGTAAACCCGAGCATTGCCAGGTGTGACCCCAAACCCAAACCAAAATTAACAAACAAATCACCCACCCCAAACTATTAATCTCACATGGACTCTGGTATCAGTTGCTGTCCACAAGGACAAAATGTGTCTCTCTAGTCTTGACTCCATGTAGTTATTTATTTACTAATTCAGACACAGAGAAAGGAAGTTGATCCACATCATAGCATATTGAATCTTCCTTCCCTACTCCAAAATTCTCTTCCTTCATTTCTCTACCAAAGAGAAACCCTTAATATATATAGCCTTAAGAAGCCATATTGACTTCTCTCCCCCTTCTGGGATGCTTCTGCTATTTCTCTCATTTATATTAGCACATTCTAAGTTCTTTTACTTCATTGTGCTGCAAATATTTCTCAAACTTCACATGGTCTGCTGCTTTAATAGATAATATTTAGCAAGACCCACGGTTGTATTCTCTTTGGTAGGGCACAACCTACCAAAGAGTTCTGTCAATTCTTAGCAGTAGAGAAAGCAGATAATCCTCAAGGTCAGCTCAGTCTGAGGGGCTAACTTTTTCTCTCCATACCCTACTGTTGAATTTATAAAACTGTTTTAAACAAACACAAGTATACAAACAGAAAAGTATTTGTAGAATACTAGATTTTGCATCTGTGATTTGGATAAATTATAAATAACTAATTTGCATAGTTAATGAAAATTTTAAATTAAATATGAGATATTTAATAAGCTTTTTAGGGGCCAAAGTGGGAAGGGCATTTGCCTTGCATGGGGTTGACCCAGGTTCTATCCCCGGCATCCCATGCAGTCCCCGAGCACTGCCAGCATAATTCCTGAGTGAAGAGCCAGGAGTAACCCCTTAGCATTGCCAGGTGTGACCCAAAAGAAAAATAAAAACTTTCTTGAAATACCATTGATTTACAAGATTATATGTGTTTAAGCTCAGAATTTCATACCTCTTCAAAATATACATTGCTCCATCATACCAAGTAGGAGTAGTATGTATACATTTCCACCAAAATACACTGAATTTACCACACTTCAGTCCTTTCCTCTTATTCTTTAGATAACCAATCTTAGTTCTATGGTGAGTCCAAGGATTTGTTTTCTTTTATTTTTTTCTGTGCCCTTGCTCTGCTTCTTTGTATTTCACACATGAATGAGATCACTTGGTACTTGTCTTTCTTCTTTTGGCTTACTTTATTTAACATGACCCCCTTCACTTCCATTTATGTTATTGCAAAAGGCTAGATTTCATTTTCTTTATAGTTGAGTGATATTGCATGTGGTATATGGATTATATCTTCACCCAAACATCTATTGTCATCAGGTGTTTCACTTGCTCTTTATCTTCAATAAACTCAGGTTCAAATCTTTTTTTTTCATTGAACTTCTGTACTTGGCTGTTTTTTTCCTTCCTCTCAGTAGTAAAAAAAAAATTCTTTGAGTCTCTTATGCAGATCCCTTCAAAGATCTTTTTTAAAAAATTTGCACTCTCTCAAAAACAGTTTCCCTTAGGGTCTTATCTTCTAGTCCAACAGTTATGAAGTTATTTTTCCCAAACAATAAGGATTTCTTCTCTCAGAAGAAAGATTATGCTAGTAGTAAAAAACATTTTAAATCACATCCTTACACATATCTTTCTAGATTATCACTTTCATTTTTCCTTTTAAATCATTTATACTTCAGTTTAAATCTGTTAATAAGATAAATTATGCAAAAAAAATGTTTTGAGTAGAACTAAGAAAAGTTGTATTTTATCTGACAGAAGAATTCCTGGGGAAAAGTAGCAAGAGAGAAAATTTGAAAGGATATAGATCAGATAAAATTCAACAAGAACTTGCTGTTTGCCAACGTTGGAGAAAAAAAACAAAGAACTTTTGCCAAAAAAAGCAGGAGTATAGAAAGGTAAAGTGTCTATTTTGCCTGTGGCAGGACCTATTTTAGGTACTCTTAAGTATAGCTAAATCCTCTAGTAGAGCAGACATTCATGAAGAGAGGGAAGATTCTCCTTTGATATGGAAATGTCTACTGAAAATCTGACTCCTCTGCATCTCCTGATGTCACAGCTGCTTTCAGCTCTATTTTGGCTTTACCCTGGTGGAGGTGGGAACCCAGATGAAGTTTGGATGTAATTGATGCTTTCCTGTAGGATCCAACAGAAGCTGCTGTATCCAGGTCCCAATGACACACAGCTCTCACATCCAAGCAGAGTTGAGGGAATGTAAGAAAATGCCTTCAGGGGCAACCAAAAAGCAGGCTAATGATGCCATAGTGAATGACTAAAAGACCGAACAAATAAGTTCATGTTTTTATTAAGTTTTTCTCAAGTACTTAGCAGAAAGTTGGAGAAAAAGGATAGGGAATTCATTGAAGAAATAGAAAATGTGATGCTCCTAGCTGAGGTTCCCCCCAATTCAAACTGACCATTGACTGAGTTGTCAGGAGGGCTGTAATTTTATGTAGTCAATGGTGTGAATCTGGCTGGAATTCAATACATCACTTGTATCACTTGTCACTTGTCTTCCCATTGTTCATTGATTTGCTTGAGCGGGCGCCAGTAACGTCTCCATTCATTGGGAATGAGGTCCATTATTGTTACTGTTTTTGGCATATTGAATACACTAAGGGTAGCTTACCAGACTCTGTCGTGGCTCTGGGTTCATCCCAGGGGGCCCAGTCTTTTTCTATGTCAGGCCATCAACCATCCAGGGGCCCATGGGGCAGAGCCCTGGGTGTAGACAAGCCTGTCTCCTGTCTGCCACCTACCAATGCAGCTGGGCACTACAGCCATACCTGTAACACTTCGAGGGGCAGAACTCTATACATGAGATCTAAATTTGAATTTTGCATGTTGCAAGTTGAAATTTGATGTCTATTTCTCTTTCCTGAACTGATTTTCTTTCTAAAATCAGCATTATAAAAAAAAGGAAGAAACAATGCTTACAAATATATTCAGCATATAGTCCTGGCTGAGCTTGAAGAAGTTGGCAGCTGCAGAATTTGTTTTCACTTTACGTTAAGTAGCATAAATTACATTGCTATGTAGAACTGTGTGGTTGTGGATCAGAATTATGTTCTTTCTCTATAATTTACCTTTAGGCCTCATTCTAGGCCAGAGGTTATCAAGTATCTCTATCTGACCAACAAATAAACCAAATCAAGAACAACAAACCTACCAAGTGAGTTAAGAACAATTTTCTCTCTAGCTCCAAGAGTTAGTATAAAGTCTTTCTCTGCAGGCCTTAGGCCAGTCTTTGAAATGAGGTCACTACCAAAGAGATATTTTTAGATTTTATACTATTGCAATATCTAACAAGAAAAGTCCTCCTGTAAAAGAATTGACATGGGCTCTCATAATTCCAGGCAGATAATTGGAATTCCTCACCACATCCATCTAGACATCTTGACAAAGAAGGAAAAATATTTCTCTAGTTTCCTTATTGCCATTAGCCAGTTATAAGACGTGGACAACATAAGCTGTTAACTTTTGATCCTCTTATGGGTTATTTATAAAGTAGAAATAGCCAAGTTATTGGAAAATAATGAGCTAATGGAATATAAATCTAAATTCTGGGGCCAGAGATATAGCACAGTTGGTAGGGAATTTACCTTGCACATGGCCAGCCTGGGTTCGATCCCTGACATCCCATATGATGCCCCAAGCTACAAGGAGTAATTCATTAATGCAGAGCCAGGAATAACCCCTGAGCATAGCCGGATATGACAGCCAAAAAAGATTGAAAAAATATAAATCTAAATTCTTCTCAACTAAAGGAGCTGTATTTATATGTGCTTCTGAGGGTACCAACATTGATTTTATTTCTGTAACCTCAGTAATTGGTGCATGGTAAGAACCATTCATGTTGGATTGAATAAATAATTATGCATAATTGTAACCTTCAAGAAACTATATTCTTCTAAATAATCCACAGTGCAGCTACCCAATTAACATTTTTCTCTGGCAGAGAATGAGATTCAGCTAGACAGTTCTGCATACCAAGGGGCCCAGGCAAGGGATGAGTTTTCAGAAGCAATGAGAAAAAGAAGTACAGGTGGGGACACTCCTACCTTTCAAAGAGTTTGAGAATCTGAGAACACAGGCAAGTATGCAATCACTCCCACAAAAAGCAAGGCTATCTTGTTTGTAAAGATTAATGTAGACAGATCATCTGAAATAATTGTGTTGTAAGTATGAGTTTGACTTCTTCCTTTGCCTTTAAATATCTTCGACCAGTATCATAGAGGAAGAAAGATGTGTTCATTCATTCCAAGCCCGTGATGAACTCGATGGGAATTTAAAATAAAATGAGCAAAGACAAATGAAGATTCCTTCTTGATATTTAGATGTGGTGACAGGATGTCTTTGTGGCACTCTGCTGATTGGTAGGAGTTGGATTGAATTGGAGGGAATCTAGTTCCAGGCAGTACACATACTTACTCATTATGCAAGGAACTACACAAGGTTCAGAGACATTCAAGGTAGTAAGTTCATGTCTGGAAAAATAAACTTTTGCAGGAAGGAGGAGATTAAGTTTATTTTACTATTATTGATAAGCGCTTGGCTCTTTTAGGTATTACTTTAAGGTCTACTTTATCAGATTCCTACCAGAACTATTATAAGAATATGTTCTTATGAGAATAGTCACATATAACAAGCCAATATGCATTTGTACAAGGCTATGATGTATCATTGTACTGTTCACTTACTAGCACACTAAAAACAAGAGGAGACAAGATTTGAAAATCAGTTTATTTTAACTCACTAAGGCAAGGGTGTGTTATTCCTTAGTGGGGTACCTTGGCTTAGCTACTTATCCTTGAACTGCAACTTCCCACAGAAAATGAATTTCTTTTCCCTTAAACTATCAGCTTAGCAGTCTTGTGCTGATAGTATCTATATAAAGCCTTCTCATTAACCTGTTCATTGTTTTTCCCCTGCTTTCTAGAAGCCATAATCTCTGTTTCATGTATCTCAGAGTCTCTTAGTATGTAGCCACCAGTTGAGTTTGGCCAACTAGAATCAACAACAAGAGAAGTGAAAAGGGGGAAAAACAAGAAACTAAAGTATTTATTTTCTCCATCACCATCCTCCTCCTTTCCACACCCCAGAGCTTCATGTTTTCTGACCTCCATTATTCTGAAATTAGCTATGATCTTACTGGGAAGCCACTACTTCAGAGACCTAGCACTCATCAGAAATTACTACTGCTGCTTCCCTTTCCTTGGGAGTTTTATCAATCCTTACATGTTCCCTTTCCCGGCCAAACTCTATTAATGATCCTTTACTCAATGATGTTAAATTAAACCGATGATTTTGTCATCTAACTTTGGGACACTGAATGATAAAGAAAATTTTTCCTTGAAATTGCACTGATGAGCCTTATAGACTCAAAGAGATCAGGATGTAGGCACTTTTATATTCAAAAATATGTATCTGCCATGATCCCTGGACATCTCTGAGATTTTCAGAAATGAATTACTAGGAAAAATATGAGTACTGGTTTTGTTATTGCAGTTACTGCTTTCTGAGAGCAGTAGAGAAAAGTTCTACCTAAAGAGTTGCTATGCTGTCATTCTTCTTTGCAAGAACATTTGACATATTTTTATTAATGCAGAGACCTGAAGATAAGGCATCCTTCCCAAATATGCCACTTCACCCCAGTCAACATAAGATTTGATGTAATAGAAACTCAACAAAATATTTTGACCAATTATGAGTACCCCTAATTCTTCCTTGGAAGATACCCTAAAATGAGTAGTAACATCTATCCTTGATCCCAAGGTCAAATCCAAGTTGTTTCACAAACAGCAGAGTTGAAGTATGGAGCTAAAAACAGTCCAGGCAATCTTTTCCATAGGTAGAGCCTATCAATGGTACAATTGCAAATGGGGCCTGAGGTACTATATTGATGTGGGCAGACTAGTTCTCAAAGTCCAGAGCTCTGGTATTTAAAGTTCCCACAAGGATCATTTCAACACATTCAAAAGACAATTTTAGCAGAATATAGGAAGGACATGAAAACTCTGCCATTAATTTCAACAGAAGTAAACCAGAAACATGTGACAAAGCATCTTCAGATGGGTTATTTGCCATCTTCTCTTTCCTCCCATGAATACATCATCCATTATAGATTTTGTTCACATGTAGTCTTCAATAACCTCAGCCTTTCAATAAAATTATGTTTAAGTTGTACTTGAAAATTTCTTTGACTTTAGGGGCACTTTCATTTTATATTATGCATTGTTTCTATTTCTGATGTTTTAACAGACGAAAGCTGTCCATAAGAAATAATTTAGGGTCTGGAGCATTAGCACAGCGGTTAGGGTATTTGCCTTGCATGTGGCCACCTGGGTTCAATCTCCGGCATCCCATATGTTTCCCGAGCACTGCCAGGAATAATTCCTGAGTGAAGAGCCAGGAGTAACCCCTGAGTATCCCGGTGTAACCCAAAAAAGCAAAAAAAAAAAAAAAAAAAAAAAAGAAAGAAAAGAAATAATTCAACAAGTTATCGCAAAGTCAAGCAAAACTAAAGTTCATATTAACTTTAAGAAGATTGGGGCCGGAGCGATAGCCCAGCGGGTAGGGCGTTTGCCTTGCATGCAGCCGGCCTGTGCTGGCCCGGTTCAAACCCCAGATCCCCTATGGTCCCCCAAGCACCGCCAGGAGTAATTCCTGAGTGCAGAGCCAGGAGAAACCCCTGAACAATGCTGGGTGTGACCCAAAAAAGCAAAAAAAAAAAAAAAAAAGAGAATTCAATTTGCCTTGAAATGACCTATTAGGAATGGCTTATGTCATATATGAGGACTATTTTAAAATCTGAACTAGGACATTGGAAAAGTTATTTCTATATCTGCCTGATTTGGTGTTCTGCAAACTAAAGCTATTTTCTAATATTGTTTATATTTTAACTAAAGTACCAAGTGTCTCATTCAAATGGCAATAGGTGGTTAATCTCCTATAAAGTTCTTAGATGTATTCCTTGTAAATGCTAATTATTAAAAAGAAAATGTTATAGGGTTTCTTAGAAAATCAATACTTTATTATGCAATAATTGCATCTGCAAGTTTAATGTTCTCCATAAGCCCCAGAAAAATGAAAGAGGTCACTGGGTGAAATGATCCTTGCCTGACCTGGAAAATCTTCTAGAATTTGAGGCCTTGTAAAGTGCTGAGAGACGTCATTAAAATATTTTCACAAGTACAACATTTATTATGGAAACCAAATTGCAAGAACATCTGTCTAGATGACACTTTGGCCCAAAGTTGGATCTAAACCTGGTAACAGTTATAATTGAAATTGTGGCTACATTTTTCTCAAAAGATCTTTGATTTTTTTCCCCTCTGCTTTGCAGAGCAATTTATTTTCAAAGCTATAGCTGTTAACTTTGTTTTCCTAAACCTTCCTTGGCAAAACCCCAGTTCTTCCAGTTTCCTATCAAGGAGTCATGGAAGGTAGAAAGGAAGGGAAAGATCCCTCAAGGACATTGAAAGGAGCTCAAAATCATTCTTCCAAAAATTTCTGGGTCACTGTCTAATTGATACACCTATTGGCGAGTCTCAGATTAAAGCCGCTTCTGATTTCACAGGCTGTTCTTATTCTGCACTCAGTCATGTGTAAAGACTTGAGGCATTGAACGTAGAACTCACCCAAACTAGCCAGCCAGCTCCACTTAAAGTACGAAGAACTGGGGAACCGTAACATAGTAAAATACCCCCAAACAGTTGTTTTCCTATTATGGTCCTCAGTCTGGCATTTATTATCATTTTTTATTGAATACTTTTTAAAGGCAATGGTCCATTTTACTTAGATCATTAATTTGCAAAAATCATAAGATATGAGCAGAGCTGGAAATTTTTATGGCCCGTGATATACCTCTATAGGACCCCCCAAAGGAAATGAGGTGTGGGCCTCAACACATTATAGAAAGAGGGCCTGGAACTGCAAATGCCATCTCCTTTCACAAATAAATAGTAAAGACCAGCTAATTTCCACAGGTAAAATACAGCTGAATGAATGGAGAAATGTATGAACAAATGGATAGTATAAATAAATGAACAGACAGATTATCAAAAGAATAAAATTCTCACCTGTCATTGGATATAACTGAGAGACCCTTTGATGTGTAGTCTGGAGATCTGGGTTCATCTATGCCCACTCACCAGTTGTGTAACTGCTGTCATTGAACCTCTTGGAATTTCACCTTTGTATCTATAAAATGTAGTATAAGTACTATTGCATAAGGTTAGCAGGCAGCAGCACCTTGAGAAATCAGGTCATCAACTATAGAATCAAATTACCTTTTTGTATCATAACTCTCCTTTGGATGCAAATGGGATTTAGGCAAATTAATATATTATAAAGTGTTTAGAAAACTACCTGTAATGGTGCAATCTAGCTATATTACAATTATACATTATTATACATATAATGTTAGATATATTAATAATTTACATAATTAGTCATGATTGCACTTTATAAATTTGCCATTTTAAATATATAAATAATTTATATTTCATAATGCTAGCTATTACTATTATTATATAAATTGTGGTTCTTAGTCATAATTTAGAGAGTCAAGTCTAGGCAATTTAAGCAGAAAAAATAGTACAGAATCCTAAGATTATAAAATCTCCAATATAGTCTCCAAGGACCCAGGTTTATTTATTACATAGTCAGAGCCCAAGTACAAAGGAGTAAAACATAAATACACTTCAGTGCTGTTATGATGAAACACCATTGACTATCTCTAGACTTGAACTGGAGATTAGAATCCAAAAGGTTGCTACTGCTATTTTAGAAAAAGTCTTCAAAGGCAGGGAAAAAAATCATGACTGCTTTTCTTTATTTCTCTAAGTTGCAAAAGACTGCAACTGTTAAAACAAAGATAATTTACATTCCAGTGCTAGGGAATCTGGGAAATGTAGTCTTTGCTTTCCAGAGCACACAATTAAAAAAAAAACTAAAACAATGTATACTTTAGTTTCATAAATAAAATACTGGCTTAGTAGAAACTTTATCATTTAATTAGGTGATGATTGGAGCTCTCCAGTTTGTTTTATAATTTTTTATTGCAATTATGACTAACAGTTTCCAAATATAACCAGTAGTTATGCTTGTTTCCTATTGTGCATACACTAAGCAAATGGATCTAGTAGTTGTGTTCCTGGCTGTGACACGAGGAGAAGGGGTAAATTCTTACAAACTATGATTGCATGTAAAGCAAAGAACAGTCCTTTCTGCATTTTCACTTTCTAGAAGCATAAGATGATTTGGAGGAAACTGGACTAAGGCTTGTCTACAAGGGGTGACCCTGGAGACTTTAAATGTACATTCAAAGATCTATGAATATTGGCTGCTTGAGGTTATGAAGATTCAGCAAGACTAGGGAGCATTAATGACCATTAATGCAATTTCTCATATTTCAAATCAACAAAATGATAAGCATCTGCATGGCAAGTTTTAAAATTGTCTGAATATGGATGCATAGAGTCACAAGATGGCTTCCCTTCTTTGCCACTACTGCGGCCAATGGAAATTTTTGAAAGTTTTTATGCTCACTGATTTCAGTTTCCTCATAAAACTTTTCCTCCTGTAAGGTTAAAATATGTGTGTATTTTAATATTTGTTAAAAAATACTGCCTGGGGCCATTAATAGTAAATAATATTTTAGTATTAAGATACTAAAATACTAAAACTGTTATTAAAATACAACATTTCACACTATTACACATTCAGGGTTTTCACTCTTTTGTCAGCATGAAGAACTTACAGAAGATCGACCTTCACCCAAGTATCCCTTAAAGATTCAAGGAGGTGTGCGACTGGAGAGATAGTAATCTAGGTAGAGAACTTGCCTAGCATGTGGCCAACTAGGGTTCAATTCCTAGCACCTCATTTAGTCCTCTGAATCTGGCAGGACTGATACTGAGCACAGAACCAGGAGTAAACACTGAGCATTACTGGATGTGGCCACACAACAATAAAAGATTTTAAGAAGGTGAAATCTCTAAGGGGGTCAGCAGGATATTATAGGCAGGAAGATGTTGGGCTGGTAAACAGAGTCTGAAACCTTTTTTGACCCAAAAGACCTATCTTAAGAGCTGGAGTACTATTGAGATGCAGAATTCCAAGACAGATGTAGCAGACCATGGATATGACAGCCTCCACCTAAGGAACAAAGGCAATGTGAAGAATATTAAAAGAAAAGTATTAACTGTTCCAAGCTCTCTGAGTGAGCGGTTAACCACCCTAGCAATAGACTGGGAAAACTGTCTTAACTAACTTGGCTGTGGAAGCAGCACATGCCTGCTTGGGATGTGTACTTTGTTCTGTCTCTCTTCAGTATGTATCTTTATCTTCCTTTCTTCTCTTCTCCCCGCCCCTTTATTTTCCAATAAACTTTTCTTATGTCCCAAAAATCAAAGACATTTCTATTATTTTAAAACTTAAAAATCATTAAGTTCTACCCCAAACATTATAGGAAACAAAATAATACACAATCATGTTCTTCTCAAGTTTGAATAGCATAATACAATCAATGCAAAAACTCAGTAAATCAGATCATATTCTCTTAACATAAATTTATATTTGATCTATATGTTAATTTTAGTCTGTGAATTTTAATCCACTGATTCACAGATAAATTTTGCTTGCCTTTCTACAATCAAGCCAATGAGTGGATGATGACTTGAATATGGTAATTTTGTACTCTTTGTTTCCTATTTAAAGTTGAGTGAGATTATATAATATATCAAAATACCTGTTATAAATACTATCAAAGTATTCAATCTTTCAAATGCCTTTGAAAGATTGTAGCAAGACATAAAATTTAACTTCACTTGTGTGGCTTAAGCTCAGAGCATACTTTAAGTCTTGACAACACGATGTACTCATAAGCCAATTTCCTCACTGTCTGAATTCTACAATAGTCACCATACTAAAGCAAGAAGAAAATAGTTTAGATCATATTGTTGAAGAATACAAAATTTATTATTTGAAAACTATATATTTTTACCTATGAAACTGAAGAAAATTTACTGAAAAGCCCTTTTAATTTCTCATTGAATTTAGCTAAAGTAATTGTATAAAAACAGTAATCAAAGATAGTTGATTCACAAAATAAATATTTCCAAATGCAAATAATAATGCACTAGAAAATTAAATAGTAGAAATAATTTTTATCCAAATAACCACAAAAGAAAGCTACAAGAATTTGACCAAAAGCTGTAAAATAGTTTAAACTTTAAGTCACAACATTTATTTTGTGAGGGCAGTGCAAAAGAAAAAAAACAACAAAATAAGCAACAATAAAATCATTTCCCTCTGTCAAGGAGTATGAGCCAGACAAGTTTTACAAACACAAGAATTAGCATAAAACATTGCCAGCAATCAATAAATAAATGAACACACACCTACCTGCCTACATACATACATAAAATAAAAACCCTACTTTTAAAAAATTGATAAAATTATCCTGTCCTGATCACTTACTTTGTACTAATAAAAATAAAACATGATAGAAAGGTATTTTTCACCTACTCTTGCAAGATGGCTTTGAAAGCACTATTAATCTCTTTATTTTTTTTTTTTTTTTTTTGCTTTTTGCTTTTTTGGGTCATACCCGGCAATACTCAGGGGTTTCTCCTGGCTCTGCACTCAGGAGTTACTCATGGCGGTGCTCAGGGGACCATATGGGATGCTGGGGATCGAACCCGGCCAGCGCCTGCCACCCGCATGCAAGACAAACGCCCTACCCACTGGACTATCGCTCCAGCCCCGTAGTCTCTTTTAGCAGCAAGGGTTTATTATAAATGATGGAAAGACCAGAATGAAAATTAGGCAGATGAAACTAGAAAATCCTCAACAAACTGCCTACCTACATAATAAACTACTTCTAACTCAACTTTCTCTTTGTAAAGCCCTTATTACCTATTCTACATGACTCGGAGAGAATGTGATGAATAGTTGGAATTAGTTGTTTAAGGCATCTGGACCCTACCTTCCTGTTGAACTTTGCTGGCCCATTCTTATCCTAGCTGTGTGGCTTCAGGTGTATCACCAAGCCTTCACTCAAACCACTGAAATAATAAAAATGACCTTACTTACTCTATGGAATAGTTAAGAATTGAGCAGAGCTAGTACATGCCATTGTATATTTTTTGTAAAGTCAAAACGCTGAGGCAAGTGTTGGACGTATTGTTATTAATTCTTACCTCAGACTAGCCCCTAATGCTGCACTCCCTCTCTCAAGCTGGAGTGTCGAGCTAAACAGCATAAGAAGGCGAGCAATGGTGACTCTCAGTTCTAGGATGACACACAGAACAGTCTGTTAGCTGCCCTTCCATGCCACAGAACACTACCATCAGTGTAGGACCGGTCACAGCAGGGTGGTTGCGTGATCAGCCATTAGGCCTTGGATCTGGTTAGATGGAAGGGGGGATCAGTTAATACACATTTTTAAGAATTTTCATGAGCCAGGTAATTTGTGATAATAGCCCCAAAGGCAAACCTCACTTGTATATATCTGTTCAGGAAGCTTTAAAAATCATCAACCCAAATCGTGAACATGTATCATGTTTTGGACCATCTTTTGACCCAGAACAGGCTATATGAATATTCTGGAGCTGAGGAGGCAGGGGAATGGCACAGAAAGATCCTTCACTGTCCCCAATACTTGCTTTCTAGTAAAGAGGGACCCAGTCTTCTTTGGCCTTTTGTCCGGTACAACTGGCCTCTCTTCTCCCTCCAGGGTGGCTGCATATCAACTCTCACTGTCCTTCCTGTGGATCTTTCCTCCAGTCCTTTAAGCTGGGCTAGGCACCCAGACTCTCTGATTTGCCTGACACAACCATAGACAGATCTTTCTGCTGGGATAACTCCCTGCTTCAGAGAGCTCGGGAAGATCATGGTTAGCAGAGGTGCAGTGCTCTTCACGTACAGATTCCAAAGCTCAGGTGACAGAAGTCCTTGCTGACACTTTGCTTCATTGCTACTTGTTAATCTTTGTCTGCGTTGGTCCACAGACTTGTTACTTGAATATCCCACCTTGTACTCACCTATGGAACCTGTACCCATGGCAGATTTCTCCAGTTGGCCTGTGGCCATTGCATCTTGGAAAAACAGGTCCCAAAACAGTTTAGCACATAACTATCACTTTGACCCCAGTTACATCACCCTTCAGTGATCTCCACTTGGGCCGTTTCCTGGTTTCTTCCTTTATCCAGGATCCAGGCTAACGTTTATTAAAGAAATCAGTATTTCGATAGAGGGTCACCTTCGGCTTCTCCAGTCTCAATGAAGTTTTTAATTTGTTTTCTTGTAGGATTTTTTTTAAGAAATCCAATCTGATACATCCAATTAAAATAATTTCAAATGCAACTTTTTCTTCTTTTTGGAACTCAAGCACAGAGCTTTAAGCTCCGTGCTCAGTGCCAGATGAAGGACTCACAGGAAGGAAAATGAATATCTGCCATCTCCTTGGAGGGAGAAGAGTAGCCAGTGGTACCAAACAAAAGTCAGACTTGGCTCTGTACTCACTAATCACTCCTGAAAAGGTTTGGGAGACCACATGAGGTGCTAGGAATCGAACCAGATCAGCTGTATTCAAACCAAGTGCCTTTACCCATTATACTATTACTCTGGCCCCTAAAATAATTTTCAATGCAGTAAATTGTCATTCAAGTTTTCTAATCATGGAAATCCATGTGGGACTGATAATAATACCAGATAGTACTTATCCCTTATGGCTCCTAATTCAATGATTTAACTTGCACCCAAGGCTCAGCTTCTTGTATCCCAAGAGAGCTATTTTGATATTGGAAAAGTAGAATGTAATAATTGTAAGGTAAGACTTGAATGATCAGAATTCAACTGCAGTTTTCAATTTTTTGTTCCCATTCTGCTAAAGCAGAGACTTTTTATTGTTTTTGAGACCCAGGCCTCTCCATTCTTTATATCGGGTAGTCATACTTCTGCTCAAGTTGTTCCCTAGCCTCTTTCAATCCTGCCCTTTCTTCTTGGCTTCTCCTCTTCCTCTCTGAGGCTGTCCCACTCCTGTACTTTAATTTATAACTGAGGGCTTACCCATTGGGAAGACGTGCCTGGATTAGGGAATCTTCTCCACCTGACACCTTGCCATCTGAGTTACACCCCTCTGTTGCCTCCCTCCAATACCATACGTTACCTATCAACCTGGAGTCCCTGATCCTTAGACCATTCCATTTGGCAGACCAGTGTTATCCTGACTTCTTTTATGCTGTCCCATCTTACTTCAGTAAAATGGGTCATTTCTTATCATATTCTGAGACTGGAAAGTAGATCATTGTAAATGGTTTATCTCCTGAGCAATCACAAGTAGGGCTTCACTCTGCAGCAGTGTACCGCAGGACAAAGTAAGTACTGAATAGAAGTTGTTGAAATAAATAAAAATGGAGATTTTTCTTCTTATTAATGACCCTGAATCACTTTAAGAAGAAAGTTCAGACATTTCCTTGTTTCCAAAATGGATGTGTTGCATTGAAGAGGATAACCTGGTTTATGGATAAGGAACCACACTGGTTGGGCTGCTCAGCCTATTCCAATTACAGATACCCTGTGAAGAGTGAATCAAAGGCAAAGTCAAATCCATCCCAGTCATGGAACACAGGACCCAGAAGAGAGAACAGAGATAAGCACACAGGAAGGTAAAGGAAATCTAAAAAAAAATATATTAAAAGGATAGGAAAATCAGGGGCTTTCTCCCTTAAAAGAAAGACAATTATCTGGGGAAAAATAGCTCAGCTAAACTTACCATGGATGTCAAAAGTTACTCCTCCAGCTGCTCTTGCACTTCCTGTTTTTACACTGTTGCGCTGCAGAGTGATGGGAATAAGAGTGAGGCAAGAGAAAACAACCAGAGGTTTTTATATATGCCTCTGAGCCTTCAAGGCCATGGGAAGAGAGATCTAGAGGAATCTAATACAGTCAGACTACTGAAAGCTAATCCTGGTGATAAGCAGGCTCCTGAGAGCAGAGGGTTCCTGGACTGCTCTCCTTTTAGCTTTTGCCTGAGAAGAGAGTGGGTGGAAGAATGAGGGGAAACTGGGTGCTTTGCAGTCTCTGGTTAGAGAGAATTCCATTTAGGCATTCTGTTTTAGGCCCCCAGTTTGATATGTTATTTCCCTGTCCCAAGTCCATCATCTGCTTGAATGAATGACAGTTGGGACAGACGAGGAAAAGTCAGGCTTGAAAATATTGTTGGGACCAGGGGCAAGTTGGTAATGGTGCTATTTATTTTAAAATAATCAGTCATTCCTCTTGCTAAACCCAATTCTTCAGTCTGACAACACTCTTGGTAATTTGCCCCACTTAATTTCTCTAACTCTCTCTCCTCAGCTATTATCAAAGTCACTGCTGACATTTCCTTTACCATTTCTGCTACCCAGTTACAGCTATTTCTTCTCAGGTTTTCTTGAAGACACCTCTTCTTTTGTCAGCCTGTTGTGTTCATATGTAGTTCAGAGCTCTATATGTACCCAATTATTTCTTAGTCTATGTGTTTCTGTAGAGATTTCATTTTTTCTTATCCCTTTCTGACTACCGTGCTGATGATTCCAACATTCACCTTTCTAGCACTAATTTCACCTTTGGTTACATATTTGTTACTCTGACTGGCAATTCACTCAATATTTTCTAATATTAGAAACTGTGCTGAGTACTGGTAGGGACAAATAGACATGGAACCCAGTCTCTGATTTCACAGAGCTTTGACAGCAGAAGAAAAAGACTATGCAAGTTTTTATATTACAATCATAATTAATGCCACAAGAATATAATAAACTTAGCAATAGGTACTCTTGATTCCTTTTGCAATTCTTTATTGTTATTACCATGCAAATGCCAGGCATATGCTCTACTACTTGAACTGTGGTCCCTCTTTCATGCAGATCTTTTCACATTACCCTGAGAAAAATAAAGGCATTCTCAGGGAGCCATAAGTCAAGGGCTAAAGGGGACAGAAAGTGTTAATAACAGTTGAGGTAGTTCTCACTTTGAGAACCATGGGAATAACTACAAGGAAATATTGTAGTTATTTCCTTGATTCTGAGATTCCCAATTGCCTGGATTTGCCAGATAAAGCTAACAATAACCTTTACATTTGAATTTCAGATGGATAATGCTTAATTCTTAAGTATAAGACTGTCCCATGAAATATGTGGGATATGCTTATTATTAAAACAATTATATGGTAGATATTAAATAAAACTTCATAGGACATCCTACTTTTATTTTCTAATTCTGGTAATATTACCCACACCCAGATGACTCACCCAGTCCCAGAGTTGTCCTCTTTTTCTGTGGACTCTGAGGGATAAAACTATGACTATTTCTACTTTGGAAGTTATTCATATGCCTGATTTTCTTCCCTTTTATTTTTGTGAATTATATACTCTCCATTTATCACTTCCAAGAATCTTGATTATCACTTTCATGGTGTACACCTAACTTCCCTTGGTGTTTGATATCAAATTGCATTTTACTATAATGATGAAATGTTGACCATTCAGTTCTCAAAGACAGACTTCACTCTACTTCAATTTTCTTCCACATATTTTGCATTTCCCAAGACACATATAGCCCACACTCAAGAGATACGCACACGGCAAGGTTATATTATAATTTAGGAGTGATCCAAAGTAAAGCAACCATGGACCTCACCTGGTTTCACTTTCTAAGTTTGCTAATAGGGAATGTTGAGAGTCTGAGTAACCAGGAACATGCTGCTTGTAAGTGGAGAAAGAAACACAAATTCCTGTGTGGTGACTTTACTCCAGTACTTCCTCTTCCTTCCCTGTGTTGCATGATACTCAGCAAGTAGAGTCATTCTAAGTAAATATTTAAGTGAACAAGTGAATGACAAAAGCTGACTTACCTTAATAATTGGATGGTGAGTCTGTTATTTTGAAGTTCTTGACTCCTAAAATGATCAATGAAAGCACTAAAATACACCTATCTTTTCAGAATAAGTGTACTGTTATCTTAAACAACAAAACGCATGAATTCCATTTACATCTAGAGGACTAAGATGAAGAAGTCTGGGATGAATTGGATAGTAAGAACAAGTGGTTTCTTTCCTGGTTCAAAGGTTACTTGCATGTAGAGATATGTAAAAGGTATTTTAAAATATTTTAGCTAGTTCAGTGACTTTAATAAGGTAATAAACTACTGCAACCTTTGGGTTTCTCATCTATTCAAAAAAACAAAAAATAAAATAAAAACTTACTATGAAAAACAAACATTATTTTATATTACTAGGTCATAGACATTTTCCTTTGCAGACACACAATAAGTTTTCATTTTGTTTTCCTTCTTTTCTGAAAGTCAAACTACCCTCTTAACTACTTTTTTGTTGCCTTTTTGGGTCACACCCAGCAATGGTAAGGAATTACTTGTGGCTTTGCACATGAATTACTTCTGGTGGTGCTTGAGGGACCATATAGAATGCCGGGTCAGCCACATGCACGTCTGCATGCAAGGAAAACACTCTACCACTGTGCCACCACTCTGTCTGATTCTAACCATTTTTTAAAAGATGCTATTCTATATTTTTACAAGGGCCATTGCTTCTCAGTGCTGTCTCTGTCAGAAGCAGTAGCAGTATTACATGAGAATTTGCTAGAAATGTGCATTCTTGTATTCTAAGGTGTATTTAATGCATTAGGAATTTGAGGGATTGGAACTAGTTATTCAACAAACCCAGCAGGAATTTCTTATGCATTTTTAAGTATCAAGACCGCAGTGCTTGGCTAGTGTTTCCAGAAGGAGCATGCATATGCCACCCATATCAAAAATGAATCAAATTCTTACTAAAATCTCATTTCTGTATCCTTACCTTAGACTTTCTAAATCCAAACTCTGGGGGGAAATGTGACTTTAATATTTTTTCCAGTCTTTTTTTTAACATCTCAGCCAGGTGATTCTGATGTCTCTGTGCCAAGTAGAATTGAGGGATTGGTGTCGAAAGAGCAAGTGAGAGTACTTCAGCACTTATATCACAGCAGATTCTATTTCCTCAGTGACCCTGTGGACTTGACAGGATGTGTGCTGCATAACTAATGCTTGAGCAGAGCTCTGCCAGAGTCTAATGACAGTGTGTTGCCCCATCACGTTGGGAGAGGCATATTTGTAGATGATTTATAGGAGCATTCCTTACCGCCCAACCTGCTCTGTGACCTGGGATCGGTCAGAACTGGTCACCTTGCTCTTAGTGGCAGAGCTCATCTAAGCTTTCCCCACCTACATGACTCACAGCAGTATTTCCCACCCTCCAGTGATCTCTGATGGCTAGTGCTGAGAGTTGTCTGGGTGATCTGCCTGTTCAACAGAAACAGAAGTACGTGAGAACATTGTCCTATTACAGTTCTTGGTCTGCCAATCCTCACGACCTTGTCTCCACTTGCTGCTACCCCCTCTCTAAATGAGTTGCAAAGGGCTTGATTCCAGTTAAGAGTTCTAGATCTCACTAATTCTATATTCTTCATCTTTCTAATTAAGAAAAAGTTCACAGGCTATTATAATGGACGGCTGTCCTATCAGAACATAAGAACCCTTGGCCTAATTCCTGCTGCTGCCATCAAGCACAGAAAGATGAAGCAAGTCACCCAAGATCACATAGTTAAGTGAGGGGTTTTGGAAACCCAGGACTACTTCTGCTTACCCAAACATTCCTGCTGTTGTGAGAGAGACTCTAGTTGTTCCTCAACAGAGAGGACAGAGAATATCTTGCTGTGATGCAAGTGGGGGCAGACAAAGGAAAGTGATTTGATTTTAGGGGGCCTAAAATATTGCTCTATGGCTTAGAGTAGTTACTCAGCAAAAGCAAAGCAGCAAAACGCAGGTGTTGTGTACAAGATTTCATTGTGGCAGTTCTGAAAACTTTTCAGTTATAGACTCAGCAAGGAAGGGCCCAGAAGAGAGTTTCCATGGCTGAGGAAACAACCAGGACAAAGGTGACGGTCTGAGCTTAATCCTAGTTCTGCTCACAGAGTTTATTCTTACCACTCTGCAGTTCAGGATCCATAGTAAGGAAAATGTTTTTAGAAAATGATCAGATTTTGTATTTTTTTTAAACTCTAGGGTAATTAAAGTTATGTATAAAGATCATTGAACAAGGGTAATTACAGTTGCTTAAAGACATACAGTACTTAGAAGGAGGGGCAACAAGTATGTGACCTAAAGGAACAGAGCAGAGAGCCCAAACCCCCACCTTGAGAAATCTCAGCTGGGTGACCAGGAAGCAGAAACTTGGATCCAAAGTCTTGCTCACATTTCTGAACATTTTGCCCTACTTCCTGCCCCCTTTCTACTGCAATTGTATAACTCTTTCCAAGTATAAAGAAGCCCATCAAAATGTCAGGGAACAGAGTTACAGAAGATTTACTTGCATGAGGTGTTTCCTTGCATGTAGCTGATGCTAGTTAAATCCCCAGCACTGTATATTGTCACCTTATAGCTACCAGGAGTGACCCTTGAGCAAAAGCCAGGTATAACCCTCTGACCACTGCTGAGTATGGTCCTCAACTCTCCATAAAATAAATGAAATAAAATAATAATAATAAGATAATAATAATTACAAATAAATAAAGCATTTATACATTTTCAAAATTTTCTTTCATGAATTTACATTGCTTTACTAATTAGGAAAAAAGTTGTCACCCTTCTCAAAAAGAAGGTAGTAGCTTTTAGAATCATTCTTCCAAAATAGAACATTCTCTAGTCCTCAAAATTTTTGTGAGCTTTTCCTGTGCTCCACAATGACTGAGTGATTGATGGTTTATCAAATGGGAAGTGAAGGAACCACTTGCTGTGGGTGGGCCTAAAAAAAGACATGGGTGGATTTTTTGTTGTTGTTGCAAGCCTAATTTTCTTTCCAGAGGATTCATTTGTAGTATCTATCTATTTATCCATTGTCCTCTTTTTTTTCTGTGTTGACATTCTGTGCCATCAGGTTGATGTCTTAGAAGTAGCATGTTTTCTGTTTGGGTGTTTTGGTCTCTTTTGTGTACTTATTTTAAAATGACAAATCTATGAGTATTAAAATTCCATGGAACGTGAAACATATGCTACAGCTCAGTTCTGGCCCTTGCAATTTGGGCCTCTCTATCAAAGCTAAAAACTAAAGCAAAGGAGTGTAAATATGCAAGGAGAAGAAACCTTAGCAGCTCTTTCAATTCAAGTTAATTGTTTCTTGAGGTTCTGCAAGTGATTTATAAGCACATTCAACTGCCACTTAGCCCCACAGGGGCAGAAATGGATCCAATTTCATGGAGGGGTTGGCTTTTATTGTGCAGGAGCTCTTTCCTGGAGTCTGGCTGATACTCTTTTCCTTGGATTCCTTGATCCAGCTTATGGGCATAATGAAGAAGTACAAAACTTTCACGTGGAAGGACTGACATGAAAATTGCAAGGTCCCACACTCCCTACCTGATCTGTGGAAGAGCTTCCTCAGGGACCTGGCGGTAGCCTTTGTATATGAGGATATCTGACGTAAGCTAGAGGGTGAGATATGAATGCTTTAGCTGTAGTTATGTAGCACAAATCTCTATTTACATTTAAATAAAGACCTTGTTCTGAGTATACCTTGCCCACATCAGAGGAGGGGAATACCTTGGTCAATTTAATTTGATATAAATTTGCAGGGAGGTTGAAAAGGGTTGATGAGTCTGGGATTTATAAATCAATTAGAAAGTGAATGACTCAAAAGAATCAGAATAGAAAATGAACATAGTGGCCAATGGTTTGGGCTATGACTTTCTTGGTTTATCTGTTCAGATATGCTTGTCTAACAGAACATGTTGTCTCATGGAATCTTACCTAATTTAAGTTTCAGAATTGCCTATTGACAAAAGACAAAGTGAAGATCTTAAATATCCCTCAGAGAGTCTCATAGCTAATAGTATTTGTGTTCTCTAGTGGACTCAGAGTAAATTAGGAGTTACTATAAGTGCTTAAGAATGTTATCTTACTTATTTATTCCTTTAGCATAGAAATTAGTTCTGCTTTCAGAATGGGTAAACAGATGTTTCCAGAGGCAAAGCAACCTCAACCCACCCAACAAGTTACAGAGCTCCTACTCTTTTAAGTGCCCCAGCTTGCTTGATTCCCAGAGTCTAGTGGGAAAATTAACTGGCAGTTTCCATCAACTCTTTTAAAAGGCTCTGTGTCCTGATGATCATGGACCCGAGTCATTTGTGCAGGCACCCATCTTTTATTGCCAGTAAAATTGTTTTCCCACTTGATTGTTATTCTGATTCCCTTTAATGCATCCAGATACTCTCATCTGAGCAAGCACCCTGGGGTGGCAAGTTGGAACCTAACTAGAAACCAACAGAGAATGCACAGAAGCAAATGGCACTAATTTTAATGTGTGGTTAATACAAGCGGAGTATGTGCTCTGAAAGGACTCTATTGCTTTTCTGGGAAATACCCTTCCACAGCAATTGTGTTTAAGTGTTATTTCTGATTAATTATGTGCTGTTTCTCTCTCTATCCCTCTGCCCATGCCTCCCACCCTTCTTCCTTTTCCTTCTTTTTAATCTTCCCTCATTCTGGCCTCTCTCTTTGTTACAGACACCACGACCTTTCTCCCTTCCTGTATCTTAATTTCTCAGCATGCCTACTGTTGAAAACAATTAAGAAAGGTGAATGAGTAGGTGGTTAATATGGTTTAAAACTCTCCCTAAGCCGGGAAGACACATCACCACCTGTGTTCCAGCTTTGGCACGTGCTTGGCAGCAAATTGCAAGACCAGGAGGTCATAATCAGGAAAACAGAAACACATTACATTTTAATAATCACCTACCTTCTCAATAGCTTTGAGCTTTCAAATGTCACCTCCAGTTACAGAAAACTAAAATCAACCTGCAAGCCCTCTCTCTTTCCACTCAGCACAAAGGAGAGCAGATAACTGGTGACAATTATCAAAGGGAAGGGACCAATAAATATGAGTTGCATACTAGAAGCAATTCAGCAAAATCAAGCTCATCAACTTCCCAGCATGGATTTTATTTTATTCTAAATCAGATACTCATTAATGGGGAACATTCTTTGAATCATCATTTTATTTACACGAGGGAATGAAGTGACTCTCACTGCTCAATTGTAGGTATTTCCTTCTGCAGCCTCCTGAATTTCCAAGCCAATGGAAAACACCCAGGCCAGATGCTCTACTAGTAACAAGTCAAAATGGTTCTAGAAAGTAAACAAACACTTTGATTAAAAAAAAGGAAAGAAAACAACAAATGGGATGACAGACAAAAAGTGAAGAATCTTGCCTGCCTCAAATGTTAGAACCAAGTCAGAAAGATGATGCTATGTAAGGAGAAGCACAGAACACTTCCTGGGGGCTGGGGCCTGTTATCCCTCCTGCTTTGTCATTTTCCCACCAGCAAATGAGGGTCATGGGGACGCTGTTTCTCTTTCACATAGCTCCTATCGAGAGTGTGCACACTTAGACACTCAATAAGTGCTTGTAGAATGAATCAGCAGCTGAATTCTCAGAGGTACCCTGCTTTTGTCAAATGTTTTGATCCAATTGGAATCAGTACCAAACATAGAGAAAACTCTAGCATGCCCTGCTTCTTTCAGACTCCAAGAGAGCATCCCTTCCCATTCTGTCCATTGTTATGTTTCGTCTAGTTTTCCTTAAATAGACACCTTAGTACTACGGGTGCAGGAAACATACATCTATTCTAATTTACAGAGTCATTCCTATCTTCAAAGAGCCTAAGCCACCTCCACTGAACATGGTAGAATGCTGATGACTTTACAGTGAGTAGGCAACTTGATTTTATTAAATTTATTTTTATTTATTTGATATCAGCGACCCTCAGAGTTTCTTACCCCTGGTGGAATTTGAATCCTTGATTTCTGCTTTCTATTGCATAGTAAAAAGGAAGTCTAAGAGACATCTGGCTAGTTGTTCATAGCCAGAACACCTATAATAAATCCACATCTATTTTTCACTAACAGCCTATAACATGTCCATTAACTACCTATAATATATCCATATCTACTAAACACTTTTAGTTTTTTTTCTGGGTTCTTTCATATTTCAGGGTTCTATGCAATCTCTAGATTATATCCTTATAGCATTTTCCAGTTCATAAAGCGATAACCATAATTACCTCATATTACTCTGACATCAGCTCTGTGAAATGGTTGGTTAGTATCCTTCTAGAACGGAAAGCTAACTTAAAGTCATTACTTTCTCAGTCATAACTAGTTTTCTGCTCGTAGCTTCATGGCTTTCTCAGTGACATCATCATCCTAATTATGTACTCTCTTTTTATGACTTCGCTCTTATGTGTCTCCTACCCCCATCATTGGTTTAGATTTTTTTCTGTTGTTGTTGTGAGGCAGTCTATTTCTTTTTCTTCTTTCTTTTTAGCACTCCACCTTGACCTAATCATAGAAAGCCCTCTGAGTCTCTAAAATAAATGGAAGTTTGACAAGAATGAAAAACCAAGAGAGGAGAAATGTTTCAGAATTTGGGGGATTTTGGAGAACAACCCATGTGCAGATGGTGTTTAATGTTCTCCAAACACTCAATGCTGGTTTTCATGCCTGGCTTCTTGTTGTTATTCCCTGGTCACTTTGAACTGACTTATCAAATTGAATAGATTCCTTGATACATATGTTGGTATTTTAAGTCCTGGCGGGAACAAGGCTTCCCATTTGTTTCAAGTTTTACTCTCGAGAAATGTTTTTAAAACCCTGCTTAGACAAGGAAACTCAGTCAAAACCCTGTATGACTTTGGTGTTCACCCATTTGGATGAATGATGCCAACCACTGTGCTTCTTATTAAGAACGACTCCAGCTGGCTCCATTCTCCACAGGAAGTTGGTTTAGATTCATAGATGTGCCAGCCAGGAGACTACTGGTAATATAAGTTGTAGAAACAAGATATTGAGACTTGGAATGTGAGGTAATCCAATTAAAAAAAAACCCTCTTCTTCATCCAAGTTCTGAAACAAACAAACAAAACATCGATGTCAAACTGCCAACTTTATTGCAAATAAAACCCATGGAAAGGATAAAGGTTGGGTTTTCTCAGCTCTTTAGACATAATGGGTAGTTTCAATCTTTAGGAAAGAAACCTTTACCTACATCGCCATCTTCGAATGGTACCAGTAGTAAGAGAAGGAAAACAGAAAGATTAGGTTCCATCCAGCCAAGAAACAAGAATCAATGTTTGTGCCTACAGGTCCTAAACTTCCTCCCACTTTGTGGGAACACTTGACTCAGAAAGTGAGTATATAGCACAATAAAAATAAATATGCTCTGACAAAAATATGCGTGAAATCTCAGACCTACCCCATCTGTGTTCTCCATCCTCTTCAACCTTCCAGCCAATTCCCCAACCCTGGAGTTTTATGAATTCTGAGCTTTAATTTCTGCATCTCTAAAATCAAGGGGTTTGTCTGAGCATGACTATAATCCACCACAGCTCTGAAATTTTAGGGTTAACACCAGCAAGTGATTCTGTTAGACCAAGGGCAAGTTATGTTTTTGTCCTCTAAGCATCAACTCTCTTTGCTGAGGTTCCCGGTCAAAGATCACACCCCTGGGACTTACCAATCATCTTCAGACAATGGCAGTTGTGATGGTGACTCAGTGCACATCTGTCCCCACCAGCAGAAAAAATCATTCCAGTGCACAGGTCAGTGGCAGCATCTTAGACCTCAAATAACACTTTCTCATCAGCATTAGCTCCTGGCATTATATATAGGCCTAACTAATTTATAACTCTCCCAATATCAAGAACAACATTATATTTGGAGAAAAGTTGGAAAATTCCATAGACTGAGGGTCCGGTATTCTACCTATGCCTTGGCTTTGCTAAGTCTTATAAACTTAACTCTGACCCTCTATCATCAGACTCAAGGTATTATAATCATAAATTGCCAAATTAATATCCCTGGATTTTAAAGCTTAAAATCTTACATAGTATCTGAGTATATAGCACAACTGAAAAATAAATCTGTTCTAATGCAAGTATTCATAAAATCTTAGACCTATGCCATTTGTTTTCTTCATCCCCCTCAACCATCCTGCCAATTGCCCTACACTGGAGTTTCATGAATCAATTGCTTTAGAATAATTTTCTGTGTGCTAGCCTACATTTTGGGTGAGATGTGTTCTGATGTTCTATTCATTTGACAATTCAGCTAGTTTTCCTGCTATATACCTACTATTACTACAACTGTTAAAAAGGGATCAGTAGGGGACTGGAGAGACAATTCAGAGCATAAGACAATTGCTATGCACACAGTTAACTTGACTGAGATCCCCAGGACCCCATAGTATCCACCATACCCTGACATGAGTGTTTCCTAAGTGCAGAGCTAGGAGTAAAGCTTTGAGCATGGCCAGGTGTGACCCAAAAAGACAAACAAAACTGAATAGTATACCTATCAGGGACAATTATCTCAGAGTTAGAACAGAAAACCATAAACAAAATATACTTGAGTTTCCATTGCAAGACTAAAATTTAGCTCATAGGGAAGAAAGAGAAAAGATAGGGTCTGTTCTGAAAGCCCAGCACCATTATAATTTACTTTAAAAGATAGTCTTCTTTTAAACTGTGTGTTACACTATCCAGGCTCACGACATGAGAATTTTATCATAAAATAGTGTGAGTGTCAGGTTCTCCTCTGGAGAGAAAGTGCCAATCTCAGTGGAGACATGAAGCAGTTTTGGCCTTCTGAAGAGCTGGCCCCCATCCTCCGGTCACCCATGCCCCTCATATATCTCCTCTGCCTGTGTTAATTCTTTTGAAGGTGATGGGGTTTCTTTGCATGGAAGATATATGCTGCTCAATGGCGGGAAGTGAGATCCTAATTATCTGCTGCTGACAACCTTTCAGGGCCCATTATAAAAGAAATGTCTGTACCAGGCGCTCAGAGTCCCATATCCCAGCTCCAGGGAGCTTGAGAGAGCAACAAGGGAGTCATTCTGAGAACCTGATTTATCAGGGAAGATTAGAAGAGTTACATCTATGGTCTGGCGAAACAATGACAGAGGGGAAACAGGCTAATAGTTGACAAAGGGGCCATAGAAAGAGAGGAGATTTATACAGCCTGGTATGATGTGGAGCAACTGGACGAGTGGTAAGAAATGAAGATAGGAGAGAATATCCTGAGTAAATATCAGGAAACTTTCCTCTCTGATTTATTAGGCAGATTAGCAAACCGTCTAACTGAAACTTCGTTATCACCCCAAGAAAGAATGAGCCTACATAAATGTGTCCTGTTTATCAGTCTGTCTCTAAGGTGTCCAGAGGGATGATATTTAGTACAATTTACTGACTTTCTCTTGCAGGATATCCTTAAAAGTCACTATCAACCCTTTACTTATAGGATGCTAGGATGCTCTAAAGGGGGCTGTGATCCTTGTTTACGATTGTAGGTATAGCTACTTGCTAACCAAATCAATTCTTATTACCTAAGAATCTTATTACCTACTCACAACTCTAGAGCAGCACAGTATTCTTGTCCATAGTAACCAGCCCAGAATTTCCCTGGGATAGAAAACCTTATGTTTGAGAGAGTTAGGAAGAATATTGAAAATTCAACTAAAGTCCTCTCACCAGGGGCATATAGACATGCTCGGTTGCATCTGACCACCTGCCTCTGTCTGATTCTGACGTGACTATAGACCCTGATGCATTACTTCACATCTTTCCAGATGCTCCTTGTTCTAGGCTACTACACTGTACTGCTCAGGTAGCTACATGGACTCCAAATCATGAGCAGTCCCCAGAGACTGCTCAATCCCCACAGAGAACAACTTCTTTCCTCCTACTCAGGAATTTCTAAGGATCAACTAGCTCCCAGCCAATAAAACTGAAAGTTTTGATTTGCATCTCTCTGATGATTAGTGATGATGAGCATTTTTTCATATGCCTTTTGGCCATTCGGTTTCTTCCTTGTCAAAGTTTCTGTTCATCTCCTCTCCCCATTTTCTAATGGGGTTGGCTGTTTTTTCTTATATAGCTGTACCAGTGCCTGATATATCCTGGATATTAACCCCTTATCAGATGGGTATTGGGTGAATATTCTTTCCCATTCTGTCGACTGTCTTTCTATCTTGGTCACTGTTTCTTTCGAGGTGCAGAAGCTCTTCAGTTTCATGTAGTCCCATATATTTATATTTTCTTCTAGTTGCTTTGTTAATGGTGTTTCACCTTTGAAGATGTCTTTAGCATCGATGTCGTGGAGGGTTTTTCCTATATTTTCTTCAACGTACTTTATGGATTCAGGTCTGACATTGAGATCTTTAATCCATTTTGAACTGATTTTTGTGCAAGGTGTTAGACACAGGTCCAAATTCATTTTTTACATGTAGCTGTCCAGTTTTCCCAGCACCACTTGTTGAAGAGGCTTTCCTTACTCCAGTTTGGACTCTTTGCACCTAATAGAATGTTAAAAAAAAAACCTGAAAGTTATGAGTTTATATGTAGTGGGGAAGCGTGTGATCCAAAAGAGATGAAATTCCTTCTCCCATCTCCTTTCAGATGGACGATTCAGGGAGACAAAGGAGGCGATTTCCTAGGAAACAGTTCTACAAGACCAAGCAATTGATTAGATATTGTTACAGTGGGATAGGTCAGCTTTACATTCATTCCCCCAATTCAACTCCTAGACCCTAACTCTTGGGGTTGTATTCCTTAATAAAATAGTAGCATAAAGACATCTTTGCCTCAATTTCTGCTTTCTAAGGCAACAAAGACTGAGATGACCTATCAAGACATTCAGGGAAGGGACTCCATAAAATTTCCCTCCTTCCAATCTTAGCCCCCATAAGAAGCTTTCATTAAAGTTCAGACATGGGTCTTTAAGGGGCAATCTTCTATTTTAGCATCTTCACTGGCCTACTCTGGTGGAGAGAGTTGATGAGCTAACTGCTCATAACACACTCTAGTTGTGTTTCATTCTTTCTCCATTGGAGTTGGGGATGCTAGGAAGCCTAGTACCTGGAGAGATGACAATCAGCTACTTGGCAAGAAACTGAAAAGTCATTCACTAGCCTGCGCCAAGCTGTGAGATAGCTCTATCACAACTCCATTGATCCTGCTCTTTGTGTTACTGATATTATAATTCCAGTCAAGCATTAGTCAATTGAGAATCCTAAAATGATCACTCCATATGGCCCCAAAACCCAAGGCTTTGGTAGTCTAAAGAGAAACACTATTATCTTTAATATGGATTTTGTTGTTGTTATTTTTAATTATTTTAGCACATGTTTCATATTCATCTGTTTTTATGTCCCTACCACCACACACACAAAAAAAATTTTCCTTAGTAACCCATTATGGGTTAGTGAATTCCCAAACCGTTCAAAAATACTTTAAAGTTCTTTTGGGACATAGCCAGATACTTAATATTGTATTACATTTTATAGTTGTCACTTAATCAAGCTATTTAATATTATAGTACATTTTAAAACTGTCACTTAATCACATTTTCTTGACCCTTTTATGGGAATTAAAGATCACTGTAGATAAAAAATGGCATGCTTTAGTTTAAATAGATTCAGTATGTCCAGTTTGACAGTTACTTCTGAGACATTAAAAGAATTTTCTGTGATTAATGTGACCCACACACGTTAAATGGTGTAATGTTCCATTTCTTCAGCCATTAGCGGAAACAGCATCAGACAGAAGGAGCCAAAATGTAGCCAACAGTATGTGAAGCTGGGTGATGGGGGTAGCGGTGGTGGCGGGATAAAGATAATGCCCAGTCGGGCAGGCTGGGATAAGAGAGAGAGTTCTCCTGATTTAATATTTGCTTTCCCGGGGTATCTGGAGAGAGAAGTGAAGAAACATAAAGGTCAGGTCCTGGTAATGGAGTGAATGCCAGCCCCGCAAAGCAAGCGCTCTGAGGGGTGCGCTCCACAGAGGGGGCGGGGCGCAGCTCAAGCAGGCTGCTGAGCAGAGTTAGTTGGTGCTTATTATAAATGATTGATGAACATTGCTTCTAAATTTAGAAAAGCTCTCTAAATGGACATTTACTCACAAGGAAAAAAAATCATCTGAAAGGTCCATCCTTGGAACAGTTTTGTTTATGGCACTGGGATAGTTCCGGGCAATTAATCCAGAATTGCGTCACTGAAAGATTTTATATTCTTAAGTGTTCACTCATGTAGTTAAAGTAAATTATGTCCTTTCCCAAACATGTTTCAAAGAATTGTACTGGGTTTTAAAAAATCCTGGTCCCTAAATCCTACTTGTTTGTTTAATTAATCTGAAAATAACTGCTCCTGCTTTGTTTCTTAATCACAGATCACTTCCACTGTATTTGTTAGCAGCTGCGAATGAAAGCATGTCCCAGTGTGTTTTTCTTGATTGTTTAATAAGAGTTGAATAATACCCTATTTAATCCATCAAGTAGGACATTACAATAACATTGATCTTTTGTTTGACAGCAAATTTGTTTGATAACAGAACAGAATATAATGTAACCAAATCAGTGTCAGAAATGCATTTCAGAGGATTCAGTTTAGCATATCCAGGCACATGCTAGACACTAAGTGTAGGGCAAAGCAACAGTGCCCGGCATACTGGATAGGAGGACATACAAAGAGAAAGCGTCCCTATGAAATGCCCAAAGCTTACTCAGAAGATGCAAGCCAAGCACTTCGTACCCAAAGAAGCACCTCGTACCCAAAGAATATAACCATTTCAGTTGATGAAGGCAACCTTGTCCAAACTCAGAACAGACAGACCAGTGACCTCCAGCTGAAAGTCTATTGTGTCTTTCCTTTGTTGGTTCAAATGCTGTCATTCTCGGAATCAGAGAAGCCAGCTCCTGCCATCACTTAGCAGTTTCCCATTTCCCGCCTGCTACCACACAGCAACAACTCCATGTTCTGTTTAGAAACCTGGATGGAAGAGACCCTTTCTCTCCTGCATCCTTATTTTCAAGGAGGAATAGGAACTGGCTTAATGACTGAACAAGACTTGAACCCTGTGGATTTATAGAGAAGGATGTGCTGCCTGGTGCTTATCCATCCGTATGTGCATTGCCTGTTTGACAATTGAACACTTCCTTTTCCTTCAAAACCCAGCACAAAATTGTCATGAAGCCTCACTCTAGATATCAAAACCAGATAATGATGCAAAGAGTAAAATTAAATAAATATTGGCCACAAACAAAAATTCTCAAACTCTCAATTTAAAGTTATCTAGTTACATATCTTGTCCCCAAACTTGAGTTAGTTGTGCTTCACCAAAAAGCTAATTGTAGCAAGCTCACAAGCATGTGTTCAAGGGCATGCACAATGCGCAAACACCCACACCCAAACACACACACACACACACACACACACACACACACACACACAAACACACGTGCCTCCATAAAGAATTACCCAGGTCAACCAGTTGTATACAAAATAGCCAGTTGCTTGAATAAATTAAATCTTTTCTTACACAATGATTTATGTGCTGACCTGCTCAGATTTAACGTGTCCTCCTTTCCCAGAGACTGCGCAAATGCAGAGAGAGACCCTTTTAGCAGTAGATAAGATGCAAAGGATTCTTTTACTTTCCTGTCATTGCAGGGGGAGGAAGTCAGTTGCATTTGCAAAATCCCTAAGAAAACAAATAATCATTGGAAACATCTGCACTCTTTTTAAAAGCTTTTTATCAATTTTCTCTGTAGATAATATAGACCTCCCCTTATAAAGAGGACAGAATGACATTTCACAAAGGTTGGTTCAAATCTTAACTGGTGAATAAAGCTGAGAAAGCAAGAGCAAATAGTATCAAATTTCCCAAATCACCCCTAAAGCTGTGTTGATGACTCTGCTAACTCAGACTGCTAGAGAAATTTAATTGTTGATACATTTTAGAAACATTTACATCTGAAACCCAAATTTTCCTGTCACTCACACTTTGTCTTCATCTCCTCACAGAGTGGGAATATCCTGGATGATCTCTTGGATCTAGAAAGCTGAAGAGTCTTTGTTTTAATTCCTTCCTAGTTTTTACTCACCAGTCTCCCTTGCCTCACACTATTATAATTCTTTCCCTCTCTCCACTGCTGCCTCCTTCCTTATTCTTTTGTTCTCTAACTAATCTTCCCTTTTGTATTAATGAAGTCCTTTGTAGTTTCTCTTCAAATCTTCAAGTGGATTCCTTTGTGACTATTTTTTTTTTACCTGAGAGGGTCTTTTAAAAAAACCATGAAAATTATTAATACTATTAATATGTCCATCCTTCCTGGAGCTGTACTGTGGGCCTTAAAACATTCTATTACATTTCTGATCTGAAATGGCTTTCTTTTGACCCAGAAGTATTGGCAAATTATAGACCCCAAGCCAATCTTTTATGGAGAAGGTCTGAGAGCAAGTGGTAGCCTTTCAAGTGCTTAACCATGGAGTCATAATCTTTATGACAAATCGCCTCTTGCTTTGCAGTTACGGCTAGTTTACTATGCATATGGCTGAGAGAGGGGCCCTTTAAAGTGGTCAGGGACTTTTTCTGACACCCCCTCCCAGGTGTCACATCACTCCTTTTACTGGTCTTGTTAAAGGAACAGCATTAGCCCCACAGATCAACCTAACTTCCAGACCAGCTGCCAGGCTGTAAAGCACGTGGAGTTGGGATGGTCGATCCAAAGACATCAACTTGTCACTCTTGATGATCATTCATCTGCAACAGAAATAGCCCATGGTGCCTTGGAGATCGATGTGGAGACCACGGCTCTTCAACATTATTGCCACTAATTATTAAGATGAATGCGGTGATTAATGGGAGCCATGCTTTTACACTTTATGCAAATGGAGAGCTCATGCATATACATGGCGGAGGGGCTCAACCTGGTGCCCGGAACGTGGCTGCTCAGCCCCCTTATTCAGCTGTCACTGTGACCCAGGTGCAGAGACTGAGAGTGATTTAAAAAGAAATGCTAAAAATGAATTGTTGATCAGCAGCCTCAGGCAGCTTTTTGGAAATTCCCTTCTACGAGGGCTGTGCTTTGATTAAAGAAAGCTCAATCAAGGCAATAACTAGGATTATTAAGGATGCCGTGTTAGCCTATGGTCCTTTGAGTTAGCATTAGTCTGGAGCAAAGAGGATGGAGAATAGGTACCACTGCAATGATGCAGTAAACTGAGGCGAGCCAATCTTTCTGTGTGTTTTCTTCTTCATAGAATTGGGGGAGTGGTCCACATATATAATATACTAGCCTTAACCTTAAAATGATAGGCTCTTACTGGTATCAGGATTAGTAGCTTATGAATATATGACTTTCTATATTCTATCCCCAAATATCGCCAAGCACTTCTTTTATCATCTGCTAAAGCCAATATGAACAAATCTTATTCATTTGAGAAATAGTTCATGGAGCATATGTTCTGGGTATAATACAGACTTCTCTCTTCTTCCATAGTAAAAGATCTTCATAGGTCTTTGTAGATCTTTAGTGTGGAAGGCCCATCTCAATGTATCTGTCTCCTTTGTGATGTGACTTCAATACAAACTCTTTAATGTTTGGAGATGAAACTTACTCTCTTAGAAGCCCAGTGCTCCACATTTTTGGACTCAATAAATATTTTGTATGCAAATGTAAGGGAGATACTAACTAAAGCATTTAAGAAGTGGTCTCTTTCTTCCAGTACCTCACTATCTATGTGAAACCAAATATGCATTCAGGCAAGTAACAACCAAAATGTCATGATACATGAGGTAGTTAAGGACAGTCAATAGTAACTCTGGAGTAATGTTTAACTCCTCTGAAGAGGTGTTTAGGAGGAGTTAAACTTTCCTAAAGGATTTCAGAGCACAAAGAAAAGCTATTTGTAAGACATTCTAAAACTGAAAGGAAACATGTGTGCCTGGTTTCTTTGTCATATATCAAACAAATGATATTCTACCCCTAATGAAGACTCTAAGAGTCCATATTCTTTGTTGGCTACCCATACTATCCCTCTACCCATGAAATAATTCTTCTCACCATCCATCTGAATCCTCTCATTCCTTAAAGACTGAGTCCAGACAAGTGGCAGACATGTACTTTTCCAAAGTCCGCTGAGTGACTGGTGGGGCCAGTTTATCTGTGTTTATCTGACTCAGCCACATTTGAATCTGATTGTTCCACTTATGGCCTGGTCCCTGCTGGCCAGGTCAGCTTCCTTTTGAAAAATGTATTCTGACAAACTTCTTTACAAACACAAGTGATTAAACCATTTTATTTTCCTCTTACAGATCCAAGAAAGAAAATTTCAGGTGTGTTCTCAATGACTACCCCTGGCTCTGGTAATCAAACCGCGTCTAGTTTTTTTGTTTTCATGTTTTTTCCCAAAGAATGCCCAAATTCAAGGTCGTGGAAGGGCAGCATGGTTCGAGGCAAATACTCTGCAGTCAGTTCAAAAATGCAGACTTGATTCTGTATTCACTGCAGCAACTTGTATTCTCAACTATCAAATGGAGAAAACAACTTTAAATATATTGTAATGTTATTTGATGGAAATGGGTAAAAGAAATATAATGGGCTAAAATTCCTGACTCATGGTAAATCCAGAGAGTTTCTTTTTTCCTTCTGTCTGCACTTAATGGCTGAAGGAATAAAACTAAAAGCTTAGACCATCATCCTTAAAAAGGAACATAGAATATGTGTGGCTCAGCTCCTACTTGCTATACTCATGTAACCATCATAATCCAAAGATTGTTCTGGGTATTCCTATTTTGTTGTTCATCTTTTAATTTATTGTTTCAATTTTTGTGAGGGGCTAAACTTGGCAGTTCTCGGGGCTTACTCCTGACTCTGCACTCAGGATCATTCTTGGTGATGCTCAGTTGAACAATAAGTAGTGCTGAGAATTGAACTAAGCCCTGCCATAGGCAAGACAAGTGCCCTACCCACTGTAGGCAATAGCTCCTGTCATAATATTTTTATATCAGAAACATTTTTCCTGACTATCAATTCCTGGATGGACAACTTCATTTATAAACGGAACTGGAATGTGTTATAGGTAGATCAGTGTTTTAAGTGCTAGCATTGCAACCAGCTCTACACTCCAGGCCAGAACTTGTGCAATTCCATAGAAAACACCATGTACCTCACTTTGATGGCAACGAGTACTAATTTAAGTGTTTTAACCATGATTAGTTGCATATATCAAGGGTGTATGATTGAAAAGGCATAAAGTGAGGTGGAAAATTATCTGCTGCTGGAATTGTGATGGACAAAGCCAGACCAAGATTTCACAAGAAGCTTTCATCCCTGGAAGTCATCTGGCCTCTCAATGGAAACTGAGGCTCAGTTATTACTCCACATACTCTAACAATAGGAGGTCTATCCTGGGTTTCCATTGTCTGCCCACATGAACATGCATTTCCCATTATTTAAAGGTAGCTTTTAAAGTATTTGTGGTATGATGGATGCCTCTCCAAGGACTTCCTTCTGTATTCTTTCTGTAGGAAACCCCCTACTGCTCACATCTGCATTTGTCATAAGAAATCCCTCTCACCAGTCTCTCCAGCTCATTTGATTCCTGATGCACTCAACACTTCTCTAAACCCATATCTTCCATATCTCTGCTGGAGAATGTAGTTGAGTGTTCGTCAATCACTGCCCTTGGCTTCACTTCTGATCACTTGACTTGGTCAGACCGTTAAGCCTGGCTGCACCAAGTGCTGCGTGAGAAGTGCTTTCTCTATAAATGCTTCTGAGGTGAGGCATGGGAGAAGGAGGTAAGAATTTCATTCTCTGAGAGAACCTCAAAGAATGTGATTCTTTACCACCTTTCACAAAAATCTGGACTGTAAAGCCCTAACTCTTAATTTCATCATCTTTTCAAAATGGCCACCAAAGCTGGCAAGAGTCCACACTACCTAACCATGACTTACACAGGAGACTTTTAAGAACCATAGGTCCAATACCTCCATCCAACCTATGTATGACAAGGCTCGGAGAGTTACACTTTCCAGGTCCTAGACCAACTGGGAGTAGCACAGAGTTGGCCAATCTCCACTTACTCCCTCTACACTTACAGTCTAAGTGAAGACAGTATCAAGCTACAGCCTCATCTTTCTTTTCCTTTTTTCTTTCTTTTTCTCCCTGGGGTGTAGGAGTGGAATATAGTAAATAAATTTATCCAAAATGTAAAAATTTTTATATTTTCCACATTGTAGTAAATGTTACTTGTCACTTGTGATCCTGTTGTTCATCGATTTGCTCAAGTGGGCTCCAATAATGTCTCCATTCATTGGGATTGAGGTTCACCATTGTCACTGCCCTTGGCATATCAAATGCACCACGGGTAGCCTGCCAGGCTCTGCCGTAACTCTATTATAGTAAACAATTCAATTATATTCTCTGCAAGATAATTAATAACTTACCAGGAAAAAAAGGTAAATAAAATCTACTCCAGGTCAGTTTTGCTTTCTTCCAATCTTTGGGGACCCATCAAAGGCTGTGTCCAGAACTTTGGGAATAATTTGTGAGTTTGAGTTCATGGGAATGTAAGATCATTGACTTTTCCAGTATCCTCTCTGTTGTCCTAGAGTAGACTTTCACTGCACTGTAGAGCTTTCCATTATGAATGGAGGGTAAGTCAAGATAGACAGAAGATGAATACAAAATAGGAGTAGAAAACAACTGAGTGAAGTGAAAAGAGAAGAAAAACATTCACTTGCTTTGTTGTAATTCTCACTCAGTTTAGAATTAGTCCCAGAACAAGCACAACATGGGACCAGAAATGTATAAAAGGGCCAAAATTGAGAGGAGCTCCATGGAACTGAGGCTCCTCAAACATGTCAACTAAAATTTCATTCATGCACATGAGCAGGCGTGAAGTTCCATGGAACTATTGAGTGGGGAGCTGTAGCAGGGCATCAAAACGGCATGAGGTTCTCAGCTCCTGAGTAATACCAGAGTTCATGATCAGGAAAATAGCTCCAAAGGGAAGAGCACACACTAGAGATGCAGAAGTCCTGTGTGCAGTCCCCAGCACTAACAGGTCTCCTGAGTGCAGTTTGGGATCCCCTTTAAATATTAAAAGAAATACAAAAATCAACTTTTCTTAGCACCCATACCTCTCTCGAGGCAATAAAGAGTTCAGCAATAATAGTTCATTAGATTTATATAGTTCATTGTAAAGTGCCTGCTGTGGAGGCAGGCTGGGGAGGAAGGGAAGGAATCTGGGGAAGTGGTGGTGGGAAATGTGCATTGGTGGAGGGATGGGTGCAGGAGCACTGTATAACTGAAACCCAATCATGAACAGCTTTGTAATTGTATACCTCATGGTGGTATAATTAAATAATTTTTTTGAAAAGTAAAAGTTAACTGATAATGTTTATATTGAATGGTTTATACATTTTCCTTTCAGGGAGTAGAGGACTCTACTCTGCAGTGTTTGAAGGGGTGCTCTGATAGTGATGGAGACCATGAGGTACCAAAGATAGAACCTTAGCATATGTCCTCTTGAGCTCTCTCTCCAGCCCAATATTCTCCATTTTTATAAAAAATTATTTTCAAAAATTACCACTGGCTATAGTTAAAAAACTCACCAAAAGTCAATAGAGTCTGTAAAGCTCTCTTTTTTAAGGCAGGCATCTGGTCAGTTGATGATGCATCATCCTGCACTTAGAGATGTGGTTAGCTGGATGGATGGTAGGATGATCAAGAAGATGCGGAGTCATACACATCCTCATCCCTAGCAAGGGCATTATTGCCATGCATGGTTGCAATAGTCAAGTCATCAAACTTTGCTATCCCAGATATTCCCACTAGAGAGAAAGGGTACTTAAGATACTCAGAACAAATAAGAAGGAGAGGCACGGGTGCTAAAAACAGATAAATGGAACAACTAACTGAAGATGAGAATGCTCCTGAGATACAGAAAGGAGGAAAACAGTAAGAATTGAGAATTATTACAGTTTTTGAAATCTTGGCAGAAAAGTAACTGTTACAAAACATTTGTGGGAAAGTTCTAGGAGGGACATTCCATGTGGAAAGAGTGTCTTTTGTTTAGATCTGGTTGTCTAAGTCCAGCGTTCAACAGAATTCTGTAGTTTCCAATATAAAATTCTTTCTTCACTGCCTTTTTGTAACACTAACTAGAAAATAAAAAGCACTTTCTGCTGATGCTAGAACAGAGATATGTTTTACTCTTAAAGAACAGAAATTGGTATTAATTATGCCTTCTGACTCTAAACTTGATTATAAAATTCTAGTACTTGCCCCCATTTAACACGTATGCAGAGGCTGGGATAGGAGGCCATTAACAACATAAATATTAAAAAGGGCACTGGTCTGCATACCAACTGCACAAATTGTACAAACTAAGAATTAGGCAGGGCATTTAGCAAGTCTACACAGATGTGCAGGAATCTGTAAACTACTTTCTCTATTTCTGGAAGCTACAGAAATCTCATTTATAATGCAATTTTTCTTTCCTGCCCTTTTCTTAGTACATGCCACTTAAACTTCAACTGCTGTTCTATTATTGCATTTGTATTCTGTTCTTTCTTTCCTGCTACAAAATGCCAAATTTATACCAATTTTCTTATCTTCTGACACAGTCTGATTAGATTAAAATTTGTGAATAGATTAAGATTTACTTAAGAAAAAATTTGAACATGTTAAAATATGAGAAACTTATTTCTACTTCTTTTTTGGTGATTGCGAAACAGTTCTACTGTTGTTTGGAACAATGACACCAGGTTTAAAAGCCCATTATTGACACCCTAAGGGTGTTTTTGAAAATATCCCAGGAGAAGTGTCAGTACTTTATCTAGGAATGATGTGCAGATTTGCAATGCATTGGTTCCAAGAAAATAGAGTTTATTGGTAGACATGGAATACTAAATCTAATTATATAGATTATGAGTTTAGAATGTCTTCTTTTTTCATTTCCTCTTGGCTGATCTTTTCTACCACATCTTCAGCAAAGATTTCTGAGTGACTACTATGTATTGCTAATGCTTGTTAGGAATTGCCTATTTTTTTCCTGGCCTAAAAAATCAGGACCTTTCACCAAGATCTCTAACTCAGGTGGCCAGGAGATGAGAGAAAAGTATGTTTCTTATATGAAATTTGTACATTCGTGGTGAAATAATTGAAATAGTAGAGGCTAAACTAAGCTGTATTCCTAAATCACAGTTTTTGAATTGACTGTACTATATTCACCTGTAATGAGGAAATAAAGAAGAGATTATAGCTTTTTAATTTAAAGTTGAGAGGCAGACACACTTAGTAGGTTATTTGTTCACTACAATAACACAGGATGACACTTCCATGGTGATTTTGATATATTAGATTGCCTGTTTGTGACCATGAGGATGATCCCAATTTCTTGCTTTAAAGTAATACTAGAGGGGCCAGAGTGATAGCCCAGTGGGTAAGGCATTTGCCTTGCACATAACCGGCCTGTGCCGGCCTGGGTTCGATCCCTGGCATCCGATATGGTCCCCGAGCACCGCCAGGAGTAGTTCCTGAGCACAGAGCCAGGGTAGCCCCTGAGCACTGCTGGGTGTGACCCAAAAAACAAACAAACAAAAAAATAAAGTAATACTAGAAAGGTATCTCAATAGGACATAAAGAATATTATGGGAACATTGCCAAACCAGTCAACATAAAGAACATTATAGGATCATTGCCTAGTCAGTCAACACAAATTGACTTGTAATAAACCTATGTGTACTTCAGGCTTCCCTAACTGGATTTGATTCCTAAACTGCATAAGGTCCTCTGAGCACTGCCAGGAGTGATCCCTGAATGCCGAGTCATGACTTAAGCCCTGAGCACCATAGGATGTGGACCAAAAAATAAAAGAAAACAAACTTAATGGATAATTTCCTTTTAGAAAGTAGCCTTAATTTTTTAAAAAATTGTCAATATAGTTTAAAATTACAAATGAAGAGAACTATTTTACTACAATAACCTAAAAAGATAATAATCTGAGGCCAGAGAAATAGTACATAGGCTAAGGTGCTCGCCTGGCTCATGTCCGAACACAGTTTTAATCTCAACACTATGTATGGTCCCTCAGCACCATACACCCTCCCTAAGGAGGGGGGAACGCCCTAAGTACTATAGGGTGTGGCCCTTCCATCAAAATTAACTATTTTTTTTTAAAAGAGGGGCCTGTTTTTTGTTCATTTGTTTGCACTCCAGGAAGAAGAGGTGAGCAATGACTCTAATAAGTATGATTTCAAGCTTCATCAGTGTTAGGTATTCTATACTTTTCAGAGTCAAATAATATTACATCACTTGGTTTTCCATGCTTTGTTCTATTTATCTGTTGATAAATATTTTTAGTGGCTTAGTGGTTTTCATATTTTGGCTATTATTAATAAACCTGTTATAAATATTAATGTACAAAATTTTATGAGGATATATGCCTTAGTTTGTCTTAGGCATATATCCATGAATAAAAAATGTTGGCTTATGTCACAAATCTTTGTTTAATCGCATCAAGAAATTTTTTTTTTCTAAAGTACAATTTTACATCACCCCACTACTGGATTTTACATCACCACACTAGCTCCAAATTTTTCATATCCTTGCCAATATCTAATATCACCAGTATTATTTTATTATAATCATCCTGGCAACAAAATAACAATAAGAAAATAAATTTTTGTAAGGAATTTTATATACTTTGTGACAGAAATAAATCCTCTAGTACAAGAAGCAGAATACTATTTAAATGAATATGGAATAATCACACAAAGATCATATTTCAGGAATTAAAATAAGTTTCAAAAATTCAACTATACAGGGAGTTAAGGCACCTCTCTTGAATGGAGTCAACCTGGGCTTGATCCCTGGTACCACATAGGGTCTCTCCAGCCCTGCCAGGAATGATCCCTGAGCACAGAACTAGGAACAAGCTCTGTGTATTGCCAAGTATGGCCAAATCTGAGTGCATGCAAAACAAAAGCAAATTACCTGGGGTCAGAGGGACAGCAAAGTGGGTAGACCACTTGCCTTGTGCTCTGAGCAGACCCAGTTCCATCTTGAGCACTCCATGTTGTCCATGAGCCCAGGGGTGATCTCTGAACCCTGGATGCAGAACCAGGAATAAACCATGATCAGTATCAGGTGTCTCCCAAACAAAAATAAATAAGCAAGATGTTCTTGTGGTTTGCATTTACAAAGTTTATTTTAATAGGATTGCCACAAAGCAATTGAACAAAAAAGTATGGGAAAAAATAAATAGCTTACAATTTGAGAACATAGTGCTGTTATTGGTTCTCAGAAGAGAAGTGTTCCTGAGTGTTTTCTAGTTGTCAGACCTTGAAAGCAGAATCCTAATCTGTCCAGACTTGCTAACTTTGAATTTGTTCCTTGAGCAATACCCTCCAGGTGACTCACATGCAGAGTTGCATTCGAGAGGCACTGATTTAAGGCACTCCAGGAAGAAGAGGTGGGCAAACAAAATCAAGTGATAAAATTCAACAATTCAAGAGGTTTGGAATTTTCATAAACTCACTAATCACACTCCTTAAAGCAAAATGTTTGGGTTCCGCTGCTCAAAAAAAAAGTTCATTTTGTTGTGGTTTCTTCTGGTCCCTCTTACAGGTTGTGTTAACTAGTTATAAATCTCCCACAAAGAGAAGGAGCTTGTTGAACAACACAGCAAAGGTTATGTGCCACCGTCTTTCTATAAGACTTCTCACCTGTAGTTTGGTTTCTAAGCATGTTTATGTGATGGTAAAGTCTTTGTTGTTAATAGGATCATTTACTCCTATAATTGATTATCCAAGTGAAGTTACTGTTTGGCTTGTGGCATCATGATCTTTTCAGGGCAATTAACTATGAGTTCATAAACTCTGAAATTAGTCCACAAGTGGAAGGGAAGCAACAAGATCTGGTATGTTTCTAAGCAACAAAGTTTTTTGTGTTCATGTAATAACTCGGAGTAAACAGGCACACAGGCACATATAAAACCTCTCAACATTACACCATCACAGAAACACACACACACACACACACACACATGCACACATGCCTGCATGCACTCAGAGTAGGGCAGAATTTGAGATCATCATTACTGAATAGGGAAGTTTTCCAAAATATCTAATTGTCTTCACTGTACTGAGGCTTCTAAAGCTTCAGACACAATGAGAGTCTATGCCACTATTACCTTTGAACATGGTTGTATATCAAACCTTACTTTTTGCTATCTCTGTCTTTGAGGGACTATGGAATTGATTTAAAAGCATACAGCTGTTGTGTGTTCTTGGCTTCCTAGGGTATATTCCCAGGAGTGATATGGCTGGGTTGAATGGGGAGCTCAATTTCTATTCTTTGGAGGAATGTCCATATTGTTTTCCAAAGAGGCTGTACCAGGTAACATTTCCACTAACAATGGATGAGAGTCCCTTTCTCCCTGCATCCACACAAGCATTTGTTGTGCTTGATCTTTTGGTTATATGCCCATCTCTGTGGTGTGATATGACATCTCATTGTTGTTTTTATTTGCATCTCTCTGGTTATTAGTGATGATGAAAAAAATAAAATAAATAAATAAATGAACAAACAAACAAACAAATAAATAAATAAATAAATGAATGAATGAATAAGCATACAGCTGTAGGAACTTCAATAGGAAAAACAGGCTAAATTGCCAGAAATTTTCTCTTTATGTTCTATTCTGAAACAGACAACCTCTCCAATGGGAAAAACATAAATGCATGACTGTGCAATTGTACTCTCATATATAGTATTTCTATAAGTAGTGAAATGTTTGATTCAATTCTGTGAATATGCCTCTGATACATGCTATTGGAAAGTTACTCCACACCCAAGTAAAACATAAAAAAGCATTCACGGGTATCTCACAGAATATTACATTACATGGTGGCTTCCATATTCAACAAGATCCTTTGAGAGTCAAAATGCACAGTGAAGGAGAAAGGAGATGTTAGTATTAAGAGCAGGATATGTGTGTATATGTGTGTGTGTATATATATATATATATATATATATATAGGGAGGAGAGTAACATATAAGAAGGCATGTTTGTCATATATAAAAACAAATATGCCTTCTTATATAAAAAACATGTTATAACATGCCTTCTTATATATTCTTTCATCTCCTGGTTTTATGTATTTTAATTCAGGGAGAGGAACAAAACTGAAGCACAGATAAATTAAACACTCTGCCTAGGGACTCACTTAAAGGACTGCCCAATTTCTACCCAGTCTCAAACTCCACGTTCTGCCCCAATCCTCAGAAATTATAATCCAGAGAATGAACACAAAGTCTGAGATAGATAATATCATGTTAATATGTATCTTAAAAAGTATAAATAAATAATATATTATTCATTTATCTGTCATCCTGTAGCTTCTAAGTGTGTCAGTATATGAAGTGGAGTATTGTGGAGGGGTGTCTCGGAGAGAAGTAAGCTAAGTGCTATGAATAAAAAACAGCGAGGTTTTCCATAGTTGGCACTGTTTTATGGGAAGAGGTGATATTTAAGCTGGTCTTCTATGTTAGTTGAAATTTCTTTATTTGCTTTCTAGGGTCACATCCCGGCGATGCTAAGGGGTTACTCCTGGATCTACACTCAGGGATTACTCCTGGCGGTACTCAGGGGACCATATGGGATGCTGGGATCGAACCCGGGTTGGCTGCTTGCAAGGTAAACACCCTACCCACTGTGCTATCGCTCTGGCTCCGTTAGTAGAAATTTTTTTAAGTATTTTTATTATACCACTGTGAGATATACAATTACAAAGATATACAATTAAAAGTTCATATTTGGGTTTTGGTCATACAGTGTTCCAGCACCCATACCTCCACCAGTGCCCATCTCCCACCAGCAATGTCCCCGGTTCCCTCCCCCTCCCCGGTCCACCTCCATGGCAGGTTCTTTATTTCTTTCCCTTTTCTCTCTCTTTTCCTTCCCTTCCAGACTATGGATTATAGAACATACATTACAGGGTTGTCATGTGTATCTTTTTTACCTGTATTTAATGATCAGTTCTAAGTTGCTATTAGTACCCTCGACAATTGGTAACACACTGTTCATTTTCTGTCTTACCTAGCCTCTGACTCCCACACGTTTGTGATAATTTCCATTTTTGATAAGACCTCCTGATCCATGTTTCACTTGACCTTGAATATTGGTCTCATAATATGTACATATATATTTATGTCATGCAAATAAATGCAGTCATTCTGTATCTGTCTCTCTCCTTCTGGCTAATTTCACTCAACATAATCTCCATATCCATCCATTTACAGGCAAATTTTATAACTTCATTTTTCCGAACAGCCGCATAGTATTCCATTGTGTAGATGTTCCAAAGCTTCTTTATGCAGTTATCGATTCTTGGGCACTCTGGTTGTTTCCAGATTCTGGGTATTGTGAATAATGCAGCTATGAACATAAAAGTAGGGATTGTGTTTCCTTGTGCTATATTTGGCCTCCAAAGAGAATATTCCCAGGAGTGTTATGGCTGGGTTAAATGGGAGTTCAATTTCTAGTCTTTGGAGTAATGTCCATATTGTTTTCCAGAAAGGCTGTACCAGCCGGCATTCCCACCAACAATGGATGTGTGTCCCCTTTTCCCCACATCCACGCCAGCACTTGTTGTTCTTGCTCTTTCGAATATGTGCCAGTCTCTGTGGTGTAAAATGATATCTCATTGTTGTTTTGATTTGCATCTCTCTGATGATTAGTGATGATGAGCATTTTTTTCATATGTTTTTGTCCATTCGAATTTCTTCCTTGTTGAAGTTTCTGTTCATTTCTTCTCCCCCATTTTTTGGTGGGGTTTTTTGTTTTCTTCTTGTAAAGTTTTACCAGTGCCTGATATATCCTGGATATTAACCCCTTATCAGATGGGTATTGGGTGAATATTCTTTCCCATTCTGTGGACTGCTTTTGTATCTTAGTCACTGTTTCTTTTGAGGTGCAGAAGCTTTTTAGTTTCATGCAGTCCCATATGTTTATCTTTTCTTCTAGTTGCTTTGTTAGTGATGTTTCACCTTTAAAGATGCCTTTAGCTTCAATGTCGTGGAGGGTTTTTCCTATATTTTCTTCAATGTACTTTTATGGATTCAAGTCTGATATTTAGATCTTTAATCCATTTTGATCTGATTTTTGTGTATGGTGTTAGACACAGGTCCAAATTCATTTTTTTACATGTCGCTGCCCAGTTTTCCCAACACCACTTGTTGAAGAGGCTTTCCTTATTCCATTTTGGACTCTTTGCACCTTTATCAAAGATTAAATGATCATGTGTTTGAGGTTGGGTGTCAGGATACTCAATTCTATTCCATAGGTCCACAGGTCTGTTTTTATTCCAATACCACGCTGTTTTAATTACTACTGCTTTGTAGTAAAGTTTGAAGTTGGGAAAGGTGATGCCTCCCATCTTCTTTTTCCCGAGGATGGCTTTAGCTATCCTTGGGGGTTTATTGTTCCATACAAATTTCAGGAGTGTTTGGTCAATTTCTTTGAAGAATGTCATTGGTATCCTTATAGGGACTGCACTGAATCTGTACAGAGCTCTAGGGAGTATTACCATTTTGACAATGTTGATTCTCCCCCATCCATGAGCAGGGAATATGTTTCCATTTCCTTGTGCCCTCTTTTATCTCTTGGAGCAGTGTCTTGTAGTTTTCTTTGTACAGGTCCTTTACACACTTAGTTAAGTTGATTCCTAGGTATTTGATTTTCTGTGGCACAATTGTGAATGGTACCATTTCCTTAATATCTGTTTCTTCTCTTTCGTTATTTGTATATAGGAAAGCCACCGACATTTTGGGTGTTGATTTTGTATCCTGCCACTCTAATATATTTGTCTATTGTTTCTAGGAGTTTTTTGGTAGAGAATTTATGGTTCTTTAGGTATAATTTCATGCCATCTGCGAATAATGATAGTTTGACCTCTTCCTTGCCTATCTGGATGCCCTTGATGTCCTTTTCTTCTCTTATTGCTATGGCTAGTGCTTTCAGTATGATATTGAATAAAAGAGGTGAGAGTGGGCAACCTTTTTCTTGTCCCTGATCTCAGGAGGAAGGGCTTTCAATTTTTCCCCATTTAGAATGATGCTCCCTGTGGCTTTTGGTAAATGGCGGTAACTATCTTGAGGAAAGTCACTTCAATTCCCATTTTCTGGAGGGTTTTAATCATAAACGGGTGCTGGATCTTGTCAAATGCTTTCTCTGCATCAATTGATAGGATCATATGTTTTATTATTTTTTCTCTTGCTGATATGATGTATTATGCTGATTGACTTGCGAATGTTGAACCATCCTTGCATTCCTGGGATGAATCCTACTTGGTCATGATGTATAATCTTCTTGATGAGTCTTTGGATTCTGTTTGCTAGTATTTTGTTGAAGATCTTAGCATCCGTGTTCATCAGGGATATTGGTCTGTAGTTTTCTTTCTTTGTGTTGTCTCTCCCTGCTTTGGGTATCAGGGTGATATGTGCCTTGTAGAAACTGTTTGGGAGTGTTTCTGTTTCTTCTATTTCCTGGAAGAGCTTGAAAAGGACTGGCAGTAGGTCCTCCTTAAAGGTTTGGTAGAGTTCACTAGTTAATCCATCTGGACCTGGGCTTTTGTGTTTGGGCAGACTTCTAATTACTGTTTCAATATCCTCGATGGGGATAGGCTTATTCAGGTATTGCAGGTCTTCTTGTTTCAGCCATGGGATCTTTTGGATTTTTGTGTTTTCTGTTGTGATGTCACTATTTTTATTTCTGATCTTTTTTTTTGGGGGTTCTCTCTTTCCCTGTCCTTACAAGTCTTGCCAATGGTTTGTCAATCATGTTTATTTTTTTCAAAAAAACAGCTCTTGTTTCATTAATCTTTTGGATTTGTTTTTTTTGGTTTCCAACTCATTGATTTCCTCTCTAAGTTTTATTATTTCCTTTTTTTTTCTGGGTTGGGCTCCTTTTTGTTGGTCTTTTTCTAATGTCTTCAGCTCTGTAGTTAGGTTATTTATGTGGGCCTTTTCTTGTTTCCTGATGAATGCTTGCAGAGCTATAAACTTCCCTCTTAACACGGCTTTTGCCGTGTCCCACAAGTTCTTATAGTTAATGTCTTCATTTTCATTTGTTTCCAGAAATCTTTGGATTTCTTGTTTGATTTCTTCTATGACCCATTGGTTGTTCAGGAGTGAGCTGTTCAGTTTCCAGGTGTTTGGTTTGACTCCCTGTTTCTGTATACGGTTAACTTCCATTATCAGTGCATCATGATTGGAAAGATAGTTAACAAACTTTCTATCATTTTTATTTTATTGAGGTATGTTTTGTGGCTCAACATGTGGTCTATCTTGGAGAATGTTCCATGTGCACTGGAGAAAAATGTGTATTCAGCTTTTTTGGCATGAAAAGTCCTGTCTTTTCATGTGCCTCCCGCCGGTTACTTCATAGATAGGGGGATAGTCTGAATGTGGCAGTCTTATCTGACCATGTACTCTGTACTTGGCTGGTATAAATATTCTCTCATGCTACCACAAGCATCTTGGGACTAGCTAGATCTTAGCAGCATATTTGCCTGGCCACTTCAGATCTCTAAGTAATTAGACCAGAGAGAAATGCTGTTTGCCTCCAACCAAGCAAGCATGGCTCTCTGATAACTCAAAGGCAACTAAAATACAAAACTACCGTGAAGTAGACGAGACTCTTGTGAAGGATTGGAGAAATATTTAACTGGCATTAGTACTAGTCTTTGGTACAGAGACATGCCATCTCAGAAACCCCCTTCTCTACCCTATAAAGGCAATTCCAGGCAGATCTTGGCTCAAGATATTAGGTCAGGTGCTGGGAGAAATTACCTGAGGGCATTTGATCCTTCCTGCCAGGTTAAGTTACATTTGGCTTATAGCTTCTCCCAGCTCTGCTAGGAGGCTTTTAATTAGCTCTGGGTTCTTGTAAACAACCAGATGGCCTCCTGAAGTTGCTACATTCTATAGAGCTATTTTCCTGTTTTCATCTCTAGATTGCCCAGCCCAGAATGGGCTGGGCTGGGGAGTTGGAAGGATTCTTAGCTATAACATAAGCTGTAAGAAGAAAAGAATCTCTCTTTTTTCCCCTTTTTTGCCATTTCAGCTTCCCTTGGCATTTCGCTTCTCTGTCCTCACCATTCTCTGTTGGGCCTCAACACGTGGTGGCAGCCATCTTGGCCTACACCTGACTGGGGCCTAGCTGGGAACCCAGAGTCCGGAGGTTTTCCCTGCTCTTGGATTGTATATTGGAACCTGTGATAGTAAAGCCCTTTTAAAACTGCATTGGACCAAGGCAAGATTATCAGGAGGTCTTGTCAAGGTGGAGATTATCCAGCGTGTGGGAGTCAGGGTTTAGGTAAGACAGAAAATGGACAGGGTGCTAAAATGGGGGTACTATGAACCTAGCTGAGCTAATAGAGGAAAAGGTACATGACACCTTTATTATGTTCTGTAATCCATGTCGGGGGAAGGAAAAGAGAAAGAGAGAGAAAGGGAAAGAAATAAAGACCGCCATGGGGGGGCGGGGAGGGACGGGGTGTGGTGGTGGGAGAGGGCACTGGTGGAGGGGGGGGATCTGTAACAAAATACTTTATTGTTTCTTTTATTTGTATATCTCCAGTGGTTAATACTAAAAATAAAACTGCATTAGATTCCTGAGTCTTCATCCATTCCCTGCCGGCTTCGGAGGTAGAAGGGAACTCAGCTTCCCGACATTGTCAGGGACCCCGGCGGTGCTCCCCAACAAACAATGAGATATCATTTTACACCACAGAGACCGGCATATATCCAAAAGAGCAAGAACAACAAGTGCTGGGGTGGATGTAGGGAAAAGAGGACACTCATCCGTTGTTGATGGGAATGCCGGCTGGTACAGCCTTTTGGGAAAACAATATGGACATTCTTCCGAAGACTAGAAATTGAACTCCCATTTGACCCAGCCATACCACTCCTGGGAATCTACTCTGGGAAGCCAAATATATGCAGAGGAAACACAATACCTACTTTTATGTTCATAGCAGCATTGTTCACAATAACAAGAATCTGGAAACAACCAGAGTGCCCGAGAATCGATAACTGGATAAAGAAGCTTTGGAACTTCTACACAATGGAATACTATGTAGCTGTTCAAAAAATGAAGTTATGAAATTTGCCTATCAATGATTGGACATGGAGAATATCATGTTGAGTGAAATTAGCCAGAAGGAGAGAGACAAATATAGAATGACTGCGTTTATTTGCATGACATAAATATATATGTATATATTATGATACCCATATCCGAGGTCAAGTGAAACATGGATCAGGAGGTTTTGTCAAAGGTGGAAATTATCACAAATGCGTGGGAGTCAGAGGCTAGGTAAGACAGAAAATGGAACAGTGTGTTAACAATTGTCAAGGGTATTAAGACCAACCTAGAACTGAGCATTAAATACAGGTAAAAAGATACACTACTACTAGCATGAGTACAGAGACATGAGTACAAATGACCATCTGGTTGTTTGGGCTCTACTAGCATGAGACACAGGACATATGGAGATGTTACTGGGGCCTGCTCGAGGCAAATCGATGATGAACGGGAAGACATTGTTACAGTGGTACAGTGAAAAAGATACACATGACAACCCTTTAATGTATGTTCTGTAATCCATAGTCTGGAAGGGAAGGAAAAGAGAAAGAGAGAGAAAGGGAAAGAAATAAAGAACCTGCGGGGGGGGGAGGAACCGGGGACGTTGGTGGTAGGAGATGGGCACTGGTGGAGGGATGGGTGCTGGAACACTGTATGATTGAAACCTAAGTGTGAACACCCTGTAACTGTATATGTCACAAGTGGTATAATAAAATTCTTATAAAAAACAACTTTGGTAACTACTTTTTGCTTTATTTTTAGAGATGAATTATTATACCTAATTTTTTTCTCATACTCTAGGACACTGTGAGGTTCTCCTCCCCTGTCAGGTGAGAATCCTGTACAAATTTTCTCTGAAGATTATATAACAGTAAGACATTGATTGGATTGAGGAACACACTCATGGCTGAAGGCATGGGACTTTGGGACCATGCCTAAAGAACAACATATGACTGATTTTAAGATTCCCAGCTTCATTTCCTTGGAATTCCTGAACATGGCAGCCAACTCTTATTTCCATAGAGAGTTGGAAACCTTCTTCAGAAACACCAGCACAAGAAGAAAGATGTTCAGACATTGACTTCAAGTTTGTCTCCAAACATGGGCAAATTTACTGGACAGTAAAGTTTAGGGTGAACCACCCTTACCTGCACCAGAGAATTGCCTGACTAAATTGGATCAAGAGATTTCCTCCAGGCCTTCTCACTGTTGAGATGGGTGACAGCCTCCCACCTTACCATAATTTAAGCATGACTACCATGCTCATTATAGGAAGACTATAGTCTTCCTATAGTCTCAACGTCATCTCAAAATCCAGCATTTATTAATGAACAGTGCGGCCGCAAGCGGCCATGAGCCGGGCTGTGATAGGCTGATCTGCTGGGTGGAGTTCTGACGAGGAGAAGTCGGATGTGGAAAATGGAGGTCCTCATGGAGTGGGGGGCTTGTCAAGTCGTCTGGCTTGTTGTGAGGCTCTCCTCCTGAAATTCTTACAAGAGTATGCTACCTGCATGGCAGAGCCTGGCAAGCTACCCATGTCGTATTTGATATGCCAAATACCAGTAACAGTTAAAGACCTCATTCCCATGATCTGATGGAATGGTTTGAGGCTCTTTATGTTCCTGGAGCAAGCAGGTGCCCTTGGGATCTACTTGCATGAGACCGGTCATATGGAGATGTTACTGGTGCCTGCTCGACTAAATCGACGATGAATGGGAAGACAGTGATACAGTGATACCATGCTCATTAAAATTTAATTTCATTGTTAAATGCCCAATTAAAGATTTTGAATTTCTGGAGCTACATGTCCAAACTCCACAACACTGACATTCCTGTAGTACCACAACAGATTGAATTGGACATAACACAGAAGCCAACCAATGTTGACCAACAAAAGACATTAACACAGAAGGTTTAACTTGCAGGTTAAACCAGACAAGGACTTAGTGTCCCCATAGTGAAATAAAACAGTTTTCACATATTTTCTTCTATGGAAATATTTTTTGATCATTACATTAGGTAATGTAATGTAATGGTAAGAAGCAATATAAAATGAATTACTGTGGGTCTGCTATGGAGGCAGGCTTCAGGGATGGTTGGAAAAATAGAGACAGTGTGGGGTGGAGGGAAGGTGAAAGAGTGGTGGTACTGGTGTTGGAATATTGAATTCCTGTAACGAATCATCATGAAAAACTATCTAAATCAGTGTTTAAATAAAGTGGGGGAAGGGAAAAAAGAAAGATTTTTCATTACCAACACTAATACCACTGAACTCTGAGGATGGGTAACCAAACAACACAGATGTGGTAATTTAAATAAACCTATGTAATTTTCTCAATGTAAAGGAGCCTGAAAGGTCAAAATAAAATTTTGGGGGCAGGAGAGATAGCTCAATGAGTGTGTGCTTGCTTTGCATACTGGAAATGTGGGTTTGGTCACTGTCACCAGATGGTCCCAGAGCACTGCCAGCAATGACTTCCACAGAGATAGAAGTACACCCTAAGCACTGCCAGCATGGTCTATCTCCTCTCCACCCCTCACAAAAAGAAAGTAAAATCAGTTTATAGGGATGCTATACATAAGTCACTTGTATCTTGGGACCTCTTTAGGACAAGGATAAATGTGGCGAGGTCTATGAAATACTTGTCAATAATAACATAAAATATTTTCATGTCAGTATTCATTATGCTTTGGTTATAGTCTGTCTGTCAGTAGTACACTTTCTGAAATGTCAATCAGAATTAAATTCTTTTTGTATAATTATCTATTGCTATATAATAAATTAACCCAACTTCAGTGGCTTAAACCACCAGTAATTTTTTTGAGCAGTTCTCACAATTTCTGTCAGAAATTCAAGTACATATTGGGTTGGGTTGAGCAGTTTTGTCTCAGAAATTCCTTTTAAAGTTGCATCAGATTTTGCAGCAATTATCTGAAAACTTAACAGGGGGTCGAAGATTTTCATTCCAAGTTAAGTCAGTTATATGGCTGCTCCACTCCTTCCATCTCCAAAAAAGAGTTGCATGAATATCTTCACAGCAGGGCAGCTGGCTTCCCCAGAGCAAGTAATCCAAGTGACCCAGACAAACAATGAAAAACATGTTTTTGAATTTAAAAATCACAGACTTTTGGTATGTTCTATATGCCTCACAGATCAGTCCTGATCTCTCAGAGAGGTAACACAGGGGTTATATGGATCAAAGAAGATCTTGAGACTTTGAGTTTTTCCTGTGTAGATCTTGACTCCACTTGCCTTTGTGAGATAATGTACTATCTTCATCCAAACTTGATTGACTAAATTAAAGAATTAGGTAGAATCTAAGCGATTTGAATAAATAAGGTTTGATGATCCTAAGAGATCAATATAAAAGTTAAAATTTTATTTGACTAAAAGTTTATTGAGTATTTACAATAAATTAAGCATATTTCCAGGTGTTTGTAATTGATGAGGAAAATTAAACAATAGACATACATATATTCATTAACTGTTTCCATTTTAGAATTGGAAAAGGAGGTGATTCTGGTTCCTGGGTATCTTAAAAATCATTCCACAATTCTAGAAACACAGCTTCATAACGGCCATTGACCTTCATAACATAACCAATCCATTCAAAAGATTAAAAACCAACAAATCTTATTGTTATGCAAATAACTCTTAAAGGAAATTTACTGTGTGTCCGATGTATGCTATCATTTGATATTCATAGTTCTATAAAGTGCTATAATCAATGGTACTTTTATTTGACAAATGAGAAATCTGAGCTTAAGTAATTAATCAAAGTCTTATAGTTAGTGAGTGGAAGGCTTGGACTCTAAACCTAAAACAGTCTCGCATCAAAATCTGTGTTCTTATAGTTGATGAATCAGCCCCTAGCAGACATTGAAACACAGCTGTCTCCAGAGGACTGGTAAGTGATGTAAGGGGAGAAAGCTAATGAGACAATAGGGGTAGTGAGGACATTGGTGAGCTATCGACTCATGTCTGTCTCAAGGAATGAAAGTTCACATTTTTTAAAAAATACTATAGTGGCCAAATAAAATACTTCCCAGGGCCAGATTGAGGTAGCAAGATCCAGTTCAAAGTTTAGGAATCATATGTGAAATTAAATAATTTCACAACCACAAGAATCTAAGCATCTCATGCAACTTAATTTACATCCAAAGTTTATATTTAAAATATCAGTTTCTGGTGATGAATGAGACATTGGAGGATAGAAAATGACCCAGATTTTGTTTTTCATTGTATTCATTTGACAACTATTTGTTGAGCTATTTCTAGATGCTAAACTCTAGAGTTAAAGCAGAGACTATAAGAGATCTCATTCCTTTCATCTGGAGCCAGGTTCATCAGTAAGCACCAGGCATCAGAACTCAAGAGGGTGGCACACATGCAGTGTCCAAGCATAGCCACTCACATCTCCCCTCTTGAGATGTGCACTCTTGTACTTTAATGCTTGGATGTGTACAGGAGCTTCCTCTCCCTCTTGAGAAGCCCACATTTCTCTTTCTCTCTCTCCCCCTTCCACAGAACTTCTAAATAAAATCTGTTTTTACTATACTCAGACACAGATACACACACACACACACACACAAAACAAACCCTCAAGAGATTATATACATTGCATCTCAACGTTTAAAACTTTTCCAAGACTCGAATGGAGTGACAGTACAGTGAGCAAAGCTCTTTCCTTGTACATGGCCAAACTGGTTTCTATCCCTGGTATCCCATATGGCCCCAAGCCCAGCCCAAGATTAAACCCTGAGTGCCACTTAATATGTCCCATTAACTAAAAACAAACTTCTTTTGTAAGACCTAAGGTATTGAAGGGAAAGACACACTATTTTCTCCTAATCCCAGATATAAGACAACACATTTTAGCAAAGATGACATGCCTTATTTGACCAGCAGAGTGAGTTGCAAATATTTTGAAATGTAATAAGGAATGGCCTGTCCTCTGTAGGCTTCCGGTCCTTCAGTCCGGACATCATCAGTCCTACTACACACATTGCTATTGCCTGAATACATTTGCATTTACAGATTCTTTCTTTTTTTTACAATGTAGAATTCCAATTGCTCTGAAATCCTTGTGGTATTACAGGGAGAATGAAGAAAGAATTAAAACTGGTAATTCAAATATTCTAGATGAAGCTAAAGCCTGAGCAATGGCTGGGAAGCGAGGAAACATGTCCACATAGGAAACCAGCAGAGACTCTAGGCAGCTTTTTAGAACAGTAAGAAACAGAACTGTAATCAGGAGAAAATGACTTCAGAGGCGAGACCATATGAGTTCCAGTGAGATCCAAGCAACCCCAGGGTATAACAGTGGTGGAAGTCCATACGGATGAGATTGACTTATAAAGTCCAGAGTTTTCAGAAGAATTTCAGAAGAGCAACACATATATTTACAGAATGATATGTCCTGAGTATCACATAGGATGCACTTATGTTAGGAAATTATTTGTTGTTCAACCATGTTCAATTCAAGTTTAATTAGGGGTTGTAGAGTTATATTACTGAGCCTAGAAATTCCAAGGCAAACTAGTAGAGGTTCAGTGGAAGCCTGCTGGTCTTTCTTTTTGGGGGTGTGTGTGGTGAGTGAAGGTTGTTTCTTAGCAGTTCTCAGGTGTCCCAGGACTTGCTTCCAAGCCGTATATTTCCAAGATCACATAGCAAATGATAGGACCTGGCAATGTCGTGCTTCTTAGTCCTTGTGCTGCTAGGGGTCACCAAGACCACACCTGGTGCTGGTCGGGGGACCATGGTGTGCCGAAGATCTAACTTGGTACCTTGTGCATACCAGGCACTTGCTCCAATCCCTAAGTCAGGCATTTTCCTGGCCTCAGAAAATAGTTTTTTTTTTCTGATGTGAAGTAAGGAAACTTGTGACCACTGTCTACCTTTAGAAACTCCACTCAGATGTCTGATTCTGACTGTAAAGGTTGTGAGAATAGCAATCATCGACTCAGGGAAGTCTAGGGACATAAGTTGACAATCTGGAGTGTATTTTTTGCATGTAGGAGCCCCAGGTTGGATGCCTAGTCCCCAGCACTGCCAAGGGTGTCCCCTCTTCCCCAAATTCAGCAAAGTAAGATGTATAATTTCTACTACATGAATGGAGAAAAACTGAAGTCTAACCCCTTGAAAAAAGAATCAAGGACTTTGGACATGGGAGGAAACGTTAGAAGTCATTTAGCTCTGCTCACCACAACAATCTTACACTAGTGGCCAAAGAAAGAACCAAGCCAGAATCATCCAGGGTCATATTTATATGGATTTCCATGGCCCTCATTCATGATACTTGCTCCGAAATGTGAACATACTCTGGGAAGCATGAGAGTGTCTTAGTTCTCAGATATTTAGAAAGACATTGTATCAATAATATGTAAAAGACATTGTATCTAACCTGTATAACTATTTATTACAGTGCCAATGTACCATTATTTCCCTTTTTTAAAAGCAAATTTTATGTTATTTTAACACTGTCTTCACTGATTTAACAGGGGAAAAATAGTATCAGATGTCAAAAAGATACTTCTTTATCTAAAATCTTTTTCATTATTTAATTAAAAAAACAAATTAAAAAGTACCCAAGAAAAGCATCTGTTAGCATTTTCCCCCAATATCATCATCATCAACGTGGGAAGATATTTCCAATGCTTCCCTTGAGGGAGTTGAGCAAAGAGAAAATTTTTTCATTATTTTTTAATTTAAGGACCACACCAGGTTATGCTCAAGTGTTACTCCTGACTCTGCACTCAGGAATTACTCCTAGTGGTGCATGGGGGACCATATGGGATGCTCAAGATTGAACCCAGGCTGGGCGGATACAAGGCAAGCACCCTACCTACTGTGCTATCTTTCCAGCTCCTTTTTGTTAATTTAGCTTTATTATAAAAATATTTCTATTTTCACAAAAAATTGAATGCATCTTCCAAAGCACAATCTTAGTAATTTCTCAGACCAAGATTTTCTCTCCCCTCTGCAGTGAAGATTACAAGTGCACATTAAAATTAACTTGGAGTTCTTTAAAAAGAATTCTCAATATCATGATCAATGATCCTTGAGGACTTTCATAAACAAAAAACAAGTATCACTGTATAATGTTCATCCCTGGATATGGTGATGTTTGAGTTGCAACATTTTGATGATTCCAAATTTCACTTTAGCAAATTCCAACAGGAAAGAGCAAAGGTAGTTCAGAATTTCCAAGGATAATTTTCCTTTTCTTATCTAAATGAAGAATATGTATAGGATATAAGGGGTTGAATACCTTTGATTTCCTTCCTTCATTGCCCACTTTGTGCATAGATGAATATAAATGTGTAAATGTGAATATGTGGGTGTATATATATGGATGTTTGTTGAAGGCATTTGAGTCTAACTACCAAATTGTTCAAAAGGGAGACTTTTTCCTAAGCATCCTAGTTCTTCTCTGGGTCTCCAATCTAAAATTCTACCCTACAATCTCTTATACTCACAGAATATCTTTATTCCTCTCTCTTCTTCAACCCCTCTCCTCTCTCTCTCTCTCTCCTCTCCTCTCCTCTCCTCTCCTCTCCTCTCTCTCTCTCTCTCTCTCTCTCTCTCTCTCTCACACACACACACAAACATACACACACGCCCTACATTTGGTCCCCAAGTTTTGTCAAATACGATGGCAAATTTCTATTTTATAATATATAAACATTTCCTGTAATCCACTAGCATCTTCTCTGTGTTCTATATAATTTTCTGGACTCTGTCTTAAGGATGTATGTAAAAGTTTGCCTTTATTAGTCAAAGATTTTAAGTAACTGAATGAGTTCCCATTTCATTCCCTTTTGCCACTTCATTCAAGAGGGATGAACTCACAGACATGCTTTTTCGCCAATAACCTGGAGCTTGGGTTTCAGTCTCAGCAACAGAACAGAGAGTTTATTTGAAAAGCCAGCCAAGAAGCAAATGCTGCTGCTCTCACTGCATGTGTGAAATTTTTGCACAGCTGTAGGCTTCAAGGAGCCTCAGTGTGAGGGAAAGAAGCAGCAGGCTGAATCCCAATCTCTGCAGAAAACTCATGGATATGAATCAGAATTCAACTTTCAGTGCTGAGTTGAGGAACTTTCACAAGGACTGCAGAGTTAGGCTAAAGGATGAATGGGCATCTGTGACCAGGGCTCCTTGGATGATGTCACTGTTACCCAGATGGCATTAAATAGTTATGCTCAGCTTCAAGGAAACGCTGAATCGAGTGTGCCTTGGTGAGTTAAAAAACCACCAGTTAGGTTAGTCCAAATACTCGCATTCTGCTTTTCTACACATGGGTATCAAAGTTAGTGCAGGCCCCTCAACACCATAATCCATTATCAAAAACTGAAAGCAGCTGGTTGGATTTCTAAACTTTCTACAGAGAGAGCCGCATCTGGTCCCAGTTTGCTGCAAAGAAATCAGTTTCGTTCTTTCTCACAGCCCAGAAACAGAAAGCATTAGGAACAGTCTGGTTTTCCAAATAAAAGGGCTATCATGTGGGTCCTAAGGTTTCATTCATGCCAAGGAATTTGCTGCCCACCCCCACTGCCAGTACCATTCTCCCACTAGTTTAGGGGCCCTGGCCAAACAGGGACTCTGAAACCTCACTGGCCTAGGATGAGGAGGCTGAGAATTAGCAAAGCAGCTCCAGCCCCCTGGAGAAATCTCTGCACAGATCATGTGTATGAAGGAGAAAAAAATCATTTGTAATGGATTGTCTCAGGACCAATTTTTTAGGATTGTGCAAAGATGAGGTATCGACTAACTTTTCGTTAATTTCAAAGGCAGGGCTGAGCCATAATTTATCCCTTTGATTCCACTGACCATCAGCAGTTGCAGCCATTTTCTGCCTGGTTGTGGAGAACAGTTAAATGATGATGTCCTTGCCCCTCTGACTTTCCTCCAGCCTGTTTCAGCAGTCTCACCCAGGCACTTCCTGTCTCCCCAGCTTCACTGTCTGGCACTTCAGACAAGTCAATATGTCTAAATTATATCTGAACTCAAGGTAATTAATCATAAAGCTTTATGCTTTGTAATCTGTTTTATTTTTAAAGAACTTCTGGTTGGCATTCCATTGAATCACAATTAAAAAGAAAATGCCATGCACAAAGTATTGTGACTATCATGCACAATGGCCCAGCTATGAATCCTTTTTGAAGAAGGCTGAACAAGGATGACATTGAAAACCTCTGCTCTTCTAGAGATCCAAATAAGAAGGTCACGATGGCATTTTGGGATATGTTAAATAGATCAAAGGAAAGACCCATATGAGCTGACTGGATCTCAGTATACGAAACAATCCACTTTGAAAACATAAAAGTCAGGTGATGAGTTGTTTCTTTAATGCATTTTGCAAACATAGCAAAAAGCTTTGAAGCTCACTGCATAATTATGCCACAGGACTGTATTGGATACACATTACTGAAGATTGATAGGTGCTTGCTTCAAACGAATTGTGGTCTCCTCCAATTTTAATGGTGGCCTTATATCACATGACCTTAGTATTCAGGTCCCTCATTCGTCTTGTCCAAGCTTGTATGCATAGAATTTATGGTTCCTGACTCTCTCAAGGGTCAATTGACATCCAGGCTCCCAACTTTCTATGAAGAATTCCCCTCCCATCAAGTCGATTAGAGTTGCCATAGAAGGCATATCAAAAAAAATGGGGGAAAAGCTACTATAGGGTTTAGTAAAAGTGGCCTAAAGACTAACTCAGAAAGTCTCATATAAAATATAATCAATGTAGAGACATTTCAAAATTTCTAAAAATGATGCATCCCCTTATATCTTTTAGGATGCTGCATAGGAAATATAGACCCCTGTTGGAGGACATGTTTAGCTAATCTGGGAGTTTTGTTGTTTTGCTCACTCCCAGCTTAATCTTATTTAAGCCAATGTTCATTCTAATGAGATCTCTCTTCTATGTAAACACTTCTAGAGGGTGTGGCAGTTACAGAAGTCACCTTGATTGAATAACTTCTGACTTATACATCTACTAAGGCTTCTATGTTTTCTAGATTGGGCACAGCTCCTCTTTATACCCACTGCACCCAACGTGGGACAGTTAGAATTTACCAGGAGACTACCACCCTGGCTACGCTGAGACTATAGGTAGACTATAGGAAGGATCATACTAGTTTGCTCTAAGCAGGCGAGTATGACCCTTTCAGTACATGAGAACAAGATACTCAGAATCACCCTGGTGCAGATAATAATAAGGGCCTTGTGGGTACCATCTAGATTACATGAAGCTCATGAAGTTAAGATGTATTACTTTATATCAGCCCCTCTCTCTCCAGTGTTTTACATAAGAGATAATCTAGGGATTAGTCCTTGGTGTAACCTTTGTTTATACCTACAATAGGGTGTGGCACTACACTCTGTTTAGGGTTCTTTGTTGGCATGACAACCTCCCGATTGGGTTACTTTGGTGTATATAAGGGGCTGACTTGAGGCCCCTTCACTTTTACCTTTTGCCTTTTGGTTCCTCAGCCTTCAGCTTTTGGCTCCTGCGGCTTTTGGCTTTTGGCTTTTGGCCTTCTTCTTCCCTGTGGGATCTCGCCTTGTGAGCGTTTATTCCCCTTGGAAGTTTTTACACGTGGTGGTCGCCATCTTGGCCTATACGTGGCTGGGGTTCTAGCCTGGAATCCTAAGCATCGGGTTTTTCTTTTTGCTGATTTGTATGCCTGAACCTGTGATAAGTAAAGCCTTTTAAAACCGCATCGGATTCCTGAGTGTTCATTCCATTCGCCGGCTTCGGAGGTAGAAGGGAACTCGCTTCCCGGCACTGTTGGGGACCCCGGCGGAGCGCCCGACAGACCCCCACATATTTTAAGCAAAAGGAGGACTGACATAAGCAATCAGATGCTTTCAAGATCAATGGGAGGAGTAGGTTTTTGGCTAGGTCTTCTGCACTGGCTCCAGAGCTATCTGACATCAACACATAAAGACAAGGATAAGAAGCATCTGACTATAACAGGAGAGTCACAACTCTTTTTCCAAAGGATTTACAAGTAGGATTAGTCTCATAAATCTAAATATCATATTTATGCAACATAGACTTTGGCATAATAGGAAAAAAATGCCAAATAGTACACATGTACTCCAAGACCCATTTCTTGCTATGTTCTATATTTTTAATATGGGATATTAAATTTTATTTTAGGCATGAGGTTTACAAACTTATTAATGCGAATCTTCATGCATAAACATTCCAACAGCACACCCTTCACCAAAGCATCTGCTCCCCCATTAATGTCTTCGTATTCCCCACCACCCCACATCTCTCTCCAAAGGTAAGTTTCCCGCTCAGTTTCTGTTTTATTTGGGCATTAGTTATTCCTATATTATGTTTCTTTATATCCTGCAAATGAGGGAGATCAGTCTGTGTGTGTTCTTCTCATTCTGGCCAACTTTACTTAGCATAATACTCTTCAGATCTATTAGAGCAGCAAATCATATGAATTCATCTTTGAAATAAGCCCACTGTATATGTGTACCATAGTTTCTTTATATAGACATCTGTTGTTAACACTGGTTGTCTAACCATTGTGAATAGTGTTGTAGCGAACATAGGCATCCAAATATCTTTCTTGAATAGAGTTCTTGAGTCCTACGGATAGAAGGTCAGAAGTGAAATTGTGGCTCAGATGAAATTTCAATTCCTTATTTTTGAGAAGTGTCTATATTGTTTTCGAAAAGAGGCTGAACAAGTTGACATTCCCACTAGCAATGAATAAGAGTTCCATTTTTCTCACATCTATACCAACACTGGTTGTTTTTGTTCTTTGTGATATGTGCTATTCGCACTAATGTAAGATGACATCTCATTTTTTTTTATTTCATTGCCCTGATGATAAATGACATAGAGAAATTTTTCATATGCCTTTTGGCCATCTATATGTATTTCTAGGAGGAAGTTCTGTTCATCTTTTTCCCTCATTATTCAATAGGTCCGGTTGTTTTGTTTCTTGTAAAGTTTTGCCAGTGCTTTATGTATCTTGGTTATCAACATTTTATCAAATTGGTGGTGGGCAAATATGCTTTCCCAGTCTGTGGGGATGCCTTTTATTCTGGTCATCATTTTCTTTGCAAAGCTTCGCAATTTGATGTAGTCTCGTTTGTTTATCTTTGCTTCCATTTGCTTGGTCAATGACTTTGAACCATTTAATGTATTCCCAGATTCAATGAGACAAAAGATTTCTCCTATGTCCTCCTCAGTGTTATCTATGGATGCAGGTCTAATATTGAGGTATTAAATCCATTTTTAATTTGACCCTTGTTCACGGTTTTAGAAAAGGGTGTGAATTAATTTCTTTTTATTATTCTTAGTATCATGAGGTTGGTACTTGAAGACATGTGTACAACTAAAAACAGAAACAATTGATTTAATGTCAAAGTGGAAACTGCGTGAATACTAACACTATGCATTTATATGGGCATATCCCAAAGGAGACAGATTTAAAGTGATACCTCCTACAGATTAATTGTAGCACAGAGTTAGAATTTTTGTACATACATTGGTCATGTTCAGCCAATATGTTAGTTGCATGGTTGATCAAATTCTGAGGTATAAGAAGAATTAAAAAGGATTTTAGAAAAAAGTGTGGGGAAACGATTACTCATAGCTATCTTTGTCACTAAGTTTTAATGGAATATTCCTAACTCTACTGGCTTGTTTGTTGTTAATGGTTGACTTTGCACTCCAATGGCAGAATTAAAGAACGGGAACACAGGACAATCCTCAAAGTCTAAAATAACTGTTATCTTTTCCTTTTAAAGAAAAGTTACTGAAACTTTGATTTACGGTAACAAGGAAAACATATGAGAATTATTCATATCAAAACTTAATAACAACACATTATGCCATTCAAATATTTAGCCAAAATGGAGAATTATATTTTGCACACAAAAATGCTATTATTCTCCCTATGGTAATACATACCAATTGTTCCATGATTCTTAAGCTAACCAAAAGTGTACTTTATTTTCATTTTAGTGTAAGTTTTTTGAATTTTATTATATCACCATTAGATATAAAATTACAAAGCTGTTTATGTTTGGGTTTCAGTCATACAGTGTTCCAGCACCTATCCCTCCATCAGTGCACATTTCTCAACACGAATGTCCCAAGTTTCTCCCCCCAACCCCACCCTGCCTCTATGCAGGCACTTCTCTCTCTCTCTCTCTCACTCTCTCTCTCCCCTCCCTTACTCCCTCCCCTCCTTCTCTCTCTCTTTCTCTCTCTCTCTCTCCCCCTCCATTCTCTTGCACATTGTGGCTTGCAATACCCAGAAGTGTATTAAAAAAAAATTTCTGGCTAGGAAAAGCTTTTTAGAAAGACTTGTTCTTAATCATGCTTTTACACAATGTTACGTTCTGTATTTACATTGTCCAATAAACTTGAACTAATACTTTATTTGCTCTAAATTTAAATAGTCACATATTTCTAGTGGATATTTGACTTTATTAAGCAATCGTTCTTCTGGCTTTTTTGTCACAAACACCTTATTAAAGATAGGCATATTAAAATTAGAAAAGAACTCAAAATATTTTTAATAAAAAGACATTTGAATATGGTCAAATTGTTAGTATAGCAGGTAGTGTGGTTGCCTTATACACAACCCATCTGGGTTCCATTCCTAACATCCAATATGGTGCCCATAGCCTGTTAGGTGTGATTCCTGAATGCAGAACATGGAGTAAGTGCTGAGCTATTGCAGTATATGCTGCCCAGAGCCTCTGCATCTGGCCTGGAGCTGCTTTCTGCAGGCCACTTTGTAGATAGAAGGAGGACAGTTTGAATGTGGCAGCTCATCTGACCATGCATTCTATACTGGCTGATATAAATATTCTCTCATGCTGCCACAATCATCGTGGGACTAGCTAGATCTTACCGGTATATTTGTCTGGCCACATTGGATCTCTAAGTTGGATCTCTGAGACCAGAGAGAAATGTTGCTTTTGCCTCCAAGCAAGCAAGCAAGCAAGCATGCCTCTCTGATACCTCAAAACTAATATACAGAACAACCATAAAGTAAAGATGAGACTCTTGTGAAGGCTTGGAGAAATACATAACTGGCAATAGAATATTCTTTGGTACAGATGCATGCCTTTGTATTCTGAGATACAGCTCATTTCAGAAGCCACTCCTCCACTCTACCCTGCAGGGCACATCCATGGCAGATCTTGGCTGGGCAACATTAACATTTCAAAGGGCCTTGGTGAGGTGCTGGGAGAAATTACCTGAGGGAATTTGACCCCAATGGCTTTCCATTGGAGTGGGCGGTCAGGGTTGGAGGGATATAAAAACTAACCTTCTTCTTTTCTCTTCCTCTTTTTCCCCCCTTTCTGCAGGTGCTCTCCTTCTTGCCTCTTCTCTGCAGGGCCTTAACACATGGTGGCAGTGACCTTGGCCTACGGGTGGCCATGGCCCAGCTGGGAACCCTAAGATCGGGGTTTTTCTATATTGTTGATTTGTATGCCAGAACCTGTGTTAAGTAAAGCACTTTGAAACTTCGCTGGATTTTTGCTTCTTTCTCTGTCTGCCAGCTGCTGATCCCCTGGGACAGAAGGGGATCCTTGACCACTGCTCCCGGATTTTGTGCGGGGCACCCCAGCTTGAGCACCCACAGTGAGCACCCGAAAAAGACATTTGTAAACAGAACAGCTAGGAAAAATCATTAGAATCACATAAAACCTAAGTTGTGTGACTGGAAAGATAGCTCAGTGGTGTAAATGCAAACTTTCCAGGCAGGAGGTATAACTTTGACCCTGGTACTTATGGTTCCCTAGGCATTAGCAGGAGTAATTCACAAGCATAGATCTAGAAACAGACCCTGAGCACCACCAGGTATGATCACATACACATACAAAAATTAAAACAAACAAATCTACATTGTGAAGGCAATGAAATGTAGTACTGTGAAAGATCCTCAATGAGGCTCCAATGTTGAAGACATTTTCATCTTTTATTTAATTTATTTATTTATTTGCATTTTGGGTCACACCCAGCAATGCTCAGGGGTTTCTCATGGCTCTTCACTCAGGAATTACTCCTGGAGGTGCTCGGGGTCCATATGGGATGCTGGGGATAGAACCCAGGTCAGCCACGTGCAAGGCAAATGCCCTACCCACTGTGCTATTGCTCCAGTCCCACATTTTCATCTTTTTTTGAGAATGGCAGGCCCTCTCTTTTCTACATTTGTGAATCTGCATGAACATAGTTAAAGTATTTAATTTACTTTATAAAGAAATACTTTAGCTTATTCAGCATTTTAAATATTTAATTTATCTTAAAATGTTTTCGTTTCTCACATCATATTTATTAGTTTTTTTTAATTTTCTGTTAATTTATACTGGTTTTTTTTTTTTGGTTTGGACTGTCAATTTTGTGAAAGTTTCTTCAAATTTTGATTTTACCAAATTTGAAAATATTTAGTATACCACTTCATATTATTTCTGGCTTTGGACAGACAATATATTTCAATCTTGCCTTACTGCATCTTTCTGACTGTGAAATAGGCACGAGCATACCCACTCATGCCCAACTGAAAGGAATATGAGGAGTGACAACTCAGCTGCCAATTTCCGCATCCCAGACTTAAACTTCATGGGATGAACAGGATATGGGCTACATTTCTCCAGCTGGATAGTTGGGCTTTGCAGCTGCCACAAAGACCACATGTGGCTAGGACCGTCAATTTATATCTAAGATTGAATCAAGGAAAGGAGAAAGGGCAGGGGTCTATGTGACACCTGAGTCACCCCAGGTGACCACCTCTCTTGGGTATTTTTGCATATTTCTCAGAGGATATACTATACAGAGCTCTAACTATTATCAAATAGCTAAATCTCCATGTTTGGGAATTAACTTAAAAAAAAAGAAATTGATCCTATGGCACTTAGTTCTGGGGCTCTGTCCAATTTTCAGGCCTTTAGTTCCTATACATTAAAAGTTAAAATCTAGGAAAGGATAAAAAAACTTTGGGTCTGTAAATCTTTGGGTCTTTTTATTTTCAGTGAACATGTACTAGATTGAGTCTGAGACAATTTCTCAACCTTACTGGGCAATTATCATAGCATTCTCCCTCTGAGATTAGGGCTACTCAAAAAAGTCTCAGACACATAATTCGAGAAACAATGGAGAAAATTAGAAAGATCAACAAAGAGAACTGCAGCATGTTAAAACAGGAAGTGTTCATTTCTTCAGATCTCAATTATAAAGCCTAAGGGCACCTATCAAGCTTAAGAGGGAACTTCTTTTCACAAAGTAAACCATGACATGAAAACCTTCAACTGAATGGAGTATCTCCAGGTCTGGCTGTTCCTCCTGTTTTAGGACTGACAATAACTATTAAAAACAAAATATCCAGTCTCCCAATATAAACAAAATGTACATGTGTTGGATACAATTTCTAACAGTAACTGTTCCTACATTTGCCATGGTGGTACAGGGTTCTATAACTATTGCCGCTGGAATTTGGGGGCTAAACTGATCAGTCATGGTCCCCAAAGTCACTATAATCTCAGTAGCAACACTCCTTGTGTTTCTGCCAGTTGTGCTACTGTGTACACAAACCATAGATGATAAGATTGACTTGGTTGTAGTTGGAATGGTCTCCCATGGGCTAGACTGCTACAGAAAAAAGACCTTGTCATTTTTGTCCCAGCACAGAGATGTTTGCTAAATTCCAGTGAGTACAGCTCTGCATGGACATTGTTTTCATGGACTCTCATCCAAGAAAAGACCCTCAATGAGGGCAACAATGGTTTAAGAAAGAGAAATGATTTAGAAAAACCTACCACCACAAGTATTTTCCTTTCTTCTTTTTTTGTTTCTTTTCTGGATCAAACTGGTTATGCTCAGGGAGTTACACCTGGATCTGAACTCAAGAATTACTCCTGGTGGTGCTCAGGGGACCATATGGGATGCCAAGGATTGATGCTGATGACTACACGTAAGGAAAATGGTCTACCCTCTGTACTGTCTTTCCGGCACCAACCACAAGTTTCTTACTATCATTATACATCAGTTTCCTTATTCATAAGAATCTACCTTACAGGACATTTTAAGAATTGAACAAAAGAAGTCTTCCTATTACTGGATGATCAGTTTAAAAGTTTCAATAGCTTAACTGTGTTGTTGCTGATATATCCCATTTAGGTCATACATATGATGTAATAATATAATAAATTAAGATCACTTGTATCACTTTGTCACTTGTCTTCCCGTTGATCATAGATTTGCTCGAGTGGGCACCAGTAGCATCTCCATATGCCCTGTCACATGCTAGTGTAGACCAAGGGTATCTGCTCGCTCCAGAAACATAAAGAGATTCAAACCATTCCATCAAGTCATAGGAATGAGGTCAACATTGCTACTGGTGTTTGGCATATGAAATATAACACAGGTAGCTTGCAGGCTTTGCTGTGCGGTGGGATACTCTTTTAGTCACATATAATCTTGAGCATTTAATGATGAACTGCGCAGCCACAAAGTGGCTGTGCGACCTGGGCTGTGATTGGCTCTTCTGTTGGGTGCAGCTCTGATGAGAGGGAGTCTGGATGTGGAAAATGGGGCCCTCATGGTGTGGGGGTTCCTCTACTTCTTGCAAGGCTCTGCTGGCTGGCGGGCCAGGGCTAAAACCCGCCATCTCTCCCAGGTGCCTCATGAACATATGGGCACAGGAAGAGCCAGTAGCAGCTCTGCCCCATGTTTGTGAGTCTCTGATAGATTATGATATATCATATTGCGTGTTACATAACAGATATAATATTATGATATATTAGTATTTATATATTAGGTCACTTGATCACTTGGCATACCATTATTCATCGATTTGCTCTAGCAGGTGCCAGTAACATTTCCATTTGACCCTGTCACGTGCCAGTGTAGCCCAATAGCATCTGGTTGCTTCAGGAATACGAAGAGCCTCAAACCGTTCATTCAGGGTCTTGACGAAGAAGTTTGACCATCTTGTAGGTAGGCGGCCACATGATCTTTTGACATCCCGTGAGATCCAGTCGGTAACGGCTCTAGTCCAGTGGTCATCTCCAAATCACATTACATGTTCAGCCCATCTGATTTTTTGATGCCTTGGCAAACGAGACAGCTTCCCTAACTCTGGAACAGCGATGGAGATCGGAGCTCCGATTCCTTCTCTCACTTGTGTGAGGCGTGATATTCCAAGCATAGCTCTTTCGATTCCTCTTTGTGAGACCCGAATAGTGTTCTCATCTTGCTTTCGTAGGGCCCAGGTCTCTGAGGCATATGTTAGTGCAGGGAGAAAGGTGGAGTTGAAGAGATGTGCCCAGAGCCAGAGGTTCTTTATCTTTTCAGCTATTTCTTTGATGCTTTTGAAGGCATTCCATGCCACTCTTTTCTACCTGCGCAGCTCAGATTTTAGGTCATTCATCATGTTGACTTCTCAACCTAGGTACACATACTGTTGACTTCTCGACCTAGGTACACATACTGTTGACTTCTCGACCTAGGTACACATAACTCCTGCATTCAGAGATGTTTGTTCCATTGATGTATTCCTAATAACTATATATTAAGTATATCCTAAAATTGTTATGTATTCCTCTTGAAATGAGTTCTTTATCATGATGTAACCATCTTTGTTCTCTTCTATCTCTTGACTAGAAAGATTTTTATAGCAGTTCCTACCTTTAAAATTTCTTATTGGTTTGGTGTTCCATTTTTTCATCCTTTCACAAACTTCTTGTGTATTTATGTGCCAATTATTAACTAGCAGATGGTAAATCATGAAAATATTTTTTCATAATTGCACTAAATAATATTAAATACCTTAGAATAAATTACACCAAAAAAGACTTATACACTGAAAACTATAAGAAATTGCGTGAATAAGTAGTAGACACAAAAAAAGGTGGAAAGATATTCCATGCTAATTGATTGAAAAAATTTAAAACATTAAAATAATTATATTACCTTAAATAATATATATAATATATAGATTGGGTGAAAACCTATTGATTTCTATCAAAATCTGAATGGCATTCTTCTAGAAGATGCAACCAAAAAATTGTAACATATATTTGGCACCATAAAAGACCAATCACTTGTATCACTGTCTTTCCGTTCATAAAAGCAATAACAAAAATATTCATGAGAGAAGGAACCCCTAATATGGGAATGTAACTTTTGTGCTGCCATTATGGAAAATAATGTCAAGAAATTCTCAAAAAGCTAAAATTAAAATGTGGATAATTACTTATACCATTTCTAGGCATTACATCTCCCCCAAATACAAGTTATTATTTAAAGAACTATAATCAAAACTCATAGTTATTGCAGCATTACTTACAAAAACTAAGAGCTAGAAATAACCTTGCCCATTAGCAGACAAGTAGATTAAGAAAGTGTAATACATATGAAATACTACTTAGCAACATGTATAAGTTTAGAGAGAACTATGATTAATCAAATAAGTTGAAAAAATGCTGTATGATTTCGCCCATATATACTAAATAGAAGAAACAAAGAGATGTTCTAAATAAAACAATTTTAAAACTAGAAATACAATGCAAAATTAAAGAATTTGTCTTGCATTTGTATAACCCCATTATGATTAACCCCAGTACAAACATGGTCTCTGAGCATCCCCAGGAATGATCCTGGACACAGAGCAGTGTCTGAGCCCTAGTACTACTGGGTGTGGCCCGAACCAAAATATGGAAATAAATAAATTAAATTTTAGATTATGAGATCAATAAATGGCTCAGTAAGAGAAAGTTATAAAAGTTGAATAAGAGGCCATTATATATATGGTAAAATATATAATTGAATTTTAATGGGCATACATTCATATATATGAATGTATGTATATATGTATACATACACACAAAATACATGTTGGTTTTTAATGATGTATACTTGAAGCTTATACAACGTATATAATATAATAGTAACTGACTTATTTAAGGCATTTACTGAAATGACTAAAATATTGAATAAAAATAAGCTGAAAATATCTTAAGAAAACCATATCAAAGTATTCAGATATCATAAAATCCCTGAATATTACCATAATTCATCTGAAAGCACAGAGAGCTACATTTGATAATTGAGAAAAACTTCTAACATATATCAAAATATCTCTTTTATAGAAGCTACTATTGTGTTTCTTAATTATTTGTGGTTTCAAACAAGTGTTTTTTAAAAATTGTAACTCTGAAATTAAATATATAATAAAGTATTTCTATAGTATTGCAAATATAAAAATAAATGTGTAAATGATAAAATATCAACATTTTATCATTGACTTGGAAGGGACTAAATGTCAACCAAAAAATTATACCAAAACTAATTATTCTTAACTTTTTTCCAATCTGAAAGTATAATTTTCTACCATCTTAAAAATATGTGTAAAATCAGCCTTAGTTCTCACTTAAGGGATAAAGCTTATTCTATGGCTCACCAGAATCTTGTTTCCTGCTGTTGTTGCAGTGTCTGCATTTTCCCCAAAGGGTCATGATATAAAGGAAGTCACTATGCAGCTAAATTAGCCTGCAGCTAACACAGACAAAATCCCCAGATTAATATTTAAATTCTAAACGTTTATACTCTTCTCTAACCAGTATCAAACCCACATGTTACGTGTAATGGCTTGACTTTTGCTCCTCTGCCTAAAATTCATACACGGAAGTTCTAACATCATGTGTTGCAGGTCTCCTCTAAGGGCCGCTGCATCTGCTCTGAATTGCCGCCTGCAAATCACTTCGTAGATAAGGGGATAGTCTAAATGTGGCAGTTTATCTGACCATGTATGCTGTACTAGCTGGTATAAATATTCTCCCATGCTACCACAATCATCGTGGGACTAGCTAGATCTTACCAGCATATTTGCCTGGCCACGAAGGACCCCTAAGTAATTAGACCAGAGAGAAATGCTATTTGCTTCCAAGCAAACAAGCATGGCTCCCTGATATACTCAAAGGCGACTAAAATACAAAACAATGAAGTAGAAGAGACTTGTGAAGGCTTGGAGAAATATTTAACTGGCATTAGTATTAGTCTTTGGTACAGAGACATGCCATCCCAGAAACCCCCTTCTCTACCCTATAAAGGCATTTCCAGGCAGATCTTGGCTCAAAACATTAGCATACAAAAGGGCCTAGGTGAGGTGCACGGAGGGATTACCTAAGGGCATTTGACCCTCCCTGCTTTCCATAATAAAAGTGGGAGGAAGGTCTGAGTTGCAGGGGTATAAACCTAGCCTGTTTCCTCTCCGTGCTGCTTTTTTTGGGCTCTCTCTTTGTGAGTGCTCGCCTTGTTGGGAGTCTTGTCTTCTTCTCCTTTTACAGGGTCTTTACACGTGGTGGCCGCCATCTTGGCCTACACGTGGCTGGGGTTCTAGCCTGGAATCCTAAACACCGGGCTTTTCCTTTTGCTGATTTGTATGCCTGAACCTGTGATAAGTAAAGCCTTTTAAAACTGCATCGGATTCCTGAGTTTTCATCCATTCCTCGCAGGCTTCCGAGGTAGAAGGGAACTTGCTTCCCGGCACTGTCAGGGACCCTGGCGGAGCTCCCCGACAATCATGTACCTCAAACTGTGACCTTATGTGGAACTATATTCTTCACAGAAGTTATCAAGTAAAAAAGAGAGCTCTGGGGCCCTAATTCAACAAAATGGGAACCATGGCACAACACTATGTGTGTTGTGCCATATAAAAAAGCAAAATCTGAGATTATAATTCTACAAGCAAGTAATGCCAAATATTGTTTACAATCTACTAGAAACTTGGAGAAACTTGGAAAAAGTCATGGGACTTCTGATGATTCTGAAAGAAAACAACTGCTTCAACACTTTAATCTCAGATGTCAACCTTCCAGGATTAGGAGATAATAAATTTCCCTTAAGTCACTCAGTATGTGCTATTTGTTATAGTTGCTTAAGGAAACTAAATCTCCCTGGAAGGAATCTCCTTTAATAGGAAAAGACAGCCTGTCTTATAGGAGACAGGAAAAGAATGAGAAAGAGTGAGCATTTCTTGGGTAGATAGCATATATCATGGTTTTTCATTGCTAATTCCTGTCATTTAGTCCTATTCATAACTCTCTAAAGTATATTATACCTCTGTTTTGCAGAAAGAAACAAAAGTTAAGAGAATTGAAGCATCACCAATATCCTATCCTGCAGGTAAAGAGTAGCACACGCAATCTACAGACCCAGGTTTGGCTCTGAAGACCCATACTGTCCCCATTTCCTCTCTTGATCATCTGTCTCTTAATATGAAGTCTCATATCATCTCTAGATACAGTGTTTCGGAATTTCTAGTCTCTTTCATGGTTTTTATAGGAATTCAATTTTTGGATAAAACTGTTCTTTACATTTCCACTAAAGAATGCTACAAAAGAGAAGGTGTATTTTAAAAGCGGCATTTTTTTTCCGGGTCGCAGAATCATTTTACAGTCAGTTCAACTGTAATCTTCTCAAAAGAAAGTGACACTAAGTCTTTTCTAATTTGCCTCACAATTTAAAATGAAGAAGGACAGTTTGTCACTGTGATACTGAGATGGCTAATCCATGAAAAAAGAAGGTTGAAGTCTACTTTGTGACTACTGGACTAGCACAGTATAATTTGGAGGTCTTTTATATTAAAACCAGCAACAAAATTCACACAACCCTGATGAAGAACATTTTGTACTAATCATCCAGAGAAATATGTTGTGTTTGTACTAACCATCCAGAGAAATATGCTGTGTTCCTTCTCTCATCTTGTGTGATAATTTGGGAGATATTGGATGGAATAGAAAGTGAGAGATTTATTAGCTTTGTTTCTCACATATACAGTCAGTTTCTATGGAGACCTGGTGGAAGTCAATCCAAAGAGAATGTAAAATGTTTAACTTCTCTATATCACTTTTGGTATGTGAAACTTTGCCTGCTTCTTTTGTTTGTTTGTTTGTTTACATGTGTGTTTGCCTTAGGTTTTGTGTTTGAAAGAAAAATGTGGAAGAATCAGTTTCAAAGATCCCTGTTGTCAACTAAAATATTAGTTTTCACAAAGGTGGTTCTCCAGCAGGGAGTATGTGAAAAACATGGGGAATTAAAGTACTTCAGAACACAGGCTTTGGAATCCAAACTGAGTAAAAATTCAAGCTCATTATTGTCTACAAGAGGAATATTTAACTTCAGTCTGCAAGAGTAATGTTTAAATGCCTTATTTGGAGGTGTATGTATACGTTTATGTGTGTGTGGCCAGGTTGTGTGTGAGCAGTACACAGGAATAAAGATGCCTCATTTCAAACAAGAAAAAAATAAAAATAACCAAAAATGATAAACTCCATGTAAAGAGCATGTCACCCAGTAGGTGCTCAAAATGGATGCTCTTATCATGAGTAGGTTAGAGACTATGATCCCCTGCTTTGTTTCAGGCATAGTGAATTGTTAACAGGTCATTTTTTCTCTGTCCCACATTACCTGACTTTAAGGTAGGGATAATACTTTCCATCCTCACTGTGCATGCTGCCCTTAGAATGGAATCCCCCATACAAATTTCCATCTTTGTGATCTCCATTCCAGGGAATTCACACAGAAATGAGCCCTAAAACAACTTAGAGGCCTATATGCAAAGACTGCCTGAGCAAAATGAATCATAGGATGGAAGGCCCAGCACAAACATTCTGGTAGCAGCTGCAAGGGCAATTTAATCCTGTTTACAACATTTTCCAAAAATTTAAACATACCTCCACATTCAATATTCCCTAAGCTCCGACCAACCAGTAGGGTTCAGGGCACCACTCTTCCTCCTGAGAAGGCAAACAGAGAGTACCAGGAGTTCATATCTCTCCAGGCTAGAGAGGCCTGAGGAAGATTCACCTGGTAAAGAGTGACTGAAATCTACAGACAGATCACTCTGAAACCTACCTCCTCCAGTCCTGAGATAGGTTGTCTTAAACTCCAATTATACCTGGTCCTGCCCAAGTGTTTTCTTTTAGGGTTTTTAGAGATTTGCAATGGGGTCACAAAAAGATAAGTCTATATCTCTGAAGCACAGAAGGATGGGTGTGGGGAAATGCTGAGGCGCCCTGCTCAAAAATCCGGGAGCAGGGTCAGGGATCCCCTTCTTTTCCAGGGGATTGGTGGCCGTCAGACAGAGAAAGATGCAAGAATCCGGCAAAGTTTCAAAATACTTTACTATCACAGGTTCGGGCATACAAATCAGTAATAGGAAAAATCCTGAGCTTAGGATTCCCATCTAGGACCCCCTGCCACGTGTAGGTCAAAAAGGCGGCCACCACGGGATAAGGCCCTGTAGAGAGGAGACAGAGACAAGGCACAAGTAGAAAAGGGGAGAGAGCTACCCAAAAGAGAGAGAAGAGAGGAAGCAGCCTAATTTTATATCCCTTCAACCCAGACCTCCCACTTTTAAGAGAAGCCATTGGGGGGGGGGGGTGTCAAATGCCCTCAGGTAATTTCTCCCAGGACCTCACTTAGGCCCTTTGAGATGTTAATGTTGCCCATTCAAGATCTGCCTAGGAAATGCCTTTGCAGGTAGAAAGAAGGGGGTTTCTCAGATGAACTGTATCTCAGAATACAAAGGCATGCATATATACCAAAAACTATACTATAGCCTGTTAAATATTTCTCCAAGCCTTCACAAGAGTCTCATTTTTACTTCATGGTAGTTCTGTATTTTAGTTGCTTTTGAGTTATAGGGAGCCATGCTTGCTTGCTTGGAGGCAAACAGCATTTCTCGCTGGCCTAATTACTTAGAGATCCAATGTGGTCGGGCAAATATACTGGTAAGATCTAGGTAGTCCCACAATGATTGTGGTAGCATGAGAGAATATTTATAACAGCCAGTATAGAATACATGGTCAGATAAACTGCCACATTTAAACTGCCCTCCTATCTACAAAGTGACCTGCAGGGAGGCAATCCAGGCCTGATGCAGAGGCTTTGGGCAGGTGTACTGCAACAGATGGGCATAGAGGAAAAGATACCAAAAGGCCAACAAAACAGAGGAAATGAATAGGAGAAGCCGACTTCAATGGTATGATTTGATTTCTATATGTAGATGATTATCAAAATTTACCAAATCTTCAATGTTCAAGGATTTATTTATTTGCTCAACAAATATGTTTTATATACTTAAAATATGTCAGATCCCATGCCTGGCAATAGGAGTAAAGGGGGCATAATATGTCACAGACACTTGTTAACTCTCTCTTTTAGAAGAGGTTCTGCCCCTCAAGGTGTTGCAGGTGTGGCTGAGGTGCCCAGCTATGTGGGCAGGTGGCAGACAAGAGACAGGCATGTCTACACCCCAGGGCTCTGATCCATGGGCACTGGATGATTGATGATCTGACATAGAAAAGACCAGGACCCCTGGGATGAGCCCAGAGCCACGGCAGAGTCTGGCAAGCTACCTGTGGTGTACTTGATAAGCCAAAACCAGTAACAATAATGGACCTCATTCCCAACTAATGGAGACGTTACTGGTGCCAGCTTGAGCAAATCAATGAACAACAGGAAGATAAATAACAAGTGACAAGTTAAGGGTGAGAGTAGTGGAAAGTAATAGGTATGTTTTATTCCTGTTTCCAACATAAAACACACATAAAACTCAATTAAAAATATATTGTATCAGTTTATACATATGCTGTACCAATAGATATTTTTTTGCTCTTTTTTTGTGCTTTTTGGGTCACACCTGGTGATGCTCAGGGGTTACTCCTGGATCTGCACTCAGGAATTACTCCTGGTGGTGCTCAGGGGACTATATGGGATGCCGGGGATTGAACCCAGGCTGGCATAGGCGGCATGCAAGGCAAATGCCCTACCTGCTGGGCTATCACTCCGGCCCCAAGTACCAATAGATTTTTACATGGAATATTTAATGAACTGAAACATAGTAAACCATATGTAACCATATGTAACCATATGAGTAAACGTATTCATTTAATAGATGAATATTTACTCATTTAGTAAATAAATTGCTATCTTTGACAACTCAATTCAGAATATATATCATTTATATAGAATGTGTCACTCCAGCTAATCTTTTGGAAGTTCTATGGACTTTGACATTAGAAATAACACCAAATAAGTTGTATAAACTAAAATCCTAAATTTCTATCATGACTGCATCTAAGAAACAAGGGCACACTCTCAAATTTCTATTATGAATATATCTCAAATATAAGAAGAAAGGGCAAAAACAAACAAAAATAGCAGATGATCTTTGGGTTAATCATCAAAAGATCTATATAAACAGGGAAGAAGAAAGGTATTCTCCATGGGGTGTGCGGCTGGCTGGGCAGGCGCCTGGGGTCATGGTAGAGCCCCAGGCCTCTGCAGAAGGTGGAACTACAACCCCCAGAAGTCCGAAGGAAGTGGAAGTAAACGGACATTTTGAACTCTCACACCGGCCTGTCTCCGCCTCTGGTATTCTCCCTGGGGTGTGCGGTTGGCCGGGCGGCCGCTCATGCGGCCACTTATTAATACAAATACTAGGAAATTCAACACCAAGGGAAGGTAATACCCTCAAGAAAAAAGAAACAGTACACTAGAGGAATCTATCACTGAACACCGCAACACCATGGGGGAAACAACACAGATCCCTAGTTCAAAGAACAGATGAAGGAATCAACCCTGAAGACTCAAAAAGAATGCAGATGTGCATGATCTCTCTGACAATGAATTTAGAGAAGAAATTGGTAGGATGCTTAAGGAGCTCAACAAAAAAATTGAGCAGATGTCCAATAAAATACAGGAGAACATAAACTAAGCAGTTGAAAAGGCAGTCAATAAATTACGGGAGGAAATGAGAGCAGAAATGAGAACCATGCAAATAGAAATATCATCGCTTAAAAACTCAGTAGATGAAATGAAAAACACAATAGGGGCTCTCAACAGTAGGATGACAGCAGCAGAAGAGAGAACAGTGAGATAGTGCAGAAAGCACTCAGAGAACTACATAAGATGGAAAAAAGACTGGAAAATGGATCAGCAACGTAACAGAGAACAATGGGATGAAGCCAGGTGGAACAACATAAGAATTATTGGAGTCCCAGAGGGAAAGGAAAGTAAATACAAGGAAATTAAAACAGTTAAAAACATCCTGACTGAAAAGTTCCCCAAGTTAAAGGATGAAGGCATCCAGATCCAAGAAGCCCGACACGTACCAGCAAGAAGAGAACCCCAATAGAAAGACCCCAAGACACATCCTAGTCAAAGTAATGGATGCCATAGACAGAGACATAATTCTTCAGGCAGCAAGATCAAAGAAGGAAATTGTATACAAAGGAGCATCCATTCGACTTTCAGCAGACTTCTCAGAAGACACCCTCCAAGCCCAAAGGCAGTGGTGGGACATAGTAAAAAAAACGTAATGAAATGAATGCCTCAGCAAGAATTCTTTATCCAGATAAACTCTCACTCAGATTTGAAGGACAGATATACAACTTCTTGGATAAACAACAGCTTAGGAACTTTATAAAATCAAAACCAACCTTAAAAAGAAGGACTGAAAGATCTACTATAGGAGGAGACATAACCCAAAAGAACAACCAATCTATAGAGAAAGATGGCACAAAATCCCATGACAATAATCTCTCTCAATGTCAATGGTCTAAATGCACCAGTTAAGAGACACAGAGTGGCACAATGGATCAAAAAATTGAATCCGACATTCTGCTGCCTTCAAGAAACACACCTGAACAATCGGAGCAAAGACAGGCTCAAAATAAAAAGGCTGGAAAACAAACCTTCACTCAAACAACCCATCCAAAAGGGCTGGGGTAGCCATACTGGTATCCGACAACATAGACTTCAGGCTAAAGAAGGTCAGAAGGGACAATGAAGGTCACTTCTTAATAGTCAAGGGATGCATATATCAGGAAGAAATCAAGCTATTAAACATATATGCACCCAACGAGGGGCCAGCAAAATACCTAAAACAACTACTAATAGACTTCAAAGAAGACATTGACAGCAACACAATTGTAGTTGGAGACTTCAACACTGCTCTATCAATGCTGGATAGATCAACAAGATTGAAACTTACCAAGGAAATACTGGCCCTAAAAGAAGAGATGGAAGAAAGAGGGCTGGTAAACATATATAGGGCATTTCATCCCCAAAAAGCTGAATACACTTTCTTCTCCAGTGCACATGGAACATACTCCCAAATAGATCACATGCTGAGTCATAAATCATACCTCCATAAAATCAAGAAGATAGAAATTGTGCCAACTATTTTTCAGACCATGATGCATTGAAAATAGAAGTTAATTGTACACAAAAATGGAGACCAATACCAAGTACCTGGAAACTAAACAGATCACTGATGAACAACCAGCAAGTCATAAAAGAAATCAAAGAGGAAATCCAAAGATTGCTGGAAACAAATGAGACTGAAGGCACAAATAACCAGAACTTGTGGGATACAGCAAAAGCAGTGTTAAGAGGCAAGTTCATAGCTCTTCAGGCATTCATCAGAAAAGAAGAAAAGGCCATCACAAACAGTCTGACCTCACAACTTAAGATCTTAGAGAGTGATCAACAAAAGGAGCCCAACCCAAGCAGAAAGAAAGAAATAATAAAACTTAGAGCAGAAATCAATGAGATGGAATGTTAAAAAACAATCCAGAAGATCAATGAAACCAAAAGCTGGTTCTTTGAAAAAATAAACAAGATTGACAAAACTCTTGCAAAACTTGTAAGAAAAGGTAAAAGAGAGAACCCAAATAAATAGAATCAGAAATGAAAACGGGAACATCACAACAGAAACCACAGAAATTCAAAAGATGATCAGAGATTACTATGAGAGCCTGTATGCCACGAAACAAGAGAACCTAGTAGAAATGGACAAATTCCTTAATTCCTATAGCTTCCCAAGTCTGCAACAAGAAGATTTGGAATACCTCAACAAACCTATCTCCATCGAGGAGATAGAATCGGTAATCAAAAGTCTCCCCAAACACAAAAGCCCAGGTCCAGATGGATTCACCAGTGAATGCTACAAAACCTTTAAAGAGGACCTACTCCCAATTCTTTTTAAGCTCTACCGACAAATTGAAGAAACAGAAACACTCCCAAATAGCTTTTACAAGGCACATACCACCCTGATACCCAAAGCAGACACACAAAGATGTCACAAAAAAGGAAAACTATAGACCAATCTCCCTGATGAATACAGATGCTAAGATCTTCAACAAAATACTAGCAAATAGAATCCAAAGAGTCATCAAAAAGATTATACACCATGACCAAGTGGGATTCATTCCGGGAATGCTAGGATGGTTTAACATCTGCAAGTCAGTCAACATAATACATCATATCAACAAAAAGAAAAATAAAAAACATATGACCATATCAATAGATGCAGAGAAGGCATTTGACAAGATTCAACACCCGTTCATGATAAAAGCTCTCCGTAAAATGGGGATTGAAGGAACCTTCCTCAAGATAATCCAGGCCATCTACTACAAGCCCACAGTGAGCATCATTCACAATGGGGGAAAAACTGAAAGCCTTCCCCTTAAGATCAGGGACAAGACAAGGCTGCCCCCTCTCACCACTTCTATTCAATATAGTATTGGAAGTACTTGCCATAGCAATAAGAGAAGAAAAAGACATTAAGGGCATCCAGATAGGAAGGGAAGAAGCCAAGTTGTCACTATTTGCAGATGACATGATATTATACCTGGAAAACCCGAAACTCTCTACCAAGAGGCTCCTAGAAATAATATATTCCTATAGTAGAGTGGCAGGGTACAAAATCAATATCTAAAAGTCAATGGCCTTCCTATATGCAAACAGCGAAAGAGAAGAAAGGGACATTAAAGAAACTATCCCATTCACAATTGTGCCGCAGAAAATCAAATACCTAGGAATCAGCTTGACAAAGAATGTAAAGGATCTCTACAAAGAAAACTACAAAACATTACTTCAGGAAATAAAAGAAGACCTGAGGAAATGGAGACACATTCCTTGCTCATGGATTGGAAGGATTAACATTATCAAAATGGTAATTCTCCCTAGAGCTTTATACACATTCAATGCGGTCCCTATAAAGACCCCATGATGTTCTTCAAAGAAATTGAACAAACACTCCTGAAATTTGTATGGAATAATAAACCCCAGGAATAGCTAAAAGCAATCCTTGGGGAAAAGAAGATGGGAGGTATCACTTTCCCCCAACCTCAAGCTCTACTACAGAGCAGTTGTAATTAAGACAGTGTGGTATTGGTATAGAGACAGACCCGTAGACCTATAGGAATAGAACTGAATATCCTGAAACACTATGTTCAGAAAAACTATGTTGAAATGAACTAGTTCCAGAGGCCCCATTCTCTCTCAATGGAACAAACATCTTGAATGCAACAGTTATGTTACCTAGGTCGAGAAGTCAACATGATGAATGACCTAAAACCTGGCGCAGGAGGAAGGAGCGGCTGGAATGCCTTCAAAGGCATCGAAGAAATAGCTAAAAGACAAAGAACCTCCGGCCCGGGCACATCTCTTGACTCCACGTTCTCCCTGCATTAACATACGCCTCAGAGACCTGGGCCCTACGAAAGCAGGATGAGAATGCTATTCGGGTCTCCCAGAGAGGCATCGAAAGAGCTATGCTTGGAATATCACGCTCACTCAAGTGAGAGAAGGAATCCGGAGTTCTGACCTCCGTCGCTATTCCAGAATCAGGGCGGCTGTCTCGTTTGCCAAGGCATCGAAAATCAGATGGGCTGGACATGTAATGCGATTTGGAGACAACCGCTGGACTAGAGCCGTTACCGACTGGATCCCACGGATGTCAAAAGATCACGTGGCCGCCCACCTACAAGATGGTCAGACTTCCTTGTTAAGACCCTGAAGGAACGGTTTGAGGCTCTTCATATTCCTGAATCAACCAGATGCCATTGGGCTACATTGGCACGTGATAGGGTCCAATGGAAATGCTGGCGCCCGCTCGAGCAAATAGATGAGTAACGGGATTCAAGTGATCAAGTGATCAAGTGATCCTGAAACACACTCTCAAATATACAACCACTTAATCTTCAATAAAGGAGCAAAAAAATATTAAGGGGCACAAAGAAAGCCTCTTCAACAAATGGTGCTGGGAAAACTGGGCAGCTACATGTAAAAATATGAACTTAGACCTCCTTTTAATGCCATGCACAAAAGTCAGATCAAAATCGATTATAGATCTCAACATCAGAAATGAATCTATAAGGTACATTGAAGAAAACATAGGAGAAATGCTCTATGACATCTAAACTAAAAGTATTTTTTAAAGAGCGACACACCACTGACCAAGCAAATGGAAGCAAAGATAAACAAATGGGATTATATAAAATTGAAAAGCTTCTGCACCTCAAAAGAAATGGTGACCAAGATACAAAGACAATCCACAGAGTGGGAAAGGATATTCACCCAATACCCATTTGACAAGGGGTTAATATCCAGGATATATCAGGCACTGGTAGCCCTTCACAAGAAAAAACAGCCAACCCCATCAAAAAATGGGGAGAAGAAATGAACAGAAGCTTCCAAAAAGAAGAAATCTGAATGGCCAAAAGGCATATGAAAAAGTGCTCTTCATCTTTAATCATCAGGGAGATGCAAATCAAAACAACAATGAGGTACCATCTCACACCACAGAGACTGGCACACATCTAAAATACCAAGAACAACCGGCGCTGGCGTGGATGTGGGGGAAAAACGGACTCTCATCCACTGTTGTGGGAGTGCCGACTGGTCCAGCCCTTCTTTATTCATCTCTGCGCTATTTACCATAGCTAGAATCTGGAACAACCTAAATGCCCGAAAACAGAGGACTGGCTAAAGAAACTGTGGTTCATCTACACTATGGAATACTATGCAGCTGTCAATAAAGATGAAGTTATGAAATTTACCTGTAAATGGATGGGCTTGGAGACTATCATGCTGAGTGAAATTAGTCAGAAGGAAAAGGACAGATATAGAATGACTGCATTCATTAATAGGATATAAATAGATACCAGTGTTTTACTAAATGTGGGAAATGGTAATGGCAGATTAAAACTCACCATTGAATATACATAAAGAGACTTAAGTGATAAACTCTAAATATCTGCAGGGCTAGCCACAATGTGTAAAATAAGAGGGAGAGAGATGCAGTGACAGAGAGAGAGAGACAGAGAGAGAAGAGAGAGAAGAAATAGGGCTACCTGCTATTGAGGCAGCCTGGGGGGTGGGTGGGAGGGTGGGGTATATTGGTGGTGGAAATGGGGCACTGGTGGAGGGATGAGTGCTGGAATACTGTGTTACCAAGAACCAATTATGATCACCTATGTAATTGTATGTCTCACGGTGGTATAATAAAAAATTTTAATAAATAAATAAATAAATAAATAAACAGGGAAGAAAAAGGATTTTTTTTTCAGTAGCCTTAAGAGCAAACTGAATTCAAATATGAATTTTACCTCATAGCTGGGTTATCTTTCACAACTAATTTAGCCTCTCAAGTCTCAAATTCTTCATCTGTAAAATGAATTTAATACATTCACCTCATGGGACTTACATCTATCATGTTCCATATGAAAAAGTGCCACTGAACTTGGAGGCAACCTCAAAATACTAGTTGCTATGACTTAGGCTTCTTAAGAGGCAGCAGAGCATAGTGAGAAGTTAAACTTAGAAGCAAAGTCCCTGGTTCTAAATCTGGGCTCCATTAGCCAATTGAAATATGTAAACAGAGGGATTAATTGAGATGATGTGGGTTAAGATTCCTTAGTATAGAGCTACTGCTGTACAATGGGAAGGAGTTAGAAACCAAGCCCTTTCTGGAAAATGAATCACCAACAGCTTTCTAAGAGTCTTTGGATAACCTTCCTAAGCTTACTCAAATGGAACAAATGAACTGAGAGAAATTCTCCTCTCCTCGAAGTTTGTGATCATCCCAAGTGGGTGTGAGAATCATGAGATTGATTCTGTCTCAAGATCTACATGCTCTACCTGCCCATAGTTTCCAGGCTAAAAAGGAGCTACTGTTAGGCCAGGAAGAACATGATGGTACAAGAGAGGCAGACAGAAATGGCACTTCTTTTATCTCAGAGCCAAAGCATCTGCAGGCACATAGGACTGTCCTCTGAGAGAAATAACTAACCAGGGGCTGGAGTGATAGCACAGTGGGTAGGGCATTTGTTTTGCATGCAGCCAACAGGGTTCGATCCCCAGCATTCACATGGTCCCCCGAACACTGCCAGGAGTAATTCCTGAACAAAGAGCCAGGAGTACCCCCTGAGCATTGCTGGGTGTGACCCAAAAAAAGAAAAACAAACAAACAAAAAAAGAAATAACTAACCATTTGCAAAACAATGCCAAGCTGTTTGGGGGAGACTCACAAATATTCCAGACTATCTCCTTGAATACATTTGCACAGGGCATAGGCAAAGTGGTCTAAGAGATAATACAATAAATTTTTACTTTCTTGTTCTTTGCTTACTGAACATGAGACATATTTTATGTATATTTTTTTTATTTTAGAAGTATGAGTCAATAAAGCCTACAACATTCAAGTTAATTAGGTGTCTTTGACCCTTCACTATGATTGCGTGTGAACTATGGTACATCTGTGTCTGGCTGGCTTAAATTAATTCATTAAGACCTTAGTTCAGAAAGAGTTAATAAATGTCAAATGCTGTCTCTTTAGACTCTTTAGACAGCTGCTTTTGCAAATAGTCTTGACATCACAAGAATTTCAAGTTCTTGCTTCAAAACTAGAAACCTGCAAGGTTAGAGCTTGGCAAAACCTGTTCTGTCATTGCCGTGAACAGAGCTCATGTTATTTTGAAACATAAATTCACACAGCCCAATTTGCAACTCCTTAGGTTAAATGTTAGAAAGTTAAACTGGAAAATATGTGTAACAGTAATTATTTCATTTATGGGAAAACTCATAAAGGGACCAATTTTTCCAGTGTCTTAGTGAATGTTTTGCTGCTTCTGTGCACCCATCTTACAGCTTTTCAGTTGAGATAAGTCAATTGGGATCAATGTAATGATCACTTCCTCGGGTTGGCTTTTAGACAATGAGCTAAAAGTAAAACCCAAAACCGAACAGCCAAGTTTCAATACACTTCTGTATGCCACACAGCACTTCTTCTCTTACACTGTGCTACACATTTTATCTAATCAACTGATGCTTTAAGGACTAAAGAATTCAACAAGAATAACAATGTGGTGACAATTTAGTCTCCACCATCACTTCATAAAAACATCATCTTTTATTTGGTCTCTACTCGGGTCAAGGCATTTCACTAATTTGCTAGTCATTAAAAAGATATTTTTATACCCAGCCTGTAATATTATACTCTTCAGTGATTATGATAGCTCCCAACAGAATTCCAGTCTCAAAAATGAAGTCTGGGAAGCTGAACTGCAATTATGATCCTTTAAATAATTCTACAAAAGTAGAACCAGTGTTAAATAATGCATGGTCTTTGATCTTGTCACACACCTTACAGAAATCTTCACATCACTCAAGCTAAATATTTTCTAACAGAAAAGGGATGATTACTTTCCACTCTACCACCCATCTACCCAGGCTAAAGAAACAGAAATAAAGTTTCCATATATTTGCCTTGTTGTGATGTAGGATCCTCAAAGGGCATTTCTGCCAACTCTGGGTGACCTGGCAGAATAATACATTTTGTCTGGCATTTGGTTGTCTGACTTATCACTGAAACGACAACTGGAACAAAGGAGCTGAGAAAATAAACAATTCTGCACGAAACTTCTCTGAAATTAAAAATAAAAAAACTTGACTTGTGGCTTTTAAGTCTTAGCATGCCTCAAATTACATTTAGGGATAATTAAAGCAGCACAAATTGTCTGACGCCAGTCTGACAGTTTCTGATCAGGGGTAAGCCCAGAAATTTACCTCACAAGTTCCCAGGTGCTCCTGATGCTGATCTGGACACTGCACTTAGAGAATCCTTGAGCTAAGTCTGTTTATGCTTTAGTTCCTTAGTCACAGTTTAGTTGTGACTTAAAAATGTTGAGATCTTTGGCTCCATCAGACCTATTCTGGGAAATAAGTGTAAGGGAAGAAAGTTTTAATAACTCACAAACCAAATTTAGAGCTCATGGGAAGAAGACAAAGGTGAAATCTTTTTTTTTTTTTTTTTGGGTCACACCCGGCAATTCTTAGGGGTTTCTCCTGGATTTGCGCTCAGGAATTACTTCTGGCGGTGCTCGGGGACCATATGGGATGCCGGGATGGGATCGAATTGGAAACGGCCGGCATGGGCGGCTGCATGCAAGGCAAATGCCCTACCTGCTGGGCTATTGCTCAGGCCCCAAAGGTGAGCTCTTTTTGCATGCATGTGGGTTGGGGGGGAGAAAGGGATGGTAGGGGGCACACCTATCTGTGCTCAAGGCTTACTCCTGGCTCTATGATCGGGGATCACTCCTAAGTACTGGGGGCTATATGTGAGATCAGGGATCAACCCTAGGTCAGCTGTGTGTAAGGCAAGTGTCCTACCTGCTGTACTCTCTCCCTGGCCCCAGAAAGCAACCACTTATTCTGGGAACCTTTTGATCTCACCAGGAATCCTCTCCCTGTGACTAGAGATTCTTTTTAACTGAGAAAGGCAGCAGTCTGGGAACTCAAAAGTGTTAGCATCTGGAAGAAAAAGGCATCAAATTGTTCAAAGTCACCATGGTCATGGGGGGTTGGGGGGTGAGGACTGGAGAAGAAACTTCATTCTCAGAAATATTAAATCGTGCTGGTTATGGTGCTTCCTTCAGAAACTGCATCTTTGATCCTTACACAACTCTTTAACTGTCATATATTTCAGCTCTTTAACATGTACAAATTAGATGTTTCCAAACTAGTTCTGGGTTGTCTTCATTTGCAAACTAGGGTCAGAGCTTGTTTGGTAATTCAAATGACAGCAATGATTGCATGGAATTTGTTTGCTGGATTTCCTGTCTTTAAAAAAAATAAAATTGGAGGAGTAGGTGGGGGCTAGAGAGATTATCAGGACATTATTTAGCTTTAGAAACAAAGGCAGCTCAAACCAGATGAAATTTCACAGGCTCTGTGCTGATTCGTTTGCAAAGTCTGTCTAAGGAATCCTAGAGAAGGCTTAGGTGATGATATCATTTATTCCCTGATAATCCTTCTCAGTAATTATCCCCACTTTTGCCTGAGGGATATGAAAACTGGAGCTAAAGCAGGTGAGCTGTTTTGCAATATTTTTCCAGATAACTGTAGTTGAGTGTATCTGAACAGGGCTAAAAAAAAATGTGAGCAAACAACAAAACCTCTGTTACAAGAATGTTGGAAGTTATTTGAAGGAATAAGGCAATTGTTCACTTATGAGCAACTTTAAAGATAGCCTAGAGGAAAAAAATAAGTACCTAAGTTGTTTGAAGCTTGTTTTCAGTATAAAGGAAATATAAAATTTTAGCATTTCCAAATAAAAGTAAGCTACTTTTATATAGTAAACTACCTGAAGACTGTAAAATTGAGGTAGTGGTTATAATAATACCAACATCTGCTGAGTATATACTCTGATCTTCACAATAATCCTCTGAGAAAGCATAGGGCTAGCGGGTTTGAGTCTGAAGTCCAAGGTCACATGGTGTCCTGGAGCTACTGGGCTTAGGTCTCTGTTATCTATCTATGCTAAATCCCTGCTAGGTTAAAGTAGCACAGAATTTGTAAAACAATGTTGCAGGGAGGAATGGGTGGTGGTAAGAGATTCAATTTAAATTTTAAAAAATTGTCCTCTTACTATGTAACCAGGTGAAAACTACAATATAAGCACTCCTATCAGTGTGAACAGCAAGTACCAAAGGTCAAGAGCAAGAAAGCAGTACCTATATGTTGCAGGACTCCTCTAAGAGCCCCCTTCTCTACCTTAGAAAAGTTTTTCCAGGCAGATCTTAGCTCAAGACATTAGCATATAAAAGGGCCTAGGTGAGGTGCTGGGAGAGATTACCTGAGGGCATTTGACCCTCCCTGCTTTCCATAACAGTGGGAGGGAGGTCTGAGTTGCAGGGGTATAATACTAGCCTGCTTCCTCTCTCGGGGTTTCTTTTTGGGCTCTCTTTGTGAGCTGGCACCCTTCTTGGGAGTTTTGTCTTTGTCTCCCTCTTTACAGGGCCTTTATACATGGTGGCCGCCATCTTGGCCTACACCTGGCTGGGGTTCTAGCCGGGAATCCTAAGCACCGGGCTCCTTTTGTTGATTTGTATGCCTAAACCTGTGATAAGTAAACCCTTTTAAAACTGCATTGGATTCCTGAGTTTTCATCCATTCCTCACCGGCTTTGGAGGTAGAAGGGAACTCGCTTCCCGGCACTGTTGGGGACCCCGCGGAGCTCCCCGACACCTATACACCAAGATCTAAGCCCAAGATGTATTTCCATCTGCTGTCATTTGGGCAATCATTACCTAAGATTATTCCTCAACATACTGAACAGCCAGGTTTTCCAAAAGCCATCTGCCATGTTGTCTGGGTCATGATATTTTTTGTTTGTTTTTGTTTTGGGGACTACACCCAGTGGTGCTCAGAGCTTACTTCTGTCTCTGCCAAAGATCGTTCCTTGTAGGTTCGGGAACCATATATGAAGTGCCAGGAATGGAACTCCATTCAGCCATGTGCGAAGAGAAACCCATTCCATGATCTTTTGAACTTGATCTTTGGCCATGAAAGAGGCTTATTCAATGGAGGATAGTAACTCTCCTCTGAGCTAACAAATTCCCATGCTAAAGGAGAGGGAACAGTCTGGAATACTGTAGAGTATTCCATAGTACTGTATCCTCCAGACCGAGACCTGGAATACTGTGACTGAGTACAATATGCTTCTTCAACTCTCCATCTGTCTATGGATTTATATCTTGCTATATTGACTGGTCTTGCATTCAAGTTTTGCAAATGAGCAAAATATACTTCCCTGGTTTTGGCCTGCTCAAATTTTCCATAGGCTTATAGTAAGTTTTTAATATTTCTTCTTTTTTCTTATTTCCCTGGCCCACCACCTCGGCAGAGCCTCACAACAAGCCAGACCACCCCTCCTCATTCCACGGGTGCTGCCATTTTCCACTTCTGGACTTCCCTCTCGTCAGAACTTCACCCAGCAGACCAGCCCATCACAGCCTGGATCACCGACACCCACCCTGCAGCAGCTTTTTTCCTCAATCCGGCCCAGGTATGCTGGTCCAGAGACTCTCACACATGGGGCAGAGCTGTTCCTTGCTCTCCCTGTGCACAGCTGTTCATGAGGCAGTCGGGAGGCATGGCGGGTTCTAGCCCTGGCCCACCACCTCAGCAGAGCCTCACAACAAGCCAGACCACCCCCTCCTCACTCCATGGGTGCCGCCATTTTCCACTTCTGGACTTCCCTCTCGTCAGAACTCCACCCAGCAGACCAGCCCATTACAGCGCGGCTCACTGGCGGCATAGCGGCCGAGCGGTTCATCAATAAATGCTTTATTTGGAGGTGTTTAAAAGAGTTTGCCTCCCGCTCGACAAGCCTGGCAAGCTTCTCGTGTTGTATATGATATGCCAAATTCCAGTAACAATTATATTAGGTCATTCCCATGACCTGATATAATGGTTTGAGGCTCTTTATGTTCCTGTAGCAAGCCGATGCCCCTGGCTCTACTGGCATGAGACAGGACATATGGAGATATTACTGGTGCCCGCTCTAGGAAATAGATGATCAACGGGAAGATCGTGATCGTGATCTTATTTCCCAACTTTCTAGAGGTCTTGACCTTGTGCCTGTCTGATTCCTGGCTTCCCACTGATTTGGTCCATAAGTGGAGAAAAGCTGTGTTTGGGGGGAGGACAAGCCATATCTCTAGTTCTGTGGCATTTCCAGGTCTACAGATAGAAACAAACAAACTACAAAGTCCAAGATTTCTTTCTTCTTCTCTAGCTCTATGAAGAGCATTTAAAAAACTTTTGTCCTTGCTTGATCCACTGGCTTCTTCTCTGGTTTCTATCTTGTACTGGTTTCTGTAAAACTTCATAGCAGAACACCTCACTCCATATCGGAACACCCCACTCCTCAGCAGAACACCCCACTACACAGCAGAACACCCTACTCCACAGCAGATCATCGGTCCCACTCCACAACAGAATGCTGCACTCCACAACAGAACACCCCACTCCATATAAGAATACCCCACTCCACAGCAGAACACCCCTCCACAGAAGAACACCCCCAAACCACAGCAGAACACCCCACTCCACAAGATAATACCCACTCCACAACAGAACACTCCACTCCACAGCAGAACACCCCACTTCACAGCAGAACACCCCACTTCATAGCAGAACGTCCCACTCCACATCAGAACACCCCCTCCACAACAGAATGCCCCACTCCACAACAGAATACCCCACTCCACACAAACACCACTCCACAAACACCCCTCTCCACAACAGAATGCCCTCCACAGCACAAAGCCCCAGGTAGTACACAGCTGAGCACCCATGCTGGGTCGCCAAATATGTTAACACAAAAGTCGATTTTCCTGTGCTGGTGGGTTCTTGAGAATTATATGGAAGATATGCATAAAAAAACTCGAAGACTGAAAGTGAGTTTAATGTACAGAAAAGGTAGACAGCTCCTGTCCCTCCCCAGATGTCCGGCCTCACTTATACTCGTGAATGATGTCACTATTCCTGTCCCTGGTGCTGCCCAGTCCCATGAATGACTTCCCTGTCCTGTCCCACACAATCTACTCACCTCCCATGAATTATGGCCAGGTCCTGTCCCTGCTCTCCTCTCTCTGTCCTGTGTGCACTTTCTCAGTCTCTGGTCACAGCCATATGTGTGTGCACAAGATTCCTATGCTCTCTACCTGCTGCTGGGCCTCCCAACTGGACCCCAGCAGTTCCTGTCCTGGCTTTGCTTAGTCTCTGGCTGTGTCCACATGTACATGGGTGAGATATTTGTGCTCAGTACCTTACCACTACCTGTGCATCCAAGCCCTGTCTGTACCTGAGCTCTCCTGGGCATCTAAGCCCCACCTGTACATGTTCCTGTCCTAGCCTGGCCTTGTGTGGCCTACCTGTACTGGGCCCTGTGTCTGAGCATGCTGCCCTATCTGATCCTGGAGTGTCTCCAGAGAGCATGTGCTCAGAGAGAAGGAGAGAGATGGGCCAGGAGCTTCCTCTTATCTTCTGCCAAATACCACATCCAGGCATACTATTCTTCATTCTGATTGGCTCCCGGCGTTCCATGGGTAGAAACTTAAGGTGAACTGGTGCTCCCCACCTTAGCTCCCACTGTATCAAGACTATAATTCTGGTCCTGGTTCATGATTTTAATCACCCTTTCCCCAGACATGGTCTATGATGGGAAACCATTCAATTTAATAAAATGCCCAAAACCTCCAGCTAAGTAATTCTTATCACATTTCAAAAAGGAAGAAAAATAGGTTCATTCTCCACGTTGGAGATCAGTGATCAGACCCACTCTCAATCTGAGATGAGTATTTTCAGTCCTTTCACTTTTTCCTTGGTAGAAGCCCATACTCTCTTGAATGCTTCTCTCTCTCTTTCTCTCTCACACATACACTCTCTCCCCCTACATTTCTCTAAGTAAAATTCTTTATATAAAACTATTTTATTTTACTGAAAATAAAATTAGAAAGGAAAAAATAGATAAAATATATATAAAATATATATTAGTATTTTATAATCTTCTAATAGTTAAATTTCCAAACTTCCCGCTAAGTCTGCTGCTCCCTACAGCTTTCCTAGTTCAATAACTGGGACTTCTCATCCATAAGCATATAATTCACTGTCGTTTCCTTCTTTTCTCCTTTTTTCTATGTATCTAACCCTTTAACCACATTTGAAAAGGATCGTTTACTGGTCTTCACACCACAGCCTGATCTTTACTGTTTACCACCTGTCCTTAAAAACATCACTTGATCACTTGATCTCTTGAATCCCGTTATTCATTGATTTGCTCGAGCAGGAGCCAGTAACATTTCCATTGGATCCTATCACGTGCCAATGTAGCCCAATGGCATCTGGTTGATTCAGGAATATGAAGAGCCTCAAACCATTCCTTCAGGGTCTTGACAAAGAAGTTTGACCATCTTGTAGGTGGGCGGCCACGTGATCTTTTGACATTCCGTGGGATCCAGTCAGCATCGGCTCTAGTCCAGCGGTTGTCTCCAAATCGCATTACATGTCCAGCCCATCTGTTTTAAGCCTTGGCAAACAAGACAGCATCTCTGATTCTGGAATAGCGATGGAGGTCGGAGCTCCGATTCCTCCTCTCACTTGAGTGAGGCGTGATATTCCAAGCATAGCTCTTTCAATTCCTGTCTGGGAGACCGAATAGCATTCTTATCCTGCTTTCGTAGGGCCCAGGTCTCTGAGGAGTATGTTAATGCAGGGAGAATGGTGGAGTCGAAGAGATGTGCCCGGAGCCAGAGGTTCTTTGTCCTTTTAGCTATTTCTTCGATGCTTTTGAAGGCATTCCATGCCGCTCTCTTCCTCCCTGCACAGCTCAGGTTTTAGGTCGTTGATCATGTTGATTTCTTGACCTAGGTACACATAACTGCTGCATTCAGAGATGTCTGTTCCATTGAGAGTGAATGGTGCCTCTGGAACTAGTTCATTTTCATGAACACTGTTTTGTTTAGATTCAGCTGTAGATCTGTCTTTCCACATTCTCGGTCAAAAAACATGTTTTTGTTAAAATAGCTAAGCACATAAAGGCATTATGTGGCCCCAGATGGCCCCATGTATAAACCCTAGATGTACAAATGTTAACTTATTTGGGAAAATGGAGGGTCCTTCCTGTAGATGGGAGCAGGTAAAGAATTTTGAGATAGGATGCTGGGGTTTATTCAGAAGAGCCTTAAATACCATCACAAGAGAAAAGTCCGAGAGATTAGGCCTAGACAATGGCGTGACCCTGGAGGCAGAGATTGGAGTAATACAACCATAGACCAAGGAATGCCAGAAGTCAAAAGCAGTGGGAGAGACAAGGAATAGATTCTTCCAGCATCTTGATTTCAGAGAAGTAAAACTGATTTCTGACTTCTGGCCTCCAGAACTGTGAGAGAAGAAGCGTGTATTGTAGAAGTTCCCAGTTAACCTTTATTGACCTCAACTAAAGAATGCATCAGTCAAAAGTTAGAGGGTTTTTGGGGTCAGAGTAATAAATAGTCCAGCAGGTAGGGCGTTTGCCTTGCATGAGGCCAGCCCTTGCTGGCCCAGGTTCGATCCCTGGCATCCCATATGGTCCCCCAGGCACCGCAAGGAATACTTCCTGAGTGCAGAGCCAGGAGAAAGCCCTGAGCATAGCCGGGTGTGACCCAAAAAAGCAAAAAAAAGAAAAGTTAGAGAGTTTTGGGGCCGAAGATATAGTCTAGCAGTAGTGAGCTTATCAACCCTGTTTTGATCCCTGGTACCACATATATGGTCCACAAGCCCAGTCAGGAATGATTCCTGAGCATTACCAGACCTGGCCCTCTCCAACAAAAAGTTAGCAAGTTTAAAGATCTATTGACCATCTCCTACTACTTTGTTCTACTTCCCTACTTGGGGAAGTAGGGAAGTCCCCCTACTGTGTCATCATTGTTTGGGTTTTAATCAGCTCAGTTTAATTATTTTTAATGCATTTTTGTTTGTTTTTCTAATTTTTATTTTATTTAGTCCTTGTGAAATTACAAAGTTATTCATGGCTGGGTTTCAGACTTACAAGGCTTCAACAGCAATCCCTCCACCAGTGTCCCCTTCCCTCCACCACCGCCTTCACACCTTGCCTTCCATCCATCTACCAGTCAAAACCGCCTTTAAGCATTCAGATGAAGTAAATAAAAATGCCTTTTAAAATATTAGAGCAGTAATTTTAGACCTTTTTAACACCTGTAGACCAGGTGTAGGTAAGAAAGAATATTTTTTGTGGACCACTAAAGGAAGAATAAAAAATTACTAGTATTAGTGTTTATGTATTCATTTTCATTTTTAACAACACTGCTATAAAGTGATCATTTCAGCCTGGCACACCATGTGTTAAGCAGAAGTAAGTTGGTGGCATATGAATAGCATATTTCTGAGGACTGTCATCAGTCTAGTGACTGGATGTTGAAAACCACTGTTGAGAACCCAAATTGCTCACCGAAAATTTATGGCATAGTTTTTTCTGCTTTTGAACATCACAAAAGTAGAATAAATCCATAATTTTTTTCTGTGCCTTTCCCCCCTGAACTTTGCTTTTGAGTTTTATTCATATTGTCAAGTGTGGATTTGTTGTTCATTTTTTCCTCTACTGAAATATACTCAGTTGCAAGAGTATCCCACAACTTATCTTCCCACTGATACCTGAGCACGTGAGGGAAGAATACATGAGCACTATATTCCCTTCTGGGGAATCCCCATTGGCATTCTATTGTAGCTCCAACTGGTCAGACTTTACCCTTGCTAACCTTCCATCTACTTCACCGCACTCTTGCTGATTATCAAACATCACTGGGTTCCTTAAGTACATCAAACTGACTACCACTTGCTGCTGTCCCTCCCTCAAGCACTGAATCCCCAGATAGTTTGTAACCTGGTTCCTTTTGATTCACATATTCCCCAGTCTCCTCTCCTCACTGCAGCCCTCCCGCTCCACCCTATTCCACTTAGCTCCATGCTCAGATATTTGTTCCCTTTGTCTTGTGTTTCTTTCCCTCTTTTGCTCCTCTCTTGTTCTGGATATGCTGCACATTTGCTTTATTATCTGCTGTCCTATACTCTAGTTGTGCAAGAGCACAAAACTGTCTCTATTTTCATCCTATCTTCAGCAGCTGGAGCTTTGTACAGCAGAGTATATGTTCTGCAGCTTTCCATTGCTGTTGGAGAGATAAAGGAATGAGTGTGTGGAATGAAGTTATAAAGAAATTACTATCTTGAGAGTAGATTGGAGTGAACCAAAACTTACAAATGAAACACCCTGACTTTAATAAGATGATAAGAAGACGCAGTTTGCTTATTATCATGATTTGCCTTCAACAGATTGAACTATGTGGGCTGTCAAAATGGGACAGGAGGAGCTACAAAGGCTTTACTGAAGTGGGACTCTAGCTTGATCTCTCTCTATACATTCCTGCTCTCCTGTTTTTCAAAGCGGGTGGAGCGTGTGCTCTCAGGGGTGACTAAGCCATCAGACTATTATTAGTGAAGCAGGGCTGCTGAGTACCACACCTACTAGTTTCTCCTTACCTAGGAGGAGGGAATCCACCCAAGCCTGATTTAGGCAGGATTCCTACAGGTAAAAAAGGCTGTATTCAACCCAGTCCGCCTGTGAGACAACAAAATATCAGAGATGCCAAAGCCCAGTGGATGTCCCAAGATAAAGGGAAAGGAAAAATAATTCCCTTAACAACTACTTCACAAACCTTTGGGACCTCTTCTTAGATTTTTTGGGAACGCCCGGGGTCCCCCCACAGTGCCGTGAAGCAAGTTCCCTTCTACCTCCGAAGCGGCAGGGAATGGATGAAGACTCAGGAATCCAATGCAGTTTTATTTTTTTTTATTTTTTTATTTTTTTTGTATTTTAGTCAGGTTGTGGTTTAATGCTAGAGCTCACGATTCATGAGTATGTATCCCTATCTTTGGCCCCAGACGCAGAATTACATATATACATACACATACAACCTCATATGCATACGTATGTGCATACACATATACACATATGCATATGCGTATACATTTACACATACACGTACATATACAAAGTGAAGACAGCTTGTTCCACTTAAGACCAGGAGAGAACAACAAGATTTGTGTCCTGCATTAACTTTTGTAACTGGAAAATGTATATGAAGTTAAGAATTTCAGACACATGACTTTTCACATCTCACTCTGATAAGAATGAAAACATATCAGGTTAACCCTATTGTAGCTTGAGTTAGAAACTACTAGAAGTTTCTAGAAAGTTCTGTGAAATTTCTAGATTATAGTGCAAGGAACCAATGCAGTTTTAAAAGGCTTTATTTATTACAGGTTCAGGCATACAAGTCAGCAATAGGAGAAACCCTGTGCTTAGGATTCCCAGCTAGAACCCCAGACACGTGTAGGTCAAGATGGCGGCCACCATGTGTTAAGGCCCTGTAAAAAAGAAAGACTCCCAAGAAGGGTGCGAGCTCACAAAGAGAGAGCCCAAAGAGAGAGAGAGAGAGAGAGAGAGAGAGAGAGAGAGGAAGCAGACTGGTTTTATACCCCTGCAACTCAGACCTCCCACTATTATGGGAAGCAGGAAGGGTTAAATGCCCTTAGGTAATTTCTCCCAGCACCTCACCTAGGCTCTATTATATACTAATGTTTTGAGCCAAGATCTCCCTGGAAATGCCTTTATAGGGTAGAGAAGGGGGTTTCTGAGATGGCATGTCTCTGTACCAAAGACTAATACTAATGCCAGTTGAATATTTGGCAAAGCCTTCACTAGTCTCGTCTACTTCATGGTAGGGTTTTTTTTTTTTTTTTTTGTATTTTAGTTGCCTTTGAGTTATCAGGGAAGCCATGCTTGCTTGTTTGGAGGCAAACAACATTTCTCTGTGGTCTAATTACTTAGAGATCCAACGTGGCCAGGCAAATATGCTGGTAAGATCTAGCTAGTCCCACGAAGATTGTGGTAGCATGAGAGAATATTTATACCAGCTAGTACAGAATACATGGTCAGATAAACTGCCACATTTAGACTACCCTCTTATCTACAAAGTGATTTTCAGGAGGCAATCCAGAGCAGATGCAGAGGCTCTTAGAGGAGTCCTGCAACATAGATTCATTTCAAAGTGCATCTAATTCCACTGCATACATGAAACCTTTATAATACCTTCTAGACAGTTCTTTTTTTAATATTTTAATTATCCTTTAATTCTCTACAAGGAAATGCAATAAGTGAAAAGTGTGCAAAAGAAAATGATAGTAAATCTTTGGGAGTATCTCACATTTTCTTTTTAGGGAAGCTTTCCTCTGAACAAAAAATGATTTTTAACTGTGAGGTTTGATCTCTTCTTACGTTAACTTCAAACTCCAAATAGTATATTAACATTACAAAGAAAAGCAAAGAGAAGCAGGTCATTATAAAATGTATTAGCAATAGCTCAAGAAACTCAGATAGCAAAACTTCCTGTGTCAAATCTTCAAGTGTGAGATACAACCAGAGAGAGTAGGCCATAGCCTCTTGAATGCCTGCATAAAGTAGGCAGTCGAGAAAGTCTTAAAGTGGAGTATTTTCACTGCAATTAAAGGAAGCTAAGTTCTTAACTTTACTGAACAATTGACATCAGACCAACCGAAAAGAGAGAGGTGACTGGAAGCTGAATAGCCTTTCTCAAACAATTCAGCTTGGGTCTGAGTCACAGAATAAGTTGCTTTCAGGAACCAGACAGCAATTTCATTTGGTCAAGTTGACCAGATTGGGACCATGCTGGTCTGAATGACTGATGTCTCGCCACTGAGAACTGGCCACCATGACGCTCCATGGTATCATGTTGCTAGAATTTCCAAAGAAAGTCAGAGATTCAGGCTTTCATTTGAAAAAAAAACACTTTGACAACACATTCTGCAGGTCATACTAAAATAACCTTGATTAAGTCATAAGAGCAATTGGCTTGCAAACTCTTGCCTAAGAGTAGTGGCCTTGGCAGAACCATCCGTAGATTTCAGTGTGGTTTTCCCCTAGCTATCCTATACCTTTTTTATAAAAAAAATCTTAAATAAGTTATTTTCTACCCCCCAAATAAAAGCAGTGAATAAATTTGTCTAATCCAAATATTTAAATAAAATGCCCTAGATAAAGTAGAAGTAAAAGATGCATAAATTGTACAAAAAATTAGAAATGTGTATTTCAATGATTTCAATGTGTAATGCTGGAAGCAACAAATCTGGAAGGAATGATGAAACTGTCAGATATTATTTGCCCCTTTTGGGAAACTTCTGAGAACACAATAAGTACAGAAGCAGAATGTTACAACTATGATCATGGGCAATGATCCGTCATGCAGGGTGTCCTTGTGTTGCTGTTCCTACATCAGGACAACCAAAGCGTATTCTCACGAAACCCCAGATGGCTTTGGAACACCATGTCCCTCACTCCGACTAACAAAAGCTGAATGACCCATTTCAGATGGTGATTGGCATCTGTTTGTAGACCTTTTGCAGACCTTATCTGGTTCTAGACCTTATGCTGGCCTATGCTCTTGGGCCTTCTATTTCTTGTCTTCTTCAAAGTGTCTCACATCATCTGGGGTTTACTCAGTTACTTCTGATCTGGGTGCCAGAATCTAAAAGTTGAATCAAACTGAATATTCTACCAGCACAACCCTCATGGTCTCTCCCCTTTATCCATGATTTCTGTCAATGATAACAGAGAACTCAGCACCATTTCTAAGTGCTGAAATAGTAATACAGAAAAAAGCTTCATAAAAACTATTAATGCCCTGGGAATTTCACTGAAGATATGTAATAATGCACAACGTTTATAGCATAGACTCACAAATAATACACAAGCTAAAGTGAGGTATTTTTATCTCTTGTTTTTTTCTGTTTCTTTGTTGTTTTTCATGGGGTTGGTATTGGTTTTGGTCCATAGATCTCTCTCTTGTCACAAGATGACATTCCTCTCCTCCCATTCTCCCTGACCTCTGTCACTAAAAAAAAAAAATCAACTTTAATTTTTGTGCAGAATAAATCTATTTTCTCTAGTCCCTGGCCTCAGGAGGCACTATCTCCTGCAACTGCATCCTAGGACTTGTTCTGGTCCCACTGAGGTTGTCACTGTCACTGTCACTGTCTTCCCGTTCATCATCGATTTGCTCAAGCGGGCCCCAGAAACATCTCCATATGTCCTGTCTCATGCTAGTAGAGCCCAAGGGCATCTGCTTGCTCCAGGAACATAAAGAGCTTCAATCCATTCCAGAATGAGGTCTATAATTGTTACTGGTACTTGGCATAATAAATACAACACGGGTAGTTTGCCAGGCTCTGCCATGCAGGTAGCATACTCTTGTAGTCATCTCCAAATCCAGCATTTATTGATGAACCGGGCTGTGATAGGCTGGTCTGCTGGGTGGAGTTCTGATGAGAGAGAAGTCCGGATGTGAAAAATGGAGGCCCTCATGGAGTGGGGGGGTCATCTGGCTTGTTGCAAGGCTCTGCTGTGGTGGCGGGCCAGGGCTAGAACCTGCCATCCCTCCTGGGCGCCTCGTGAGCGGCTGGGCACAGGGAGAGCAAGTAGCAGCTCTGCCTCATGTCTGTGACTCACTGAGGTTGACAGTGTCAAAATTCTTGGTCCCATTCAGGAATCATGTCATCCTTTTCACAAAGGTAGCAAGAGGCTAAAGAAAGCCAGTGTAGGTTTTAAATAATAAAGTTTTACCTTTATTTTAGAGAATACTTTTCACTGAGTTAAAAAATGGCTTGACCTAAGATCAGAGAGAAACTCATTCAGTTTCCATTTTATTATAAATCATTGAGAAGCTATTTTCAGACAAGCATAAAGCAGATTCTTAAAACATAATAAATCATTGCCCAATGATTATTTCTAAATAATAACTCCATGCTTTATTTGTACATTGCCAGTTGATAGTGGTAGCTAGTAAGCTAGACATTGGAATTCTGTTCCTCAGTCCTTCATTTGTTAAATCACAAAGAATCATGATATCTGTAAACCAAGGCTTACAGATATCATGCGGCAATGTAGAGAAAGACCAAGGCACTGAGAATGTTCCAGAAATACTGGTAAAGTTTAATCATTTATATTTGTGTATCATAAATTAGAAATATTTTATAACTATATCCTCAATATCTTTATTATTTCCTATGAGGAACTTAAATCTAAAAACCTATGAACACAAAAATAAATTGCAAGCAAATATTAATGTTTTCAGGAAGCTACTAACTGAAATATTTTTTCCCTCCAAATTTAGACCCAGTGTCAAATCTTGGTTCAGTTAATATTGCTCTCATATATTTTTCTCATAGTATTGAACTAAACAAATCTGAAATGATAAATCAGAAATTCTTTTAACCTAAAACAAGTCAGTGGTTCATGCGGATTCTCATATTAAGAACAAACAAAACAAGTACAAACAAAAACATCACTCTGATATGGAAATATTTCCAACTTAAAGCAGATATCCAAGTTTTTTTCCTAACTGAAATTCTGTGATCCTTTTGCTGAAGAACAAGAAAAAGAATAATCTTTAGTTCATAAAAGGCTAGTTAATCATAACTCAGCTTTGTTTTTTTTAACCCTAGTCATTAAAAGATAAAAATTTCAATGTTCAAAAATAACTCAAATATTCAGAAAATGCTATACACAAAATTTTAAACTGGGTAGAAACCCAAAAGAGACAGTTTTAAGACAGACTATAAGGAGTGTGTGTGTGTGTGGGGGGACCTTTGCAGCTCAGTATTCATTCTTAGTTGTACAAGAGATACTTTATCCTTTCTTAGCCATGTTTAAAGCCATCCAAGCACTATTGCTATAACTTTTTTTGTCACTTCATAACCTTTTTTCACACTTTCGACTTTTTAAAAGAACTTTATTCATTGCCCCAGCTCAAAACTGGTAGGCACATTTCAAGTACGCTGCCACCAAGTGGCAGCCCTGATACTGTCATCTAATTCAAACAAAAGCTTGTGGCTGTGTTCTGAAGTAGATCTCTACCAACGCTTTTCTCTTTACTGACAAATGATGCCTATGTATCAATTTATTTTTCCCTTCCCACCACTGATACTTCAGAGCTACACTTGCAATCTCCTACTAAGATATTCCGTCCTCACGCTCAGGAGGGAGAGAATTGTCCTCCTCCACATAGGAGATACTACAGCCATGTCTGTTTAAATTATAATCATCCTCATTATGTTATAGACTAGCTTTGAATGAAATTATTAATCAAGTACAACTAAATACCATTTTCATCAGTTCTTACTTTTCTTTAAATTTTATCAGGATAACTAAGCTTAGCATCAAAGGTCCCTTCCAAGCTATTTATCCAAAACTCCTGGGTTCCCTACACTCAAACAGCACTTTGGGCTTTGCAAACACCCACATATTCTCCTTCTGTCTCATAAGCAAATATTTGAGGCTCTTCAGCCAGGTTTCTGGAATAAATTCTGTGCTCAAAATCTCTTCCTTCTTTCTCTTCATGTGACAGCCGAGAATACGCAAGACTCGTTACCAATTTCTCTACAAAAACAAGTAGCTAAGTTTTTTGCTTTATTCATTTTTGCCCCAACATTTCCTAATCCCTAAGAAACTATTTCCAATAAGAGCATCTGGCAAAACTTGTTAAAACTAATTTCTATAGAGGACTTAATTAGTTCCATCAAGTTCTCAACTACTTTAGCAATATCCTCAGATCTTTCAGTCTTGTAAACTGTTTCAGAGATACTTTAAAAACAAAGCCTCAGAAACTATTTTCCCTATATCCCTGAGACAGAGAAGATAGCTTCTTACAATGAAACGTTATGTATTTTTTGACAGAGACTTAAATTGGTTTCCTGACAGGGGAGTTTTTCGTGTTGCTTTTGGGAGCATATTTTAGAATCCATTCAAACTCAAATCAACTATGTACTCAGCCTCTAGAATAAAATAACAGTGATATGCTCTTGAAAAATTGATCAATCAGCTGCAATAGTTCTCCCTTTCTAATAAAAAATGTCTAAACGTCTCTTTTACATTTTCTCCCCCTTCCTGCTAGTCTCCATCCTCCTCTACCTCCTTTCTCTCCAGTGTCTCATAAATCTCTCCTGTCTCTTTTTAAACAATTCTTAGTGCCTGGTTTTGCCTACACCTCTGTGACTCACCTCTGGGCTCCCCACCCAGACTCTTTCCAGTCATTCTCCCAGGAGACAAGGCCGCTCCTACATTCAGCCCTCCTAACACCTCTACCTGTCCCGAGCAATTCCAGCCAGCTCCATTGACAACATCACTTCTTGAAAAAATCAGCCAGCTGAAATACAAATGTGTCTTTTTTATTTCAGAAGAATAAAGGTTTGATTCAAACCCACCTCAATGTTTAACACTCATATTTCCCCTCTCTCCTTCACCAACATTTCCAGGAATTCAGAAGCCAAGAAGACTGCCTCTGATAGAAACTCACCTCACTGGAGGTCTGGGGGTTTTTTTACTCTGAAATTAGGGGACTGAACTAGTAAAACTGTAACCTTAAAGTTAAAATTATTGCTGCCATTCTTAATAAGATAAATTCAATATTTCAAATAAATTCAATCATTTAATACATTCAATAATTTCTGATTAAGCATAGTGGTAGTAGTATTTCACAAAATGTCTATTAGACTAGTTGCTGTATACCAGACCCTAAAATATTACATAATCACAGAGTTAGTGATTATGCTGCTGCCATATGTAAGGAACTTGGCTCATTTATACTATAACAATATTATGATATGTTCTTTTTTTTGCAAATGCAGAAACAGGTATATGGAGAATTTAAGTTGAAACTCTTAATAAGGGGTAGCAAAGGACAATCTAGTCAGTCTATGCCAGATGGCTGGGTCTAAATCATGACTCTTACAACAACTCTGCGAGAGTGTGTTAGCATTGTCTTGTAGGGAATAAGCATTTCTTCCTTGAGAGTATCACCGAGCCATTAAACAGAAATAGGGATTTGTTCTTATTGTAACTGGTTCTTATAACAGAGTATCAGGATCATGTATAGCGAACATCTGATTTAAAATGTAAGGGAAAGAGGAATAGAATTGTCTGGCATCACAGCAATAAAATGTTAATACAAATTAAAACTTTCAAGCAGTCATTGTATCATAAAACATTTTATTTATATATTTATTTATTTATCATTTTTGGTTTTTGAGTCATACCTGGTAATGGTCAAGAGTTACTCCTGGCTCTGCACTCAGGAATTACTCTTGGAGGGGTTCAGGATAGCTACATGGGGTACTAGGGATCTAACCCAGGTTGGCCGTGTGCAAGGCAAATGCCCTACTGGTGAACTATCACCCTGTCCCTATAAAATATCATTTTAGAAAATTGTTGTTTTACAAAGTTAAATGCAAAATGGTTGTTAGAATATTTTTTGTTTCTTAAAATCATTTTTACCAAACTGCTTATACTTTACTCATGTTTTACTTCATCTTATAAAACTATGCTCTATATTCTATGACTTATTGTTTTTCAAACTCTTGTTATGTTTCTGTTGTTGTTCCTGCCTCTTCCAACTGACACCATTACTTTGTATGTTTAATGGTTTTTAACTGTAAAGAAATAATTACCCTAGAATTTTGCATGCAGAAAATCTCTGGGGTCTAGGATGAATGCAGAGTATTCATCCTTGAAAAAAGAGATTAGTGTTTACTTCTGTCAGTGAATGGAGATATTTGATCACTTGATCACTTGATATCCCGTTATTCGTTGATTTGCTCGAGTGGGTGCCAGTATAGTTTCCATTGACCCTATAATGTGCCAGTGTAGCCCAATGGCATCCACTTGCTCTAGGAATGAAGAGCCTCAAAACATTCGTTCAGGGTCTTGACGAAGAAGTCTGACCATCTTGTAGGTGGGTGGCCACGTGATCTTTTGACGTCCCATGGAATCCAGCCAGTAATGGCTGTAGTCTCCAAATCATCTCCAAATCACATTACATATCAGCCCATCTGATTTTCGATGCCTTGGCAAATGACACAGCATCCCTGACTCTCAATTGTCAACAGAGGCCGGAACTCCGATTCCTTCTCTCACTTGAGTGAGGCATGATATTCCAAGCATAGCTCTTTCAATTCCTCTTTGGGAGATCAAATAGTCTTCTCATCCTGCTTTTATAGGGTCCAGGTCTCTGAGGCGCATGTTAATGAGGGGAGAATGGTGGAGTCGAAGAGATGTGCTCAGAGCCGGAGGTTCTTTGTCCTTTTAGCTATTTCTTCCATGCTCTTGAAGGCGTTCTATGTGTCTCTCTTCCTCCTTCACAGCTCAGGCTTTAGGTCATTCATCATGTTGAGTTCTCGACCTAGGTACACATAATTGCTGCATTCAAAGATGTTTGTTTCATTGAGAGTAAATGGAGCCTTTATGGAGATACTACCAAGACTAAAAGTTTTTACACAAAATGATCTGTTTGAATCTGTATGCCATGCAGGTGATGTGATTTTGGTTTACAGAAATTCTTCAAGGATGGCTTATATCTATCAATTTTCAAGGCATTTCTCCCATGTGCATTCATTGCACTGTGAATATAACTTAATGCGTCCCAATCTATAGAGGGTCTTTCATTGCATAATGTATCTTATGTGGTCCTTGAGTTTTGTCTTCCAATTATGAGCCTCAGGAGGTCTTAAAAAATGTTTTATCTTAACTCAGAAAGTGGGTATGTGGAATTCACAGCTCCGTCAATTATATGCTTACTTATTCCTTATCTTCATTCTAGTTTGTGTACAATAACACAAATATCGATTACATTTTTATGTAGTTGTTTCCATTAGAGCTTCAATTCAGGTATTTGCTAACCACATTTTGCCAATTATATGACTTTGTTCTATATCATTAAAACAATTTTCATAAGTTAGATTCAATGTTAATAGTATTAAAGACATAGATTGTTATAGCAGTAAGTGATATTAGCTATGTGAAGAGTATTTTGAAAATTAAAATGCCCTGAAGAAACATTATCTTTAGTTACTACCCTTCCTTTATTTAGTCACATATTTTAAGTGTACATGCTACATGTCAGCCATCATTCTAAGTGCAAGTTTCCTAGTCATGGTAGAGAGAAGAAAAGGAATAATGAAGAAGGCAGGCAGATGTTAAAATATGTCTAAGTATGCTAATGTCTCTGAGGCCTACCTATCAACATAGGGGAATTCAAAACCCGATGCACTGATTCAATCGAATTATCTCCCTTTATTGGTTAAATGGGACTTGGGTAGAAGCCTGAAGTCATCTTTTGGCACAGCATTTAAATTAACAACTGTAAACCCAGTATCTAGGAAACCTCTGAATGGTGTGTGTTGAGGGGAGGATAGACTAAAAGATTGTTTATCATCACACTTTTCCTGAACTACTTGCTTTCTTATCACATGCCAATTTAACTTTGATGAAAAAAGAAATTATAAAGTTGCTGTAATCATTCCCTAAGTTTCCAATTAATACATATTAATGACTAATTTAAACACACATTTCCCACAATTACCTAAATAAGAACTGCAAAAAATACTCTCATTTTGGGGGTACTAAAAGTTCCAGACCCTTAGAGATTTCATTTCAGGCTTTATATTTCAGCTCCCATTAGCCCTCAGTCTAGGTATCTATGTCATGAAAACCCTATCAGCTGTACAGGACAGCACAGAACAAAGAATGTAGTTTCTGAACCAGATACAAGGGTTCAAATCTTATCTCCTTTCCTTACTAATACTATAGTCTTAGACATGTAACTATTTTTGTTTTTAATGTTTGGGCCATATCAGAGATGCTCAGAGCTTACTCCGGGATTTAAGCTCAGAATCATGCCCTGCTTGCATTCGGATAGGTAGCAATGGAAAACCAGTAGGACCGTTCTACTGTTCAAGAAAGCAGACATTCACGACATTGGCAACTATTGCCCCCATCTGCCTGTTGTTCGTCTCTACAAGCTGTTCACTCAAGTCATCCTGAACAGGATTGGCAGAACACTAGATGAAGGACAACCATGCTAGCAACCTGGCTTCCAGAAAGGATTCAGCACAATCGACCATATCCACACGGTAACCAAGCTCATTGAGGTTTGTAGGGAGTACAAGATGCCACTCTATCTCACATTCAATATTTAAAGAAAGCCTTTGATTCTGTGGAGACTGAAGCAGTCATCGAAGCCCTAGCCAAACAGGGTATTCAAACCCAATACATCAAGATCATCCGTGAGCTGTATTACAGATTCACCACCAGGATCTCACCATTCTACAAAGAAGTGATCATTGATGTCAAAAGAGGGGTTCGACAGGGTGATACCATTTCACCAAAACTCTTCAGCACCACCCTCGAGAATATCAAACGACAATTAGAATGGGAAGGAATGGGAGTGGAGATAGATGGTCAGCAACTACACCACCTCCACTTCACTGACATCGTTCTAATAACACCAAACATTAGCCAAGCGGCACAAATGCTGGCTGACTTTGACCAAGAATGTGAAAAGACAGGTCTACAGCTGAATCTGAAGAAAACTAAGTTCATGAAAAAATGAACTAGTTCTAGAGGCCCCGTTCACTCTCAATGGAACAGACATCTCTGAATGCAGCAGTTATGTGTACCTAGGTTGAGAAGTCAACATGATGAACGACCTAAAACCTGAGCTGTGCAGGAGGAAGAGAGTGGCATGGAATGCCTTCAAAGGCATCAAAGAAATAGCTAAAAGGACAAAGAACCTCTGGATCGGGGCAGATCTCTTTGACTCCACCGTTCTCCCTGCATTAACATACGCCTCAGAGACCTGGACCCTATGAAAGCAGGATGAGAATGCTATTTGGGTCTCCCAGAGAGGAATTGAAAGAGCTATGCTTGGAATATCACGCCTCTGTTGCTATTCCAGAATCAGGGACACTGTCTCGTTTGCCAAGGTATCGAAAATCAGATGGGCTGAACATGTAATGCGATTTGGAGACAACCGCTGGACTAGAGCCGTTACCGACTGGATCCCATGGGATGTCAAAAGATCACGTGGCCGCCCATCTACAAGATGGTCAGACTTCCTTGTAAAGACCCTGAAGGAATGGTTTGAGGCTCTTCATATTCCTGAATCAACCAGATGCCATTGGGCTACATTGGCATGCGATAGGTTACAATGGAAATTTTACTGGCGCACGCTCGAGCAAATCGATGAATAGCGGGATTCAAGTCATCAAGTGATCAAGTGATTTTAGTGTAGAGCGAAGTAACCAGAAAGGAAATACAAATATTATTGACTATAGGATGTATTTTTACATAGTCTTCAGTAAATTGAATACTATTACCTGCTATGGAAAGTGTAGCCAAAGCTAGACTCTAAGTTAGAATCCGGGAGAGAACTCTACTGTTTTTCGATCTTTTTTATCTGTATTTTGAGAGTTGGACTCTCTGAGCAAGCGAATAAGAATGGGGAATTTTAATGTCAGGAGGATTCCCTCCTGAAAGGACCTGCAGTCAGTGCCCGCTGCTCAGATGAGTAGCAAACACATGCAGAGCACTCCCAGAAACTTGGTGTGGTAAATAAAAAAGCAAGAGGAAAGAAGCCACTAAATCGTTAAGCTCTTTTGCCAGACAATACAGACAGAGCTGCCAGAGTCAGCACGGAGTAATCCTCATTATTCCTTCTTGTGTCATCCAACATGGGAGAAGAAGGTTGGGAATAGAGAGTGTATTTTTTTTCTTCAGTGACTGTCAATCTAAATGTTGTGCAATTATGTAAAAGTAGCAATGAAGCCAGAAAACTTTCCAGGAATTTATTCATTGAAATCCCCCTTTCCTCTTACATCATGAGTGTTTCAACAGGTAGAAGAATCTCTGAGATTTTTAGTTAGAGGAAGCCACACCTTCAAGTAAACTATTGAAATTCCTTCCCAGGTAAACTCATCACTCCATAAATAAACTTATAAACTTGCAATCACTTTTACAAAATAGTGTAGCATCTTCTCTGAATCTATGAGAAAGGAAAATAGGATCTCCCTGTCTATAAGGGTTGTGTACACTTGTAAACTATAGAAAGCTGAATTATGATGATTAAAACAAACCTCAAGCTTGCTTTTCTTACCTATTAAAGTTAGAAATAGGTGACTTCTGAAGATTAATAATGCCAAAGTTTATATCTTAAGGAATCCTTGGCAAGTTCATTGTTTATGGGTATCATAGAAGAAAAAGGATGAAACCCCACAAGGCTCATTGGTATATTTATCTTATCAGAACAATGAAAGTATTAAAAAAGTTTTTTCCCTGGAGAAAAAAAAAAGACTTTTATTCTAAGCCCCTCTGATTTTTTGTCCCAAACCTGAGAATTTGGTCACTTCTACCTTAAGTAAACTACCTTAGGTAGTTATTTCTACCTTCTTGACGTTAGTCACATATTTTAAATGTGTGGAAATTATTTATTTTCACACATTTATTATTTTGAGAAATACAAATTAGTTCTCTATCCATTCTTTCGGAGTGGGAAGTGGGAATTTTTAATGGAGAAGGAGGTTGGAAATGTTTTTTTTTTTTTTTAGTTGCCTGGTATCAGTGTCAGCCTTACTAGTCGGGATCATTAAATTAGAGCAGCAATTCTCAACCTTGGCTGCAGATCAGAATCTGCCAAGAAAGCTTTAACCATCCAGAAGTCAGAACCACACCCCAAACCAATTTCATTCAGATCCCTGGGGGGCTGTCACGGCATTTGAATTCTTTAAAGGCCTTCAGGTCAGTTCAGTGTGCAGGGAGAAAGGAAAACTAAAGATGGAGCAAATCCCCCACATCAATTAGGACTAAAAATATTATCCTCAGTTAATATTGATGCCAGTGACCTATAGGTCCCTTTGCTGACTGTTAAACTCTCATTGTTGATGAATTTATTTATTTTGGGGAGTATTTACTGAATGCCTCCCATGTTTATGTGCACAGGTATAAAGCAGGAATGAATTTATGCTTTATGTTAGCCTCTTACTCCCAATGGCTTTTGATAATTTTCAAAAACAAAAAAATATTATTTTCAAGAACAAAAAATACTCTTTATATACTTCAGGGCAGGACTATGAGAAATATTTGCATTATTATTTTACTTTAGAGTCAAAGAAATTTGAAACTCAAGAAGATAAAATGAACTCTTCAAGTCAATTAGATTTAAGTCTATGTATGGCGGAGGTATCACTGGGAAAGGGTCTTTTTCAGTTTCCAGACTCAATGCTCTGTTCACTGGCAGATAAAATCTGCAAATGTATTATAGCCTGGTGTTGCATAAAAGAAAATATACTTTGAAAATGTCTGAAAAATGACTATGGGAAAATATTACAAACACTGGTTGAATAATTACTATATAAACAATTGCAGTATGTTTAGTACTGTATTATGTACATTCCTTATCTTCTGATGAAGCCTATTTTAAAAATACTAATATCTCCACAATACCTGAGAGGAAGTGACAGGTTAAATTATTTGTTTAGGAGATAGAGAGGTAGTGCAGTTATTAAGGGGCTTCCCTTGCACATAGCAATCCTGGTTAGATCCCTAACATCACATATGATCCCCAGAGCCCTCAGGGCATGATCACTTGATCACTTGAATCCAGTTACTCATCGATTTGCTTGAGCAGGCACCAGTAACACTTCCATTGGACCCTCTCACGTGCCTATGTAGCCCAATGGCATTTGGTTGATTCAGGAATATGAAGAGCCTCAATTCGTTCCTTCAGGGTCTTGACAAGGAAGTCTGACCATCTCGTAGGCGGCCACGTGATCTTTTGACATCCTGTGGGATCCAGTCAGTAATGGCTCTAGTCCAGCGGTCATCTCCAAATTGCATTACATGTTCAGCCCATCTGATTTTCAATACCTTGGCAAATGAGACAGCGTCCCTGACTCTGGAATAGCGACAGAGGTCGGAACTCCGGATTCCTTCTCTCACTTGAGGGAGGCGTGATATTCCTTCTCTCACTTGAGTGAGGCGTGCAAAGCATAGCTCTTTCGATGCTCTTGAAGGCATTCTATGTGTCTCTCTCCTTCGCAGCTCAGATTTTAGGTCATTCATCATGTTGAGTTCTCGACCAAGGTACACATAATTGCTGCATTCAGAGATGTTTGTTCCATTGAGAGTGAATGGGGCCTAAGCAACTAGTTCATTTTGCATAAACATAGTTTTCTTTAGATTCAGCTGTAGACCTATCTTTACACATTCTCGATCAAAGTCAGCCAGCATTTGTGCCGCTTGGCTAATGTTTGGTGTTATTAGAATGATGTCATCAGCGAAGCGGAGGTGGTGTAGTTGCCAACCATCTATCTCCACTCCCATTCCTTCCCATTCTAATTGTCGCATGATGTCCTCGAGGGGTGGCGCTGAAGAGTTTTGGTGTAATGGTATCACCCTGTCCAACCCCTCTTTTGACATCAATGATCACTTCTTTGTAGAATGGTGAGATCCTGGTGGTAAATCCGTAATACTGCTCACGAAGTATCTTTATGTATTGGGTTTGAACACCCTGTTTCGCTAGGGCTTTGATGACTGCTTCAGTCTCCACAGAATCAAAGGCTTTCTGTAAATCAGTGAACGTGATACAGAGCGGCATCTTGTACTCCCTACAAACCTCAATGAGCTTGGTTACCGTGTGGATATGGTCAATTGTGCTGAATCCTTTCTGAAAACCTGCTTGCTCACATGGTTGTCCTTCATCTAGTGTTCTACCAATCCTGTTCAGGATGACTCGTGTAAACAGCTTGTAGATGACGGACAACAGGCAGATTGGGCGATAGTTGCCAATGTTGTGAATGTTTCCCTTCTTGAACAGTAGAACTGTCCTGCTGGCTTTCCTTTGGGAGGGTACCTTGCATTCAGACAGGTAGTGTGTGAAGAGCCGAGCTAGTGTATTGATGAGTACCAATGGCAGATTCTTCAGGTGTTCGGGTCTGACTTTTGCCTGGGCCTGGTGCTGTTCCCTTCTTTACCGATGAGATGGCATGTCGGATTTCAGAAGGGAGAACGTTGGGAATGGCATATACATCCTGTAGAATTTGGTATGTGGGCAGGTGGATGTGGCTATCAAAGAGATTTGAGTAGAAGTCATGAATAATCTTCTCCATTACCTTTCTGGAAGATGTGATAGATCCATCAGGGGCGTCGGAGGGCAGTCATCTTGGTCTTATAGTTGGCGAAGGACAGGCAGGCGGTGCAAATGCTTTTCCTGGCTTCTGCTGCATCTTCCAGTATTTCTGCTTTTCTGTCTTTGAGATCTTCTTTTATCATTTCTCTGCACTGTTTAGCAAGCTTGGATGTTAGCATTTAGTCTCATGAGACTGCGTCTTGCCACATTGGCGAAAGAGCTCAGAGTTTCTGAAGACAGGCGTCCTTTTGTGCCTTTCTCTCTCTCGGCATTCTTCGCACAATCATGGAGGTGCTGAACCAGTCGGTTGTATTCTTCATAGATGCCATCAGTGGTGGTATCTTACCAAGTTGCTGCAATGGTGCCAAAGAGTTCCCAGTTGGTGGTCGTTCTGGGAGTTCTCTTCTTAAACTTTGCAGCCTTTTCTCCCCATTGCGGGAAGTAGAATTTTTGCATGAAGGAGATGGTGGTCCGATCCTGTTTGGAATTTGGGGACGACAGCAACATCAGTCAGACAAAACTGTCGATTGAAGATGATGTGGTCAATTTCATTGTGGAACTGTCCACCAGGAGATTCCCATGTCCAACGTTTCGCTTCAGCCTTCTGAAACTGTGAGTTCCAATGAATGGTCTTGGTGGACATGATGAACTCAGATAGTCTCTCACCCTGTTCGTTCCATTCTAGGCCATGGGCCCATGTGGAGTTCTTCAGCCAATATTCTCGGTCCTATCTTGGCATTAAAATTGACTATGATCTTGTAGAAGGTATGATCGTTCCATGTAGAATTTCTCAATTTCATCTCCTTTGTGTGTGGATGTTGGGTGCGCAGACAACGAAGGTAGAAATTGCTGGCAGTGGGCCACATCTCTTCAAGTGTAATTGTCCTATCTGGTTTGTTAGGCATTCAAATGAATCAATGTTGGCGGCCACGTTCATGTTGACAAGGACACCAATGTCACTGACACCTCTTTCATCGCATGTTCCAAGGAACAATTCTTCTCCAGTGTCAAATAGAGCATGATGCGACTCACGCCTCCTCTTCTCAGTCAGACCAATGATGTCGTACTTGATCTATTGTGCTTGCACCATCAGATCCTCAATATATGCTTTCGATGCCAGCGTACGTGCATTTAAAGTACAGACAATCATTTTAGTCCTTCTTCGTTTTGGCAGCCTAGGATGGCCATGAAATTTTATCAGGCACTGCTTGTTTGCCTTTCTTACTGCTGCCGTATTAAGGGCTCTTTCGGGGTCAGGAAAATAAACATTTCTGTTACTGGTTTTGGCATATCGAACACGCATCGGGACAGCTTGCCAGGATCTGCTGTGTGGGCGCTATATTCTCATTACTTTGTGGGGCTCTCTCAGAGGGGTGGGTAGAATATTCATGGTAATATGGAGGTAAATCACATGGCCGCAGAGTGGCCGCAGGCAACAGGGAAAGCTAGTTTCTGCTCTGCTGGGTGTATCTGTGTCTGTGGCTCAAGCATTCCTGGGCTTGAAATACTCTCCTATGAAGGGCAGGTCTCTGCAGGGTGGGTCCTTGTAGGCTGGGTTTCTGACAAGCCCGTCTGGAGACTGGATTAATCTGTTGGGTGGAGATCTTATGAACTGTGGAATGTGGATGGTGAAGATTGCTGCTAGCAAGGTGTGGGGGGCTTCCTGGGCTCTTCCAAGGCTCCATTAGGATGGTGGACTCGGGTTGGAAGTTGCTCTCGTGGTCCATGGAATGCAGGGGTTCAACGGAGAAAGCTGGTTTCTGCTCTGCTGGGTGTATCTTTATCTCTAAAATAAAAGATTTATTTAATGGACTTTTTACTATATAAGTTTCTGTTTTCTTGGGATCTGTCAGACAGGAAGGGCACTCAACTTTTTCTGAAAAATAATAAATTATCCCAGATTTCTCCAACCAAAAAAATTAAAGCATTCTCTCTAAAATATTCAAACTTTATAAATTGGCATGAGACAGATTCCCTGACAACTTGCCATAGCGTAAACTCATACAATTATCAAGTGGACTTGATACCATATCACTCTTAATTCTCGACACAGCCTAAAAACAACAATAAAAATACTGAGTTGAAGATAAAATTAACAAATTATTTATTATAACTAGCAAGGACAGCTAATTACTTAAAACAGTTTCCCAGGATCTATTCCAAGAAAACCTAGTTCTTGAAATCTGAGACAAATTTTGGAATTGACTTTGCACAAGTTAAAATGTTATTTTTAATGGCTCAGAAATTTTGGACAATAATAATTACTAGTAAAAATGAATAAAAATCTTTCTGTCATCTTATTCTGCTTAAAACCTATCTTCTACAGCCTAAGTCCAATTTTCTGACTCAAGTGCCCTCAGATTACTTCAAGTCATGGTGTCATCATCCTGACCTTATTCATCTTCTCTTGGCACAAAGGAAACCTTCTCTATGACTTGAGTAGAATATCAAACTTTTCAAGTCACTGTATGCCTCATCTCAGAGAAGTGTGAATAGAAAAGCCTAACAGAATTATTTGAGAATATTCTCTCAGAATACAGATATTGGGGGAGGCACTTTGCTTTACAAAGATGATACTTGGTGATAACAAAGCAACTGAATTGTGAAAACCTCCCCCTCAATTTTTCTGGAGAGTAACCACTTCTTTGGGAATTTCTGTACTGACAGCACTATGAGGACCCTTATGGGATGGTCAGCATCTGAAACACTTTTTTCTAGCTCTAACTTTTCTTATCATATAACCTTGACTTTAGTAAAATAATTTTTCAATCAAGATGCATTTTAGTTTGAAAAAAGGTTTAAAAATATCTTCTACAGTGGCAAAAAAATTCCATTAAGTATCTATTCCTAGATCATGTACTCATACATATTTGCTGCTTATCCATAAATATGTGTGAAATCTCCTTGTAATATAACCATTAGCACACACACACACACACACACAAGTCAGATGTGCCATATACCTTTTTTAAACCCCAGAATACTAAATCAAGGTCCATTTCTTTTTTTTTAAGTATTTTATTATACCACAGTGAGATATACAAATAAAAAGATATACAATTAAAAAGTTCATGTTTGGGTTTTGGTCACACAGTGTTCGAGCACCCGTCCCTCCACCAGTGCCCATCTCCCACCACCAACATCCCGGTTCCCTCCCCCTTCCCCAGCCCACCTCCATGGCAGGTCCTTTATTTCTTTCCCTTTCTCTCTCTTTCTCTTTTCCTTCCCTTCCAGACTATGGATTACAGAACATACATTAAAAGGTTGTCATGTGTATTGTTTTGCCTCGATTTCATGCTCAGTTCTAGGTTGGCATTAGTACCCTCGACAATTATTAGCACACTGTTCCATTTTCTGTCTTACCTAACCTCTGACTCCCACACGTTTGTGATAATTTCCACCTTTGACAAGACCTCCTGATATATGTTTCACTTGACCTTGGATAGTGGTATCATAATATGTACATATATATTTATGCCATGCAAATAAATACAGTCATTCTGTATCTGTCTCTCTCTCCTTCTGGCTAATTTCACTCAACATAATCTTCTCCATGTCCATCCATTTATAGGCAAATTTTATAACTTCATTTTTCCTAACAGCTGCATAGTATTCCGTTGTGTAGATGTACCAAAGCTTCTTTATCCAGTCATCGATTTTCGGGCACTCTGGTTGCTTCCAGATTCTGGCTATTGTGAATAATGCTGCTATGAACATAAAAGTAGGGATGGTGTTTCCGCTGCTTATTTTTGGTTTCCCAGAGTAGATTCCCAGGAGTGGTATGGCTGGGTCAAATGGGAGTTCAATTTCTAGTCTTTGGAGAAAGTCCATATTGTTTTCCAGAAAGGCTGTACCAGCCGGCATTCCCACCAACAATGGATGAGTGTCCCCTTTTCCCCACATCCACGCCAGCACTTGTTGTTCTTGCTCTTTTGAATATGTGCCAGTCTCTGTGGTATAAAGTGGTATCTCATTGTTGTTTTGATTTGCATCTCTCTGATGACCAGTGATGATGAGCATTTTTTCATATGTTTTTTGGCCATTCGAATTTCTTCCCTTGCTGAAGTTTCTGTTCATTTCTTCTCCCCATTTTTTGATGGGGTTGTTTGTTTTCTTCTTGTAAAGTTCTACCAGTGCCTGATATATCCTGGATATTAACCCCTTATCAGATGGGTATTGGGTGAATATTCTTTCCCATTCTGTGGACTGCTTTTTGTATCTTAGTCACTGTTTCTTTTGAGGTGCAGAAGCTTTTTAGTTTCATGTAGTCCCATATGTTTATCCTTTCTTCTAGTTGCTTTGTTAGTGATGTTTCACCTTTGAAGATGCCTTTAACTTCAATGTCGTGGAGGGTTTTTCCTATATTTTCTTCAATGTACTTTATGGATTCAAGTCTGATATTGAGATCTTTAATCCACTTTGATCTGATTTTTGTGCATGGTGTTAGACACAGGTCCAAATTCATTTTTTACAAGTCGCTGCCCAGTTTTTCCAACACCACTTGTTGAAGAGGCTTTCCTTACTCCATTTTAGACTCATTGCACCTTTATCAAAGATTAAATGATCATGATTTGAGGTTGGGTGTCAGGATACTCAATTCTATTCCATAGGTCCACAGGTCTGTTTTTATTCCAATACCATGCTGTTTTAATTACTACTGACTTGTAGTACAGTTTGAAGTTGGGAAAGGTGATGCCTCCCATCTTCTTTTTCCCGAGGATTGCTTTAGCTATCCTTGGGGGTTTATTGTTCCATACAATAAACCCATTACAATTTCAGGAGCGTTTGGTCAATTTCTTTGAAGAATGTCATCGGTATCCTCATAGGGACTGCATTGAATCTGTATAGAGCTCTAGGGAGTATTACCGTTTTGACAATGTTGATTCTCCCCATCCATGAACAGGGAATGTGTTTCCATTTCCTTGTGTCCTCTTTTATCTCTTGGAGCAGTGTCTTGTAGTTTTCTTTGTACAGGTCCTTTACATACTTGGGTAAGTTGATTCCTAGGTATTTGATTTTCTGTGGCACAATTGTGAATGGAATAGTTTCCTTAATATCCCTTTCTTCTCTTTCGTTATTTGTATATAGGAAAGCCACTGACTTTTGGGTGTTTATTTTGTATCCTGCCACTCTACTATATCGTCTATTGTTTCTAGGAGTTTTTTGGTAGAGAGTTTAGAGTTCTCTAGGTATAATATCATGTCATCTGAAAATAATGATAGCTTGACTTCTTCCTTGCCTATCTGGATGCCCTTGATGTCCTTTTCTTCTCTGATTGCTATGGCAAGTACTTCCAGTACTATATTGAATGAAAGAAGTGAGAGTGAGAGTGGGCAACAATAAAGGTCCATTTCAATTGATTCACTCACTGGAAAATTTGGGACTGTATCGAGAGGCTCACAGACATGGGCAGAGCTGCTACTGGCTCTCCCTGTGCCCAACTGCTCATGAGGCACCGGGAGGGATGGCGGGTTCTAGCCCTGGCCCACCACCCTAGCAGAGCCTCACAACAAGCCAGACGACCCCCCCACTCCCATGAGGGCCTCCATTTTCCACATCTGGACTTCCCCTTGTCAGAACTCCACCCAGCAGACCAGCCTATCACAGCCAGGCTCAGGCGGTGCAAGTGGCCGTTTGGTTCATCAATAAATGCTGGATTTAGAGATGACTACAAGAGTATGCTACCCACACGGCAGAGCCTGGCAAGCTACCTGTGTCATATTTGATATGCCAAATACCAGTAACAATTATAGACCTCATTCCCATGACCTGATGGAATGGTTTGAGGCTCTTTATGTTCCTGGAACAAGCAGGTGCCCTTGGTCTCTACTTTCATAAGACAGGTCATATGGAGATGTTACTGGTGCCGCTCGAGGCAAATCGATGATGAGCGGGAAGACAGTGATACAGTGATTGAGAGCATGATCAATGTGACCCCTCAATGAGCATAGATGGAGTTTCCCTCAAAGGATGTATCAACTTCAAGATTCATTTCAACAGGGAGCTGGAGAGAGAGAGCACAGTGGTTAAAATGCTTTTCTTGCATGAGGCAGACCCAGGTTCAATCCCTGACATCACATGTGGCCACCAAGCACCACCAGGAGTTATTCCTGTGTAGAGCCAGGATTAAACCTTGAGCCACTCTGGGTTTGGCTGAAAAAAAAATTCATTTGAACAAAGCCTACTTGGAACTCTTTTGACCTTCCTCCTTAAAACAGGTGCCATGAAGCATTTGACAAAACCAAATAAAGAATAACAGAGTATATGTGTTGGTCCTTCTAGTGGACAGAATGAAGTGGCAGCTGGGTTGTGTCCTCCAGTACTAGGACATTACAGGAAGACTTTTACATGCTGAGAATCTCTTCTCTCCTTGGTTGGCAAGGTATCTGCTTAGTGGTTTCCTAAAATGTAATGTGTTGTTAATAAACAGCAATCAGGTATTAACATTTCATGGTAATTGATTTGTCATGTTGGTTTTAGTTACCCAAAAGGGCTTCGAGGGAAAAGAATTTAAGGCAGGTAAGCTTTAATTGACTAAGAGATACTATTAAGGACAGTGGGCTAATTATGGCATGTCAATAAATGTAGCAGAAAAGGCTGTGGAAAGCCTGAAAACCAGAAAGACCTAGAGGAAAATAAGAGGAAATGCTTAAAGAAAGAGATTGAAAAGTTGAAGAAATATTAGGCTGACATTGAGCATAATCTTCAAAAAAACATATTAGGAACACAAATATGCAATGTTTTTAGCGACGTAAGTGGTCTAGAAAATTGTGTAAGCATAAGTTGCAAGATTTAAGAGACCAGCTTGTGGAAACCTCTAAATCAGAGATTTTCAAACTAACTTAACTGTCACTTCTCAAAAGTGACAGTCACTTCTCAAAAGGGCTCAGCGGCCCTCATGGAAATATAACCTCTTCATGTTAACAGAAAAATGTGGTGATAAATTTGCATACTTTTTGTGTGTGTGTATATATATATATATTTGTAGGATATATATCTTTGTAGGATATATATATGACCTACAACTAAAAGAAGATTCTGTAAGATATCTTCAAACTATAAAATTATTTCTCAAAATATTTGTAATGTAAATAACACCACATTATACATGGAAAATTAAGATAATTAAGGATGATATTGAAGTAAAACTATTAATACATCTAAAAACTCTTAATAATAAAGAAGACAAACCATTAATTTATGTTTGTACTAATTTTGTCAGCAGTATTCTGAAATCATCATTATTAGTTTTATTTATTTTTTAGGTAACATATTTGTGTCCATCCTGAATGCATGTTCCACTACTTATGATAAGTATCACTGTATCACTGTCTTCCCGTTCATCATCGACTTGCTCGAGCAGGCACCAGTAACATCTCCACATGACCTGTCTCATTCAAGTAGAGCCCAAGGGCACCTGCTTGCTCCAGGAACATAAAGAGCCTCAAACCATTCCATCAGGTCATGGGAATGAGGTCTATAATTATTACTGGTATTTGGCATATCAAATATGACACGGGTAGTTTGCCAGATTCTGCTGTGTGGGTAGCATACTCTTGTAGTCATCTCTAAATCCAGCATTTATTGATGAACTGCACAGCTGGACTGTGATAGGCTGGTCTGCTGGTTGGAGTTCTGACGAGGGGGAAGTCCAGATGTGGAAAATGGAGGCCCTCATGGAGTGGAGGGTCATCTGGCTTATTGCGAGAGGCTCTGCTGGGGTGGCGGGCCAGGGCTAGAACCTGCCATCCCTCCCGGGTGCCTCGTGAGCGGCTGGGCATAGGGAGAGCCAGTAGCAAATCTGCCCCATGTCTGTGAGTCTCTGGATCAGCATACCTGGGCTGGATTTAAAAAGACTGCTGCAGGGTGGATCTTGATGAGCCAGGCAGTGATAGGCTGGTCTGCTGGGTGGAGTTCTGACGAGGGAGAAGTCCAGATGTAGAAAATGGAGGCCCTCATGGAGTGGGGGGGGGGTCATCTGCCTTGTTGCGAGGCTCTGCTGGTATGGCAGGCCAGGGCTAGAACCCGCCATCCCTCCCAGGCACCTTGTGAGCGGCTGGGCACAGGGAGAGCAAGTGGCAGCTCTGCCCCATGTCTGTTAGTCTCCCACTAAAGTTCTCACTTCTCAAAGGACACCAGTCGAAGAAGCCACCTGAGCACGGATGTGGCAGATGAAACAAAGTCCCTGAACAGAGCAGAAAGGGAAGGGCAAAGCTCTAGTATGATAAGTAAAATAGAATTAAAAACTTTCATACTGCAGGGCATAATCCAGGATTAAGAGATTGCATATGTTTTACAAGCCAGTTATTGGTAGCCATTATGAATTTAAATTTAAATTTCTTATTAGTCAATGTTTCTATCATTTCTTGTAAATTTGAATATTTTTCTGTATTTTTCCTAGAAAAAAGGATTCAAAACCAAATGGGATAGGTTCATTTTAGTATAATATTTTAATTGTTTAATTTAATCTTAATGGAGAGCTTCCAAGGGCTGATGGTAGGTAAGCACGTCTTTATCACATTTTTATATTTGGAAACTGGCTGGATTCTCATCCTAAAAAGCATTTGTTCAAGAGAAGCTTTACCACAAATATGGCAGTAACAGTTTTTGTTTTGATTAAATTCAGTTAGTCATTTTGGAACTGTAGATTTATTTCATTAAATTTATTAAACAAGTCTGTCAAGCTATTTCATTTTTTGGAATCAGTCATGTTAGCTTGCAAGGGATCATCTTTATACCCAGGAACTATAACACTTGTCAAAGAGTTTATAAAACCAATTCAAATAGGCTAGCTAATGAACTTCTGTATGAAGCACCTAGCAATTGAATTCTATATGATTTTCAATACAAATTGGTCTAAACCATATGTCATTCAATGCATTGTTTTAATGACATAATGTAATGACCTAAATAGCATTCATTTAGATATTTTGCAACTAAATATTGATGCTAGATAACACAGTTATTAGAGAATTTACTTAGAACCACCTTTAAAAAAACACAAGGAAAACTCTCTAGTTTCCTATTTTTCTGGAGCACTATCAGCGGCACCTGAAAAGTTATTACTCAGGGATAGAATCAGAGAGATAGTACACTGAGTAAGGTGCTCAGAGACAGTCCCCAAAGATAGCACACTGAGTATTCAGAGATAGTACTCAGACATAGTACACTGAGTAAGGTTGTAGCCAATCCCAGCTGAATCCCAGCATCCCTATTGGTCCCCCAAGTTCCACCAGGAATTATACCTGAATCTAGAGCTAGGAGTAAGCTCTGAGTTCAGTCAGGTGTACTAAGGGAGAGTTCTTTTCCTTAAAACCTCTTCAAGTGCATGAAATATCAATTCTCCTATGGTATCAGTTTGTAAATATTTAGCAATTGGTAATTTTCATCAATTTTTTGAATTTATGCTTCTCGTGTTGTATTTGATATGCCAAATTCCAGTAACAATTATATTGGGTCATTCCCATGACCCAATATAATTGTTTGAGGCTCTTTATGTTCCTGTAGCAAGCCGATGCCCCTGGCTCTACTGGCATGAGACAGGGCATATGGGAGATATTACTGGTGCCCGCTCTAGCAAATAGATGATCAACGGGAAGATCGTGATCGTGATCGTGATGAATCATACATACACTAAAATAAAAACTTTATTTTCTGAAAAAGTTGATTCATTAAGCTGTATAGAGAACTGAAAAACATTTTAAGTACTCATATAAGGAGGCTTCAACACCTTGAGCCATTTCTTCTTTGTGCTGTGTTATATATAGCTCAAAGACATTATCTTGGCAATATTAGACTTGTATAGCATAGTACATATTATCTCACTTAGAGTCAGTGGAAATAATTCTCCACCAACATTATGCAATCTATTATTTAGCAATTAGTAACAAAATATTTTAATGTTTAAAATACATAGAAATATAGGGTAGATATGTAAGAAAATGTATAAATATACATATATATTTCTGGTAGTGAAATATATATATATATTTTTTCACTTTTAATTGCTATCTTTTATTACTTTACAATATACTTCACAGACAAATACCTTCACAGACAAACCAACTTTTTTTTTTTTTTTTTTTTTTTTTGCTTTTTGGGTCACACCCGGCAATGCTCAGGGGTTACTCCTGGCTCTGCACTCAGGAATTACTCCTGGTGGTGCGCGGGGGACCATATGGGATGCCGGGATCGAACCCAGGCCGGCACAGGCCAGCCGCATGCAAGGCAAACACCCTACACGCTGGACTATCGCTCCGGCTCCTTTTTTTTTCACTTTTAATTGCTATCTTTTATTACTTTACATATACTTCACATATATGTCCTATATGTCCATCCATTTGCATGTCCATCTCCATGTCCATCCGTTTGCATGTAAATTCCATGACCTGGTCTTTTCTGACAGCTGCATAGTATTCCATTGTGTAGATGTACAACAGTTTCTTTAGCCAGTTTTCTGTTCTTGGGCATTCAGGTTGTTTCCAGATTCTGGCTTTTTGTAAATAGTGCTGCAATGAACATAGAATTGCAGATAGTGTTTCTTCTGTGTGGTTTTTGGTCTCCAGGGTATATTCCCAGGAGTGGTATTGCTGGGTCAAATGGGAGCACAATATCTAATTTTTGAAGAAATGTCCATATTGTTTTCAAAAGGGCTGGACCAATCGGCATTCCCACAAACAGTGGATGAGAGTCCCTTTCTCTCTGCATCCATGCCAGCACTGGTTGTTCTTACTCATTTGGATGTGTGCCAGTCTCTGGTGTGAGTGGTTGGGTGGATGTTTATGCAAGGGTGGTGGTAGTAGGTGGTAGGGAGCCCATGGTTGCTGTATGAAGTGGGGATTTTAAGTTTGTAGGCTTGTGCAGTAAATAATAGGACTATTATATGAGTTCCTTTGAGATAGAATTAGGGTTTTAGTGTGAGGGATAGCATTTGGTTTAGGTTTTAGGTTGCTTACAATTAGGGTTAGGGATAGGAATGGGGTCAAAGATGGGTTTAGGTCACTCAAGTAACTGGGAACCGAGTGAGGCAAGTGTGCACTTGGCAACATGTGGTTTCAGGAAAGCAATGAGTCCATTGATTTGGGATTGTGTTAATGTGGGAACTCAGTGGAGTAGGAGCTCAGGGTTAAGTGGATACTGAATTTACCGAATATACATCTACAAGAAGTACCTGATATATCCTGGATATTAACCCCTTATCCGATGGGATGTAAGTGAATATTCTTTCCCAGTCTGTGGGCTGTCTCTGTATTTTGATCATTGTTTCTTTAGAGGTACAGAAGATTTTCAGTTTTATATATTCCCATTTGTTTATCTTTGCTTCCATTTGCTTTGTCAGTACTGTTTCGTCTTTGAAGATGCCTTTAGATTCGATGTCGTAAAGCGTTTTACTGTTTTCTTCTATGTACCTTATGGATACATAAGCGTTTGCTCACATGTGGGGGAGGGGCCACGCGGCGGACATGGAAAAGGGATTTGGGCTCCTCCACCCTTTCCTCCACCTCCATGCCAGCTACCCCAGAAGACAGATACACCAGACCCACAGCTCCGTTGGCAGACCCACAGTTCCACAGAGCGGCTGCCCGACACTCTTAGATAGTACTAGATTTTCGAATCAGGTCATTCCCAGGATCTTTCACATTTATACACTGCATACAGTTCTAGACAGGTTCTAACTGATACCCGTCATCCCAGTAAACCTAGCAAGAAGTCAGAGCAACTCACACATCATGCAGTCAGTCATTCTCAACATTCAGACTCTATAGTTCCTCAGAGCTCCATCCAAGAGAAAACCTGATCTTTCCCCTATAAGTTTCATCAGTAAATGCTAAAGATGAGTGCTTTCTACTGATAGTATACCACCTACACAGCAAAGCCTGGCAAACTACCTGTGTTTTATTTATTATGCCAAAAACTAGTAACAATTTTGGACCTCAATTCCATGACCTGGAGAATGGTTTGAGGCTCTTCCTGTCCCTGGAGCAAGCAGATGCTCTTGAGCTACACGTGCTTGCAACAGGACATATGGAGATGTTATTGGTGCCGCTCAAGCAAATCGATGAACAACGGGAAGACAGCGATACAATGATCACTTGATCACTTGAATCCCGTTATTCATCGATTTGCTCTAGCAGGCGCCAGTAAATTTCCATTGGACCCTGTCACGGTGCCAATGTAGCCCAAAGGCATCTGGTTGATTCAGGAATATGAAGAAACTCAAACCGTTCCTTCATGCTCTTTACAAGGAAGTCTGACCATCTTGTAGGTGGGCGGCCACGTGATCTTTTGACATCCCGTGGGATCCAGTCGGTAATGGCTCTAGTCCAGCGGTTGTCTCCAAATCGCATTACATGTCCAGTCCATCTGATTTTCTATGCCTTGGCAAGCGAGACAGCATCCCTGATTCTGGAATAGCGACGGAGGTCAGAACTCCGGATTCCTTCTCTCACTTGAGTGAGGCGCCAGCCCGCAGATTAATCCAGTCTCCAGCCTGGCTTGTCAGAAACCCAGCCTACAAGGACCCACCATGCAGAGACCCGCCCTTCAGAGGAGAGTATTTCAAGCGCAGGAATGCTTGAGCCTAAGACACAGGTACACCCAGCAGAGCAGAAACCAGCTTTCCCGTTGCGTGCGGCCGCTGTGCGTACGCAATTACCTCCAAATTACTGTAAATATTCAACCCACCCCTCTGAGAGAGTCCCACAAAGTAATGAGAAAATAGCGCCCACATGGCAGAGCCTGGCAAGCTGTCCAATGCGTGTTCGATATGCCAAATCCAGTAACAGATACAATGATACAGTGATACTATAAACAAGTCATTACACACACTCGGTCCTGTTATGAATGCTGGTCTTCCCTACAACATGTACCATGCTTGCTTTCCAAAACTTGCTTTTTAAGACCTATCTTTGGATTTGACCATTGATCACTTATAATTTGCATTTTGTGTGTTTATCTGAAAAACAATCACTGCAATTTTAACTCTTTTACATAACAGATAAACCATATGAATGCTTCAAAAATATTTTCTCTTCTTCATACTTCCCTTACTCCACTACTTTCCCCCCCTTCTTTTATTTATTTAAACACTGTGATTTACAAAGTACAAAGCTTTTCACAATACAGTTGTTAGAAACACTCATCGTTCAGCACCAATCCCACCACCATTGTGCCTCCACCACCACCAGAGACCCACATTTGCCACTCACCCTCCATCCCCATCCCCTTGCCTGATCCCTAGCTGACATCAATTATGTTGATCATTACAGCTCATTTAAGGGAATGGTATTGACAGTCATGACTTTTTTGGGGGGTTTTTTGTGTGGGAGTCTAGCCAATTATGTTATTGGATTCACATTCTGAACTTCCAGAACACAGTGGTTTTCTACTGTCAATCCCAGAACACACCACCACTGCTCCAAGGACAACACCTATTTCACGTTTATCTCAACCTCTATTTGAGCTTATCCTATGCATATACTGAATAATCTATTCTATATTGCTCATTGGAGCCAATTATCTAAATACAGTTGATGAATATGACAACTGTATACTTAGGCAAAAAGTCGTTGGTGATTCTTAAGTCTCCATTGTGCCATCTGAGCCCACTGTATAAGAAAGTTTTTTATATGTTCCCACAGACCATACATCGTGTCCCCACACTTGTGTTTCTATGAAATGTGATGAGTATACCGGTTTTGAGATATTGTGTGGCCATGGAGGTGGGGGCTCTGTCAAACTGTGGAGTCAGACCTTGAGAATGGTTGCAGTTGTGGTGCACGAGGTTTTCTGGCTTTGATAGTCGAGGCTGGGGGAGCAAGGACCAGAACCTGTCCCCCTTCCAGGATTCCGCAACAGCCTAACACAGAGCGAGTGGGCAGAAGCTTCACCCTGCACCTGTGTACCTGGGTTCTGCTCAACTACGCTAGCAGCAGTCCTGGCTGGGTCCACCAGGCTTTTCTGGAGGGACCGAAGTGGGAGAAGGAGTCCCAGTCTCAGCTCCATACCTGGGCTTCAATTTGGCTTCTCTCTGGGGTGGGGCTCTGTCAAGCTTCTGCTACTTTTTGGTTGGTTGGTTAATTGATTCTGGGCCATACCTAGAAATGCTTAGGGTTTATTCCTGGCTCTATGACCAAGGATAATTCCACGCTATGTTTGGTGGACTATAAGGGAACAGGGGGTTGAACCTGTATCAGCCACATGCAAGGCAATTGCCTTACACTAGCTTTACTTTCACTTCACACCCAATTGTACCTGAAGCAACCATTGTGAAGTCAGCACCATACACGTTGGATAGCCAAAGTTTTCTACAAAATTCAAAACCAAATACTGGTTCAGAAACTATTGGTTTAACATAGAGAGACCACCCAGAACAGATATGATCACACAGTGGACCTGATGTCCCATTCTAAGCTTCTACATTCACTCCTATGCACTAGTAGAATATGTTGTAAATCAGCCTTCTTATATTTAAACAGGTAGCTTGTAATCCAAGCTGAGTGACTCGCATCCCATAACACAAACTTTCATTGGATTGAAGTCATATCAAAGCAGTGCTTATGGAGGAAACAATTTTTCTATTATGTTTTTTCTTTGAAAAGATATCCTTAAAAGTTAAGTTTAAAAAAAAACTGAGAGAGAGAGAAAAGATAGAGGGGAAAGATATGAGGCAGAAGGAAGGAGAAGAAAAAAAAGAAAGCAAGAGAAACAAATGAAGTCAAATTATAGCTCCCATTTCATTCAGAAGCCACTGTCCACATCAATGCACGCTGAAATGCCTTCTTGAAGACATTTCAAGGTCATCAGGTGTGAGTCAAAATTTATGTTCTAAAGTTAATCTGTGATAAAATTAAGATACAGTTCCAGAATAACTTAACCTCAGTTATTCATTTATACGATAAGAATACAAAGCACAAATTTATTGACTTGTTTTAGTAATTTGACTATTTAAATAATATTTATTATTATTATGGTTACTAGATCTCACCAAAGTCAGGGAGGCTTTGTGGTACACTAGATTAGGAATAATCAGAAAACTTAGATACTATTCCCTACTCTGCCATAAATTAGCCAGGTGGACAGGTTGTCCCCAAGTTCTATTTGTTGAGGAGCTGCTGGGGTCCCCAACAATACCAGAAAAGCGAAGTTCCCTTCTACCTCCGAGCTAGTGGGGAATGGATGAAAACTCAGGAATCGGTGCAGATTTAAAAGGACTTTACTATCACAGATTGCGATATACAATCCAAGAGCAAGGAAAACTCAGAACTATGGGTTCCCAGCTAGGCCCCAGCCACGTGTAAGCCAAGATGGCTGCCATCATGTGTTGAGGCCCAACAAAAACAGAGAGGACAGACAGACAGGGAAGCCGGAATGACAAAAATTTTCTCTTCTTATAGCTTATTTTATAGATAGAAATCTGCCAAAACTTCCCAGCCTGGCCCATTGTGGGCTGGGCTATCTAAAGATGAAAACAGGTAAATAGCTCTATTTAATGTAGCAGTTCAGGTGGCCTTCTGGCTTTTTATTTCACTTGATCACTTTTTATTTATTTATTTATTTTTGACAATTACAAAAATGTTCATGTTTGGGTTTAAAAGCCATACAGTGTTCTAGCACCCATTGCTCCACCAGTGCCCACCTCCCACCACCAATGTCCCCGATACCCTCCCCTCCCCTAGCCTGCCTCCATGGCGGGTTCTCCATCTCTTCTTTCTCTCTCTCTCTCTCTCTCTCTCTCTCTTCCCTCTCTTACATGTTATGGATTGTAATAGACTTTCGACAATCATTGGTCCACTGTTCCTTTCTCTGTCTTAACCTCTGCTCCCACACATTTGTGGTAGTTTCGACCTTTGACAAGACCTCCTGATCCACATTTTGCCTGCACCTAGAGCTGATTCAAAGCCTCCCAAGCAGAGCTGGGAGGAGCTGCAAACTAAATGTAGCTGGAAGCTAAATAGGTCATCACGCAACACTATTTCCCCAGTTATAACTGGCTTATGTTAGATTAACTAACTGTAAATATAGACAGTGTTTAATGGAATATCTTCTTTTTAAAAAAAACTATTATATCACTGTGAGATATAAAATTACAAAGATGTTCATGTTTGGGTTTCAGTCATACAGTGTTCCAGCACCCATCCCTCCACCAGTGCCCATTTCCCACCACCAATGTCCCCACATTCCCTCCTGTCTCCCCCAGCCTTCCTCTATAGGAGGTACTTTTCCTCTCTCCCTGTCTCTGTCTCTCTCTCTCTCTCTTCCTTCAATTTTAAACATAATGGATTGCAATACATACATTTAGAGGTTTTCGTGTATTTTCCTTTGCTACAGTCAATGGTCAGTACTAGGTTGGTATTATCATTTGCAATAATTGTTAGCACTTTGTTCCCTTCTCTGTTGTACAACCTCTGACTCTCACACACCTGCAGTGGATTCCACCCACTGACAAGATCTCCTGATCCAAGTATTCCTGGCCTTGGATATTGGTATCATGCTATTTTTTATATCCTGCAAATAAATACAGTCATTCTATATCTGTCCTTTTCCCTCTGGCTAATTTTACTCATCATGATCCTCTCAGGAATGGAATATCTTCTTCTTTGAAAGCAGTTCTAGAGAAATTTTGGTCATGATAGACCTCAGAAGAGCTTGATGCAGTGCTATCTCAAGGAAAGTTCAAGTAAAGATGATTTTATAACCATCAAAGTGCAGTTGAACATGAACCTAAACTTTGTTCATAGGAAAAACCTAGAGATAATATTTTCAAAAATGTGATTTCTATATTTAGCTTTTCCTGTAGGGCCTTGAGAGAGTTCAACTAATGCTTAATTAGTAGTTGTAAATATCAAAATATCCTATTTGACCCCTGCTCCTCGAGGTGTTGCAGTTGTGGCTGTGGTGCCCAGCTGTATCGGCAGGTGGCAGACAAGAGAGCGGGGACCCAGGGCTCTGCCCTGTGGGCCCTGGATGGTTGATGGAATGACATAGAAAAAGACTGGCTCCCCTGGGATGAACCCAGAGCCACAGCAGAGCCTGGCATGCTACCCATGGGGTATTCAATATCCCAAAAACAGTAACAATAATGAACCTCATTCCCAACGAATGGAGACGTTACTGGTACCCACTTGAGCAAATCGATGACAAGTGACAAGTGACAAGTGACTATTTGACCTCTAATTCTCCATCCGAAAACCATTAACATTAGTTCAAGATAACTCAGCTCTAGCATTTTATGTATGAAAGGCACTTAATAAAAGCAGGTAATTTGGACAAAGTTTCAAGACAGTTATAAAAAAATTGTTCATATTTCTCAGTTATGAGAAAGAAATGAAGTCAGAATTTCTTTGGGTGTGGCATTGTTACAAGGGAGAGACAGTTTTACTTACTTCTAAGCTAATAGTTTTAGAAAACCTGATATAAAAGTGTAATCCTGCAAGCAGACTCTTTAGACCTAAAGAGAGATGCTTAGTAAAAGCTTATAGGGCATAATTCTAAATCTGAAATTTGGGTTTCACTACAGGAAATACAAAGAATGTGCAAGTAGAAAGAGTTCATAAGCAACAACTTTCAAAGGATTTGAAAAAAACTAGTTAAACTAATTAAAATATATCTTGTTATCTGTTTATAAGCACAACAATAACTTATATGCTTTTGTTCAACCTTTTTGACCATATTAAAAATCAGAGATCAGACTGGTAGGTAATTTTTCAGCTCTACGAGGTTGTTTCCCCCGTATGCAAAGTACACCCTCATTTACCCATGAAATATTAAGACCCTGAAAACATTAAGTTGAAGGTGCACTTACAAATGGTTGCACCTGTAGCTAATAATGATTGGCAGGGGGAGTGGAAGGTACTAGGGTAATGTCTTAAAAGAGCTCTTATGTCCTAGAGACTACTTGTAATCATTTTGGTAATCACCTGAAAGAATTAGAGTCAATTTAGTTTTTCCAGGGTCTAGCCAAAATCAATGCTTCTCAACTTGGGCATGCAGCAGAATCACCCAAAACAGCTTCAACACACATAGCTGGGTCCCAAACCCAGAGATTCTGACTCAGTAGCCCTAGAATGGGCCCAGGAATATGCAGTTTTGTCTCCTGTGAGATGCTGATCTGGTAGATCTAGTTCTGACCTGGAATACTTCTTTTAAATTGATTTTTATGACTGGTCTAAGATATCTATTCCTGAGTTTATCTCTATCCATGGCAGAGATGGGACAATTTCCCATACAAGTTAAGAATATGGTATCAGTTGTATGACTAATACAATGAGGTCCATAGCAAGGACAGGGAAACAGTTCAATTCAAATACATCAGAAAAAAAAACTAGCGACATTATACTCCTTTATATAATTTGAGAACCCCAAGAATCTACAAAAAATATTCACTCTAAACCTTATATTCTAGACATAGGGACTGAAGCAGGCATTATTCATATCGTAGAAATTAAATATTCTTTTTAAATAAGTGCTTTCTCTCCTTTCTTCATTCCTTCTCTCTTTCTTTCTGGAAAGAAATTTTGTTTTGTTTTGTTTATGAGCCACACTCAGCAGTAGTGTGCATGGATTACTCCTGGCTTTGCCCTCTGGTATCACTCCTAGCGGTGCTTAGGAGAATCAAACCTGGGTCATGTATATGCCCCCTATCCTCTACACTATTGTTCTAGCTCCTCAGTTAAAAATTTAAAAAATAATAAATTTGGTAGACAAAATAGAAGTTGGAACTCATCTAATGGCTATTTATCCTAATGATGACCATGAATCTACTTTTCTTAAGATTTTTCCTAATAGGAAGCAATGTTATTCCATTGTGGGATTTTCCTAGCAGCCTTTTCATTGGTAATCTTGTGATCATTAAGACCCCACTCCATTTTGTCCTTAAGTAGGACTTTAGGGTCTGACCAGCACAAAGACTAGGACATGAAAGTCGGGGTAGGTAGAACAATTCATCTCACTGTCAATGGCATGTATCACTCCAATGCTTCAAGTTCTATACACACACATCATTTTGTGTGATTTATGGCCCTAATTAGATCCCAGTGGCAGTATTCCATCAGCTAACAATGCATATCCTAATCACCTTTTCTTCATACAAATGATTTCCTTAACTTTGCATGCATAACTTAACAGCTTTTATTTTAAAAACTCATGTTAACAGCTTTCCTGTGGTAACCAGTAGGGGTGCTATGATAAGAATCTAATTTGCTGTAAAAATGACTCATTTGTCAAATAAGCATTAAAATAATTGTTCCCCTTTTGACTGTTACCCTGCTGTTTCCAGTCATTTTCCAAAACTAAATTATTTACTCATTTGAAAGTTCAGCTGTGCATATTTTAATTGATATTCCCTCATAGGACTCATATTGTTAATGACAATAATTAACCCGAAAAAGGCTGCTAAATAATTATGCTGGAAAGATATGAAGTATTTGCACAGAAAGTAAAATCAGCATTTGAAAAACTATCAAAATGTAAAACTTTCATATTTTATGGCAAAGCATGGTAATAGTTCATAATCAAATTAAAGAGAGAAAGGCAAAAATGTAGATTATATTATTTGATGCAGAATACTTTATGTTTTCAATATAGAAAAGTAGTCTAGCTAACAAGATTACTCTGTCATCACAGTAAGCTCACAATATTACTATTCTAGCTAGCAATATAAATTGTTCTTCAGCACTTAGCATGGTTTAGAATGGGTGCAAGCTAGCTCTTAATAATAGTACCAAACATATATTCACTGCCTCTTGGTTAGATAAATTTCCCAGTGATAGTCTCAACAAGCTCCACATACTTCCAACAGAGTCCCACACACTAAACAGTACTTTTCCCCCAGGAAAGACAGCTGCCTCTTAACTTGCTGGCAAGTTCTCAGTAGAAGTGCCAAGTTCTTATTTTCTGGAACCCAAAAAAGAGCATAATTCAGAAGAAGGAGCTGTCATATCTGCAATCTTGTCAAATTAGATTTTTCTTAAAAAGGAACCACAGAGATTCTTTGATTCATATACAATTTTCCCTGACTAGCCTAACAGACTTTTACTTACTAGAATACGACAGGCTAACATTTCTATGGTCGTGGCTAGAATTCATTCACCCAAGTGGACACTTAGGACAGCCACATTCTCTGGTATCAGGGACATGTCAGTGTATTCCCATAAGTACTTTTCAACACAGAAAACGGTCTTTTAAATCTCAAAGCACTTGAACTTTGTATCCATTGTTATATTGGTATCACCTATTCAACAAGAAGAGCTCACTGGGCATCAAGAAATCTCTACTATTGTTTCAACTTCCTTTATTTTTACATGACCTTATAGTTGATATCAATGGAAGCACAAAATCTTAATAAAATTAATGATAGTTCTTGGCACTAATACATTCTATTTATTTTGCTCACAGGTGCAAAAGACTAATGCTACCTAATAGAGGCAGAAGAATAATTTGCAACTATGAAGGTTCATCACTAACTTCAACATAAAAGCTCCTGCAAGCATGTAATACATGGACCAAATTATGGGTAAACATGATGCCAACATGGTCATCAACAAATGAAGTTATGATTTGCATGAAGACTAAGCTTTGATTTAAATATATATCTTGAGGACTCATTTTTTAGTATATCACTTCAATGTGGTGATATTTTTTCATTAACATTACACTAGAAATAACTCGATTTTAGCCCTGGAAATGTAGTGGCTTCATTTTTAACAGTTAAATCAAAAGACTATATATATACTTACTCAAGGTGGTAAAGAATAATAATATTTGATACAATCCCTCTCTAAAGGTGCATAAATAATATAAATACATAAATAGACTTAATTAAACATTTCCAAACCAAAAATAAAAGATGTGAACTAGGCTGAAACAATTAACCAACCTGCAAGCATTAGAGACAGAAAGTGCTATGTTAGATGAGAGGCTGAAGTTAATAATGGAACTGAGGTTCCCTAAATGTTGAAAACAGAAATAAGAGGAATAGTGAGACTATTGCCCTATTTTGTCTTAATCTATGGCTATGGGGTTTATGAAATTGGGTATAGTCCTATTCATCTACACAAACAAGAGCTGAGCTATGACATCTGTTGACTCTATGCCCAGATATGTCACATTCCCCAGCATTACTTTGAGAAGTATAATATGCTTTATGTCACTCCCATGAAAGTGACATGAAATGGAGAGGGACACTCTAAGACAGGGAATAGAAGGAAAAGGACATTCTGGTGGGAGAAATGGTGTTGTAATGTTGATGCGTATAAAACCCTATAATTCATAGCTTTATAAACTTATAAATAAATTTTTTTAAATGCTGGTATTGTAAGATCTGATCATCAACCTTGGGCTGAGGGAAAAGTATAGGTAATCACACTGACTAGATAGAAGAGGTGATATGTGAGGAGAGAAATATAGTTGTGGGAGAACCAACTCCTGAAAGGATTGGCAGAACACTAGATGAAGGCCAACCATGCGAGCAAGCTGGCTTCCGGAAAGGATTCAGCACAATCGACCATATCCACACAGTAACCAGGCTTACTGAGGTTTGTAGGGAGTAGAAGATGCTGCTCTGTCTCACGTTCATTGATTTACAAAAAGCCTTTGATTCTGTGGAGACTGGAGCAGTCATCGAAGCCCTAGCCAAACAGGGTATTCAAACCCAATACATCAAGATGCTTCATGAGCTGTATTATGGATTCACCACCAGGATATCACCATTCTACAAAGAAGTGATCATTGATGTCAAAAGGGGGTTCGACAGGGTGATACCATTTCACCAAAACTCTTCAGCGCCACCCTCGAGAACATCATGCGACAATTAGAATGGGAAGGAATGGGAGTGAAGATAAATGGTCGGAAACTACACAACCTCCGCTTCGCTGATGACATCGTTCTAATAACACCAAGCGGCACAAATGCTGGCTGACTTTGACCGAGAATGTGGAAAGATAGGTCTACAGCTGAATTTGAAGAAAACTATGTTTATGAAAAATGAACTAGTTCCAGAGGCCCCATTCACTCTCAATGGAACAAACATCTCTGAATGCAGCAGTTATGTGTACCTAGATCGAGAAGTCAACATGATAAATGACCTAAAACCCGAGATGTGCAGGAGGAAGAGAGCAGCATGGAATGCCTTCAAAGGCATCAAAGAAATATCTAAAAGGACAAAGAACCTCCGGATCTGGGCACATCTCTTTGACTCCACTGTTTTCCCTGCATTAACATATGCCTCAAATAACCTGGGCCCTACGAAAGCAGGATGAGAATGCTATTTGGGTCTCCCAGAGAGGAATCGAAAGAGCTATGCTTGGAATATCACGCCTCACTCAAGTGAGAGAAGGAATCCGGAGTTCTGACCTCCGTCACTATTCCAGAATCAGGGATGCTGTCTCGTTTTCCAAGGCATCGAAAATCAGATGGGCTGGACATGTAATGCGATTTGGAGACAACCGCTGGACTAGAGCAGTTACCGACTGGATCCCACGGGATGTCAAAAGATCACGTGGCCGCACACCTACAAGATGGTCAGACTTCCTTGTCAAGACCCTGAAGGAACGGTTTGAGGCTCTTCATATTCCTGAATCAACCAGATGCCATTGGGCTACATTGGCACGTGATAGGGTCCAATGGAAATTTTACTGGCGCCCATTCGAGCAAATCGATGAATAACGGGATTCAAGTGATCAAGTGATCAA
>JAJIBD010023394.1:0-25264 GCA_021461705.1 Cryptotis parvus | reverse complement strand
GGACACATGTCGATTTGGGGGCAATAACCTCTGGACTGAAGCCAATGCAGGGCTAGGTCCCACGGGATGTCAAAGATCCACGTGGCTGCCCCACCCACAAATCATTCAGAACTTCCTTGTAAAGACCCTGAAGGAATGGATTTGGGAGCTCTTCATGACCTGAATCAAACAGATACCAGTGGGCTACATTGGCACATGATAGGGTCAATAAATGTTACTGGCGCCAGCTCGAGCAAATCGATGAATAGCAGGATTCAAGTGATCAAATGATACCATTGATCAAAACATTAAATGAATCAATGCACTTAGGCCAGGTTTTTGTTGACAAGGACACTGACACCCTTCTTTACCTCTTTCATCGCATGTTCCATGGAACAGTAGTTCTTCTCAGTGTCAATAATGGCATAGTATGAGTTGTTTTCATATAGTCAGATGAATGATGCCATACTTGTTATTTCACTCTTGCATCATCAGGTCTTGATACTCTTTAGATTCAAATACATACGCTAAAAATACAGTAATTTTAGTTTCTTCTTTGTTTGGCAGCCTAGTTTTGCCCTGAGATTTTATCAAACCTCTCCCTTACTCATCATGGTATTTTGACATATTTAGACTAATATTTAGGGCTGCCATATTTAGGAACTCTTTCAGGGTCAGGGGGATAAGCATTGTTTTTTACTGGTTTGGCATATAAAACAACGCATTGAGCAACATAGAAGCTCTGTTGTGTGGGTGGTATACTCTGAGTAGCTAGAGCTCTCTGAAGTGGGTAGAATATTCTTGGTAATTTACAGATGAATATGCAATGGGAAGAGCTGGAGCAGCTCTGCCTGCTGTATCTCGTCTGTGGTTCGAAGCATATCTTGCCTTGAAATGGGTCCCTAGGGCGGGTCTCCTGACAAACCAGGCAAAGTTGAAACCTCTCTTGGGTGGAGCTCTGGCAGGCTGTGGAGTCCGGATGATGAAAAATGCTGCCAGGCATGGGTGTGGGGAGTTTCCTCTGTATTTTCCAAGGCTCCTTTCTTTGGGATAATTAGGCAGACTGAAGTCACTCTCTGACCTCTTGTGGTCAGTGGAGTGAAAGAATGCCTTGGGGAGAACTGGTAGCAGCTCTGCCTGTTGTATCTGGGTCTAGATGCACTTAGATGCGTTTTAGGGACTACAAAATGTTGAATTCTGTAATAATAGTCTTAAAGCTTTGTAGGATTCTTCCCTATTACTGCAGATATGATATTCTTTGAGCTAATGAGATGGCAAACAAGAGGAAAGTTGCTTCCAAGGGAGAGGTGAGAACAGCTCATAGGCCAAGCGTTGAGTGTCAATGGTGGTTTGGGACTTTCTGTATCTCCATGGCATTTAATATGAAAAAAAGAAGCAGGTGGGGATGTTGCCAAAACTGAATGCACACAGGGCCCAAACCAGGTCTGAAAATTACCCCAAGATTCTGGCTAGTGCTACAGGCTGTAATTCTGGAAACTACTGCCTGGGGGAAAGAGGGTGGAACATGTATGGCCCATCCCTTCAGGTCACTAGGACTTCCTGGGGAGCAGAGGTGGGGATTAGTCTATCTTCCGGGTCACTGGGACTTCTGGAATGGAGGATTGTTTCTGAGGAGGAGGTTCAGCACCATGTGTATGTTCCATTGGACCAGACACTCCAGGAGTCACATTCATGACTCAGAGACTGCCTAGCCCTGCTCAGTAAGGTTCCTTAGAGCTCAAGCTTTAAGAATAGAAAGTTTTAAGGTAGTTTAATGATTTTTCACTGTCTTTGCACCATATCGCCTTATTGAGTCAAAGTCTTTGAAGCCAAATCAGGTGTCCATCGGCCTCAGGACTCTGTCCTCTTCCTTAGGAATCCATCTCAATCATTCTCAGAGGCACAATTTAATGTGAATAAGCACATTCATCATCGAGCAAGCCCTCCCTGGCAGCAGATGGCGGTGAGATCTGCGTATGTTTTTGCTGCATGTGAAAACGGCCGTCACCACAATGTTTGAGGTGGAGCCCCTCCCTCCAGACCTGTGTGGCCCCTAAGCCACCCCCAGCCCCATGCAGAGCCCCAAACACCACACTCCTGCAGTTATGGCCCTCAGCCCAAGTTAGTTTTGGCTCATAACAAGCAGCAGGAATTGTGGAGAAGGGCAGGGTTAACAGTTTGAAGGAAGCAGAAATTGTGAGTTTCCACTGACTTCCTTCTCTCTGCTCAAGCGCGTGAGAAGCGCGAGCCTGTCCGCACCACTCACACCCTGGTGGGCAGCTTCCTACACCTGACCCACGTGCTTTGTCTTCTGTCACAGGTGCTCCAGGGTGGATGGACACTGGCTGGCGTGGGACCGTGTCGGTGTGACCAGAGCAGGACTTCCCGTCTGTCACTGGCTGCCGTCTCATCCCAGAGTCTTAGTGAGGATGCAGGGAACTGGAAGGGAATAATTTTTGACCCAATAGCAGGACACGGGTGTGGAGGTATGGGGAACCAGAAGGGAGTCGAGGCTGAGCACTCAGGTGAGGGGATGTCGGATGACAGCTCTGTCACGACAGAACACCATACAGGTTGCCCACACCGCTCTGGGTGAGGCGGGAGACTGCATGGTGAGTGTGAGTACCAATGCACATGGGACACATGTTGTCTTTGTCTCCTGTGATGAGATTGGCACATGCCACGTGGAGTCGACCGAAAGGCTACCATGGCGAGTGGCACAAGTTTGAACTGCGAACGCGTCCTGCTGCTCTCTCAAGCTGGCAGCCGCCTGGCCAGGTACGAGCTCCCGGGCCCCCCAGGCCTCCACCCAGCAGGAGTGGGGCAGAGAACTCGTTTTCTGTCCTTTACTCAAACTCCACATCTCAGCCCATTTTAGTGACAAAGTGGGTCAAGAAACAGATTCTGGGCTGGGTAATTGCCTCCGTGATGACACAAACCCAGGTGCAAACCCGGGTTTGATCCCAGAGTGCCCTGAGTCGCGCCGTAGCAGTGCTGCGCTGAGCAGATCCCACGATGCACCCACCCAGCCTCCTGCCCGACCATCATTAGTGCGACCATGAGGTGAAAATTAGGGGTGGGACCCAGGTCAGCTGGCAGCCTGGAGCTCTTCTGGACGCCGCTATCAACTGCTTACTGCGGCGGCACGACAAAACTTTCCTTATGTCCAGCAACTCCACCATAAAACCAGCTACTCTAAATGTATTACGGATGTTTGTTAGCGCCCACAATGAATAGAAAAGGATAAGACCTTGGGAAAAGCTTTCCTGCCATACATCCACCCATCAGCCGGGAATTCAGCCGACCTTTGTCTTCGAGGCCTCACTCTGGTCAGAGGACTTGGTCCCGCCAGGCCTTCCAAATATCCTGGACCTCAAGTGGGGCTGAACCAGATGAGCCACACACCCTGCTGGTGCCGTGGTCTGGGGTTTCGAATATTCTGACAATGTTCTGGATTGAGCAACAGGACAGAGGGAAAACTTGGGGGTCCATTTGGAATTACCCTTGTGCAGAAGCGCTGTCCACATGTGCCCATGGACTCTCTGTGTTGAGGCCTCTTGTGCCCTGCATGCCCTCGATCCCCCTCACTGCCTGTATAGTACCTTTGCTTCCCTCCTGCCTTACCAGGGAGGGACAGGCCAGTACCCAAGCAGAGGATCAATGTGGGTTGCAGAGCGATGCACCTTCTCTTCCAGGAAGGCAGCCTGAGTAGCACACCAGGGTAGAGCACGAAGTTAGACCTTTGACCCAACAGTCTCAGGTGGGGACAGGTGCTCAAGATCTTGAGCACGAAAGTGGAAGCTGTATGACAGCACTTGTCTACACCGCCTGCAGTGCAAGCTGCGTAGACACAGCCTGCTCCAGTCTCAGCCCAGAGACTCAGGCTGAGTGAGCTGGGGCAACCTAGCTGACAGTGGGGGTGGGGGTGGGGGCTGTGACAGACCATTCGACTTCCGGCTTGACTCTGTGAAAGATCCTGCCAGGGACTAACTGTGTGCTGTTACTTCAGAAATGAAGTATACAGAAAGAAGAAAAGAAAGGGGAAAGAGATGTAAAGAGGGTTTTTCCCTATATTTTCTTCTAATGTGCTTTATGGATTCAAGTCTGATATTGAGATCTTTAATCCATTTTGATCTGATTTTTGTGCATGGTGTTAGACACAGGTCCAAATTCATTTTTTACATGTTGCTGCCCAGTTTTTCCAGCACCACTTGTTGAAGATGCTTTCCTTACTCCATTTTAGACTCATTGCACCTTTATCAAAGATTAAATGATCATGTGTTTGAGGTTGGGTGTCCAGGATACTCAATTCTATTCCATAGGTCCACTAGATCTATTTTTATTCCAACACCATGCTGTTTTAATTACTACTGCCTTGTAGTACAGTTTGAAGTTAGGAAGGTGATGCCTCCATCTTCTTTTTTTCCCTAGGATTGCTTTAGCTGTCCTTGGGGGTTTTTGTTCCATACAAATTTCAGGGGCGTTTGGTCAATTTCTTTGAAGAATGTCATCGGTATCCTCATAGGGACTGCATTGAATCTGTACAGAGCTCTAGGGAGTATTACTATTTTGACAATATTGATTCTCCCCAGTCCATGAACAGGGAACGTGTTTCCATTTCCTGGTGTCCTCTTTTATCTCTTGGAGCAGTGTCTTGTAGTTTTTCTTTGTACAGGTCCTTTACATACTTAGGTAAATTGATTCCTAGGTATTTGATTTTCTGTGGCACAATTGTGAATGGAATAGCTTTCTAATATCCTTTTTTTTTTTCTTCTCTTTAGTTTGTATAAGGAAAGCCACTGACTTTTAGGTGTTGATTTTGTATCCTGCCACTCTACTAACATATGGGACTACATGAAACTAAAAAGCTTCTGCACCTCAAAGAAACAGTGACTAAGATACAAAGCAGTCCACAGAATGGGAAAGAATATTCACCCAATACCCATCTGATAAGGGGTTAATATCCAGGATATATCAGGCACTGGTAGAACTTTACAAGAAGAAAACAAACAACCCCATCAAAAAATGGGGAGAAAAAATGAACAGAAACTTCAGCAAGGAAGAAATTCGAATGGCCAAAAAACATATGAAAAAAATGCTCATCATCACTAATCATCAGAGAGATGCAAATCAAAACAACAATGAGATACCACTTTACACCACAGAGACTGGCACATATTCAAAGAGCAAGAACAACAAGTGCTGGCGTGGATGTGGGGAAAAGGGGACACTCATCCATTGTTGGTGGGAATGCCGGCTGGTACAGCCTTTCTGGGAAAACAATATGGACTTTCCTCCAAAGACTAGAAATTGAACTCCCATTTGACCCAGCCATACCACTCCTGGGAATCTACTCTGGGAAACCAAAAATACGCCAGCGAAACAATCCCTACTTTTATGTTCATAGCAGCATTATTCACAATAGCCAGAATCTGGAAGCAACCAGAGTGCCCGAAAATCGATGACTGGATAAAGCTTTGGTACATCTACACAATGGAATACTATGCAGCTGTTAGGAAAAATGAAGTTATAAAATTTGCCTATAAATGGATGGACATGGAGAAGATTATGTTGAGCGAAATTAGCCAGAAGGGAGAGACAGATACAGAATGACTGCATTTATTTGCATGGCATAAATATATATGTACATATTATGATACCAATATCCAAGGTCAAGTGAAGCATATATCAGGAGGTCTTGTCAAAGGTGGAAATTATCACAAACGTGTGGGAGTCAGAGTTTAGGTAAGACAGAAAATGGAACAGGGTGCTAATAATTTGTCGAGGGTACTAATGCCAACCTAGAACTGAGCATTAAATAGAGGCAAAAGGATTCACATGACAACCTTTTAATGTATGTTCTGTAATCCATAGTCTGGAAGGGGAAGGAAAAGAGAAAGAGAGAAAGGGAAAGAAATAAAGAACCTGCCATGGAGCTGGGCTGGGGAAGGGGAGGGAACCGGGGGGTTGTTGGTGGGAGATGGGCACTGGTGGAGGGGGGGTGCTGGAACACTGTATGACCAAAACCCAAACATGAACTTTTTAATTGTATATCTTTTTATTTGTATAGAGATGGGCACTGGTGGAGGGGAGCGGGTGCTGAAACACTGTATGACCAAAACCCAAACATGAACTTTTTAATTGTAAAAAAAAAAAGAAAGAAAGAAGAAAAAAAAAAAGAAAAGAAAGAAAGAAAGAAAAGAAAGAAAAAAAAAAAAAAAGAAAAAAAAAAAGAAAGAAAGAAAGAAAGAAAGAAAGAGAAAAGAAAGAAAAAGAAAAAGAGAGGAAAGAAAAGGAAAGAAAGAAAAAAAAAGAAAAGAAAGAAAAAGAAAGAAAGAAAGAAAAAAAGAAAGAAAGAAAGAAAGAAAGAAGAAAAGAAAGAAGAAGAAGAAAGAAAAAGAAAGAAGAAAGAAAAAAAAGAAAGAGAAAGAAAGAAAGAAGAAGAAGAAAGAAGAGAAAGAAAGAAAGAGAAGAGGAAGAAGAAGAGAGAAAGAAGAAAGAGGAGAAGAAAGAGAAAGAAGAAAGAAAGAAGAGAAAGAAAGAAAGGAAGGAAAGAAGAAAGGAGGAAGGAAGGAAGGAAGGAAGGAAAGAAAGAAGGAAGAAAGAGGAAAGAAAGAAAGAAAGAAAGAAGAAGAAAGAAAAAGGAAGAAGAAGAAGAAAGAAAGAAAGAAAGAAGAAAGAAAGAAAGAAAGAAGGAAAGAAAGAAAGAAAGAAAGAAGAGAAAAAAAAAAGAGAAAAGAAAAGAGAAAAAAGAAGAAAGAAAGGAAGAAAGAAAGAAAGAAAGGAAAAGAAAAAGAAAGAAAGAAAGAAAGAAGAGAGAAAAAGAAGAAAGAAAGAAAGAAAGAAAAAAGAAGAAAAGAAGAAAGGAAAGAAAGAAAAAAGAAGAAAGAAGGAAAGAAAGGAAAGAAGGAAAGAAAGGAAAGAAAGACCCATCGGTAGGGCTGCTTACACACATATTTTCTTTGGAAAGGACCATTCTCTAAACTTGGGGATGTAAAGGGAGATGTAATTTATTAGCATTTTCAAAATCTTCGTGGCCACAGAGATAGTAAACAGGAGGCGATAGTGATTAATTTGCGTTGAAAGGGCCCATTTGTTTATCACATCCCTAAACTATCCAAGACCTATTATTTTTCTGAAAGAGTTGAGATTTATTTTCTCCTAACCCTTCAGAAGTGACAGAGAAAAATCTATTTCTTGGCTGAAGTAATCTCAGATAATTAACCAATCATTTTCAATATGAATTGTTTGGGAAGCTTGAGCTAAGGCTCAACTGAATGATTTCATTATTTGAATGAAGTTAGGGAAACCTACAGCTGTTTGCTGTCAGAGGCCCCTCATGTCTTCCTAGCCAGACGCGCTCACCTGACGCTCAGAGATACACAACGCACCTGGTGCCCCATGGCGAGCAGACACGCAGTCACCAGAAATCTTGTTTTCTTACACTGAGATTTCGCTGAGATCACTTTAAGCCGGCGTTCCTGATTTCTCGGACCCAACTGGGGTTTGGAACCGTTGAGCCCTGGCCTTCCAGGAGAGTGTAGAGGCTGAGTAATAAAAATTACATCACCTCATTTTTTGGGTAGAGGGGCCAGCTTAAGTCAAGTGGGAGAACAGAGGGGGAAAGAGTGAACATCTAGGGAGAAACCAAGGCGCTGCGAACTGGAATGCGACACTTACTCAAGGTACTTTTTTACAGATGGGGTCTGAGGATCCCAAGCGGGGCCCGGATGTCAGGAAGCACTGCTTACTACTGTCGTTGTCTGCCACACCCAATACATCCGGCCAATATTTATGACTGCACCATGCCAGCGTACCACTGTGCGCTCAGTCTAGGACCGGATCCTGAGGTAGGGCTCCCGGGTGAAGGGGGGTGAGAAGGCGGTGGATGCGTGTCAGGGACAACATGCCGCAGCTGTCTGAGTGAGGCACAAAGGTATCAAAGTTCCCACACAAGACGACAGGCTCATGGAGAATTAGCAGCCAAGTCGGGGAGCTGAGGGCTCCATGCACCGGGGAACTTAGTCGAAGGGACATGCTGGTGACCCAGAGACCTCCCTGGATACTTTGATCTGGGTTCCCCTTTCTCCGACTTTTACGCCTCACCCCTGCTCCCAGTCTGAGCATGGGGCGTCGAGCGAAGGCAGTAAGGCCTGTGGGGTGCTCGAGGGACAACTGTGAAAGCTAGCCAAGTTAGAGCCCGAAAAAGCGCAGATCTGGGCTGAGGGAAGGCGGGGGGAAAGGGGGGGCTGCGAGGAAGCTTCAGGGGTTCAGACGAGGCTCTGGCCGTAATTTCTGGAACTCACTGGAGCCAGAGCCTCTTCCCACACATCTGTTTGTCAAAAAAAAAAAAAAAAAAAAAACTGTTAAAAATCTAGAAAAGAAAAAAGATTTCTTTTTTTTTTTGTTTTAGAAAAAACTTTGGCTTAGTTGTTTGATCTAGACTAGCTTGTTCCAGCAGCTTTCCCTGGGTCCTGGAACCCGCTAGGACTCTGGAAGCGAATTCCTTAGGAAACTCCGCCTCTCGCGTGGAGCATAGCGGGCACACTTGGAACAGTTCTTAGAACAGGGCGGCTCTGCCAGGGCCACGGGGAACGCCAAGGCTGTGGGAGCCATGGTGACCCTTCCCACAGCCTGCCGGGGCTTTGCGACTTTCAAACTGTGTCTTGCTTTCCCTCACTTTCACCCCCACATGGCGGGGGGGCGAGCCCACACTTTCTTGACTCTTCAGAAAAGCAGATGCCGGAGACAGCTGTACTTGCCTGCCAGAAGCCTCTGCAGGGGTCTCTGTTTGGGGTTCCCAGCTTGCCCCAGCGTCCCAGAACGCTCCAGGGATGCAGTACACCAACTTTCGGAAACCTTTAGATCTCGGCTAGAACCATGAGGGCTGAGGGTCTCCCAGAAGCCTCCTCCTTCTGGTGGCTTGCTGACTTGGGGTCCGACCCCCCCAGCTCTGCCCTCGCTGCCTCCTTGACTGGTGTCTTCCTGTGTCCCCATGCTGAGCTCTGTGGGTGTCTGGAAAGAATAGTCTGTTCTCTGATGGAGGGGGACCCCAGTGAGCCCAGAAAGCACAGCGGGGATCTTTCCTTCCTTCCTTGTCCTCGCCAGCCTTCTCACGCAGCCAAACCCTCTGGGACACTTGTCACTTAGGACGACCCCAAGCAAAGTCGGTTGCCCAGTGCCAGGCAGGAGAGGCTCCTCTTCTGTGCGTCCATGCATGCATGTGGGGCTATGGGCTGTGGCTCTGAGCTAGGGAGCATGTGGGCAGTGTGTGGAGTTGTGTGGGTGCTGAGGTGGGTGCGTGGGTGTGGGTGTCAATGTGCATGGGAATATGTGGGGCGTAGCGGGGGCTATGTGGGCGAATGCGTGATGTGAGGGTGTGTGTGTGTGTGTGTGTCTTGGCCCACTGTAGAATTTGTGCGATTGCATAAGAGTTGGTGGGAGTTTATATTTAGGCCACGTGGGATATACAGGGTGTGGGGCTGTGGGGTGTTTGGGTGGGGTACAGGGGTCTGGGCTCTCCCGCTGCAGCTGAGCCTTTGTTTCTTTCCTCACAGACACTCTTAGCTCCACCACGACCTCAGTGGGGTCAGCACCCCCACCTACTGTTCCCTTCTCTAAGACGAAGTGAACAAGCTCTTTACACGATCTGGAAAATGTTTGTAGAAGCAGCGTCTTTTTCAACACCGTATAAAAAAAAAGAAGGCTGTGTGATCGCGAGAGAGTCACGGGCTCCCAGAGAGCTTCAGCTGAGACGATGAGGAAGAATGAGGGTCTATAAGAGTGTATTAGAGCAGAGATGTAATATTCTATTACTGGGTTTATGGCTATGTGTAAAATCCAAGTATGCTGGCCCCAGCCACTCAACTCTCTCCATTCAGACACTAATAAATGCTCAATTTCTTTAGTTTAAAGATTGTGACTCTCACCTTTAAGCTTTTATAACTATCGGAAGGGGAAAATTAAAGCAGCATAACCTCACCTATTATTTTCCAAGAGAAAAAATATGAAGAAAATGTAAATCTTGTGCAGAACTGGGAGGTCGGCGTGTATGCGCGAGGAACCATTAGGTCAATCTCCTTTCTTGCAAGCAGCGCGTGTGTTCTGTAGGGATCCCGGAGTACGAGACCTAGGGTGGCTGGCTCCAAACAGGCCCCACCAGGAGGAACTGCCTGCGGGCGGCAGACTGGTCTTGGGGGACCAACACACTTGTTTGTTTCAAAAGCTTTCAACAATCCCAAACAAATGAGACTGCCAAGAAATTTTTTCTTCTTCTAACTTTCCCATAAAAGATTCAGGTAAATGTAGCTTGGCTGAGCCAATTTAAGCCAATTTCAAAGTTATTTGAGTGGTTGGTTATTAAGATAACAGTCTCAAATTTCAATTCTACAATTATTGTCTTAAAGACACAGATCAAGCCTCAGAAGGAAAGTGGGTGTTTGAAGGATAGACCGCTTTCCTCAGGAGAAAGAGCGTTCCCATGAGTGCGGGCCGTGGCCCATCCTGCTCTTCCCCAAGGAATGCCAACATCCACCATGAGCGGTTTCAGAGTAGGACAGGCTGAGCTGCCAAACCCCACCCCTGCCTCTGACACCTAGTGCTGTTAATACATCTCCTTGCTCTTCCTGTCTCTCTTCTCTCTCCCTCTCTCCCCTCTCTCCTCTCTCTCCCTCTCTCCCTCTCTCCCTCTCTCCTCTCTCTCTTTCTCTCCCCCTCTCTCTCTCCCTCTGTCTTCCTCTCTCTCTCCCTCCTCTCTCTCCCATCCCCCTCTTCCTCTCTCTCTCCCTCCCCATCTCTCCCTCTCTCCCTCCCTCCCTCTCTCTCTCCCTCTCCTCTATCTCTTCTGTCTCTCTCTCCCTCTGTCTTCTTCTCTCCTCTTTCCCTCTCTCTCTCCCCCCTCTCCCTCTCCTCTCTCTCTCTCTTGTATTTTTTTTCTTTGTTGGGTCCACCTGGTAATACTCAGGGGGTTTCTCCTGGCTCTACACTCAGGAGTTACTCCTGGCGGTGCTCAGGGGACCATATAGGATGCGGGGATCAAGCCCAGGCTGGCTGAGGCGGTCGAGTGTAAGGCAAGGCGCTCTACCCGCTGGGCTATTGCTCCGGCCCCTCCTCTCTCTCTTTGTCTCTCTCTCTCTCCCCCTCATGTCTCTGTCCTCTCTGTTCATCACATACATCCACACACACACACACATGCGCTTTACCACACATTTACAAACACTTAGGTGTGTAAGAGTTAGTCTCACTTTAACTCAGCTCTCAGGGCACCCCTCCCAGAGGCGCCTCATCTCTGCGAGATCAACGCCCCTGGTGGCCTGGGCTGACAAGTGGGTCTTTCTGACGGTGGGTGGCGTCCACTTCCATAACTTGACGTAAGGAAGTCCCAAGTGCTCGGTTCCTTCCCGCTAATCAACCTCGGTCGTGTCTGTGGCCGGTCACCAGCAGCTCCGGGGGTGACCAAGCGTAGCCTCTGCTTACTCCAAGGTCCTCAGAGACAAAGGGACACTCTGCCTCCTGCCTCACCTAGGCAAGAGACTCAGCGGCCGCCCTCACCCTGCGGGGTCTTGGTTTGTCCTGGAGCTGCTACCTGGTGGTGTCAGTTGTCCCTGAAGCTCCAGTTGCCAGATCGGACCCCACTGTCAGTGCAGCGTCGGAGGCCTGACCACAGCCCAGACAGTTGCCCCAGAGCACTGAAGGGTCTCCCCATACAGGGTTCTGCATGCCCCCTTCACCCAGGGCTAACGTTGGTGCCTGCATTCGGGGACTGGCAGCTTTGGACAGACCCGAAAGACCTTTCAAAAAGGGGCCGAGTTTGTTTCAAGCAGAGACAAAAGCACTACTCCACAGGGCGACGCTCAGGAGCCTGACCAGATCCCAGGAATCAGATTCTCAAAGGGAGGGTGGCCATCCCAGGAGGCGCTGGCAGTACCCGGCGGAAGCGAGGATTCAGGAGGTCAGGAATGGCCACATTGCCCAGGCCATCCTCCTGGGACCCGGATGCTCTGCCCTCTTCCCAGAGCCACCTCGGGAAACTCTTGCTGAGCCTGCAGCAGATGGGAATGGGATTGAGGGGCCCAGCAGCACCGGCTCAGGCCCCAGCTCAAGGACATCCCCCTGGCCAGCCATTTCAGGCAGACCCTGAAATCAGGCCTCCAGCCTGGTCCCAATGGCCTTAGGAGCCTAGATACCTCAGGGGCCATGGCAGAATCCAGCGTGGGTGGCGAGTGCCGGGTAGCTTCTTCCTAAATTCCTCCGCGCAACCTCTGCGGCCTTGCCTGGGAGCCAGGACCCGGGCAGACCCACCTCCTATAATCGAGGCTTTGGGGAGGTGCTCCTAGTGTTCTCTCCCTGTCTGGTCAGCCATGGTGCAGGTTCCCCAGTGGGCTGTGCCCAGACCTTCCCACTCACTGTTCTCTGTCCACACTCAGCCATCACCGGGTGTGACCAGCTCCTCCCCCTCTCGCCCCTTTCTGGTGTAGCCCAAAGGCGTTCAATCAAGTGCAGAGCCAGGGAGACCATTTCTCTCTGATTTTATTCAATTTGCCCTAGGAAGCAGCATCAGTTGTATATGCTGGTGAGCGGGTGGGAGCACTCCTAGCTGAGCTCGTCAGACAGTAGACGCGAAGTGTTGGTCAATGGAGCAGGCGTTTCTGCTTGCACCCAGCTTGCTCCTGCGAAAGGGTTGTGGTACAACCTTCGGTGCTGGGGCCCAGCCACCAAGGGACTGAGGGGCTCATCGGTGTGGCGCAGACTTGCTTGGCCCGAGAAGGGCCACAGTGGAGATGACAGCTGATACCAGTGCCCTAATGCATAGGCAGAGGCTGGCTATTTATGCTGACAGCCAGGGCTGGCTGGGACTGCTCAAAGAGGAAGTGGGAATCTGGATTGAACAACCAAGGAGTGCTGAGGTTCCACATTCTGTGGGTTTGTTGAGTGGATCTTTGCTGCTGAGCGGTGGGCGAGTCGGACCCCTGAAGGATTGCCATGGGGAGGGCTCTGGGCTGTCCCCACACCTCCCACGAGGTGTCTTGGCCTGCCGTGAGTTTATGCTATTCTTTACTACTCCAGAGAAATGGACATGATGGGGCATGTGTGTGCATGCGTGTTTGATTGCATGCAGATGATTGTGCATGTGTGTGATTGTGTAGGAGGGTGGTTGCACATATGCTGTGTGCATATATATGCATGTGTGTGGCTCTGCATGTGTGGGCGTGTGTGTAGCTGTGAATGTCTGTATGGCTATACACATGTAGGCATGTGTGATTTTGCACATGTGTGTGACTTTAGGCGTGTCTGTGAGGTTCTGGGCTTGGGGGAGTGTAGCTGTGGGTGCATATATGTGACTGTGGATGTTTGTGTGTGTGGCTGTGAGCATGTGGCTGTAGGCACTTGTGTGTGTGGCTCTGCTCACTTGTGTGCATACAGACAGGTATAAAGGCTTTACTGTGCATGCATGTGTGTGGCCATGAATGTGTGTAGCCATATGTGTATATGTGGCCGTGTGCTTGGGTGTGGCTCTGTGTGTGTGCCATGTGCGTGTGTGTGGTCATGTGTGTAGGCTTTGTGCGTGTGTGGCGATAGGTGTGTGCTTGTGTGTGGCCATGGGTGTGTGCGTGTGTGTGACTGTGTGGTGTGTGGACATGGGTGTGTGGCCGTGTCTTATGTATGGCCATGGGTGTGTGCGTGTGTGTGACTGTGTGGTGTGTGGACATGGGTGTGTGTGGCCGTGTGCGTGTGTAGTATGGGTGGTGTGCGTGTGTGTGACTGTGGTGTGTGGCCATGGGTGTGTGTAGCCATAGGTGTCTGATGTGTATGACTGTGTGTGCGTGTGTGTGGCCTTAGGTGTGTGCACGTGTGTGGCGTGTGCATGTATGGCTGTGGGTGTGGGTGTGGCGTGGGTGTGGCCGTGGGTGTGTGCGTGCAGGCAGGCATAGAGTAAAGGCTTTGCTCTGGCAGAGGCCATGGTCCATCTCCTGCAGCTGAACAAAGAGCGTCCAGCGGCGACTCACTCGGCCAGTCTAGCTGCCCCTTAGCAATGTCCAAGGTCTGCTAAGGTGAGTCGGCTTCCCCTTTCAGACTCTTGCCTCTGGGTGTGTGCTGGGACCTGGGTCCTGCAAATGGCGGACCTGACCCCAGTGGGCTGGCAGCGAGGGGCCTCGTCTCTTGGTTTCTTTCTTAGTGCTGTAAAGTCGAGACCGAGTGTGTGGGGCTCAGGGGCAGGAGGAGGGGTTTCCCTGGTGACCGTGTCATACCAGGACACCTGGAAGGGTCAGTCCATGGGTCTGCCTGGACTTCGGGTCCTCTGAGCCCGGTGAGGTCCGGCCCTGGGTGTCCGTGTTGGGGATATGGGTTCATCAGCTATAGTGGGGGCTCCCGAGTGGAACTGAGTGTGGGGCGCAGATGGTCCCCACTGAGCATCCCTTGTCCTCAGGATTCTCCACCCTCCAGAGAGGAAGGGTCTGTCTGCGTGTCACCTTAGGGCTGGGAAGTTCTAGGCAGGCGCGAATGCTATGAAATCGACTTTATTTTTGCTGTGGTGGTTGGCCACCCGACCTCCCCTGAGTAAAGCCACCGCAGGGCCCCTGAGATTAGAGGCACAGCCCCTGGCCTGCCCCGCATGCTGGCTGGACCCCAGGGTCCCGTCTCCTGCTTCTGATACGGCCTGACCGCGTGTCCACTCGCTCCCTGCCTTTGCTATAAGGGCCTCTGTCAGGATGGGTTGGGGGCCACCAAACACATCAGCTCCTGTCCAGGAGTGGCTGATCACTGCCTTGAGCACCAGCCCTGGTGTCCAGCTATCCTGAGTTTTGGGGTGGCCCATGTTGGCCCCAAGTTCCCAGAACTCAGAGACAAAACCAGGACTTGGTCACTCGCCAGCAGAGCTGGAGTCGGCCGGGTGTGGCTGTGCTCTGCGCCGGGGGCTGCCATGGCCCCAGGACCTGGGTCAGGTCCGGGGCCCTCTGTGCACATTCCCTCAGGACCTGAAGCTCCTCTGGGGAAGACTCACCCTGTACTGACTGGCACCAGCCGTGGACCTTAGAGATGCCCAGGCTGTGATCCCTGGCCCTAAGTGCAGTGACCCTCCAGTCCTCTCGTGTGGCCACTGTGTCCCCACGTTGTCACCTGCCCTCTAGGCCGTGGTGCGTCTACTGTCTCTAGGCGTGGCTACTGTCTCTTACGACTGCAATCCCACAGGCCTTCCCTGTTCCTCTCTATGCCCTCCTGCCCGGGCTTCAGATTCCTCCTCAACAAGCCCGCAGGACCCACACTGAGAAGTGGGACTCCTGGCTGCATATGTGACTGACCGCTGTACTGTGAGCATGTAAGAACACTGTACCCAGGTGCATGTATGAACCCTGTTCCATGTGCATATATGAACATTGTCCTGTGTACATGTGTAAAACCCTATCCCATGTGCATATATGAACATTGTCCTGTGTGCATGTGTAAACCCTGTCCCATGTGCATATATGAGCATTGCCCTGTGTGCATGAATGAATCCTGTCCTATGTGCATGAATGAATCCTGTCCTATGTGCATATATGGGCATTATCCTATGTGCATGCATGAACCCTGTCCCATGTGCATATATGAACATTGTCCTGTGTACATGTGTAAACCCTGTCCCATGTGCATATATGAACATTGTCCTGTGTGCAATGTAAACCCTGTCCCATGTGCATATATGAGCATTGCCCTGTGTGCATGAATGAATCCTGTCTATGTGCATGAATGAATCCTGTCCTATGTGCATATATGAGCATTGTCCTGTGTGCATGTATGAACCCTGTCCCATGTCATACGCGAGCATTGCCTCCTGTGCATGCATGAACCCTGTCTTATGTGCATATATGAGCATTTTCCTGTGTGCATGTATGAACCCTGTCCCATGTGCATATATGAGTATTCTCCTGTGTACATGTATGAACCCTGGTCCATGTGCATATATGAGCATTGTCCTGTGTGCATGTATGAACCCTGGTCCATGTGCATACATGAGCATTGTCCTGTGTGCAGGTATGAACCCTGTCTTGTGTGCATATATGAGCATTGTCCTGTGTGCATGTATAAACCCTGTCCTGTGTGCATATATGAGCAATGTCCTGTGTGCATGTGAACCCTGTCCTGTGTGCATATATGAGCATTGTCCTGTGTGCATATATGAACCCTTTCTTGTGTGCATGTATGAGCATTGTCCTGTGTGAATGTATTGAACCCTGTCCTGTGTGCATATATGAGCATTGTCCTGTGTGCATGCATGAACCCTGTCCCATGTGCATATATGAGCATTGTCCTGTGTGCATGTATGAACCCTATCCCATGTGCATATATGAGCATTCTCCTGTGTGCATGCATGAACCCTGTCCTGTGTGCACATATGAGCATTGTCCTGTGTGCATGCATGAACATGTTACCATGTGCATGTATGCACACTCTCCAATATCATGGATGAGCACCATCCCTACCTCATGTGTGGATGAGCACTGTGGAGCGGATGGAGACAGTTGTTTTGTCTGCCTGATGAGCACCTGGTGTCTCAGACCTGTCCCCAGGAGGACTCTGAGTTCAGGTCTCCTGACAGCGCCAGCAGGGCCTGGCTGCCTGGCTGCCTGGATGCCCTCTTGGTCCATTCGGTGGTGCCCTTGGCTGTGACTGGGCAGTGACGGGTCTCTAATTTAGGAGCCCATCCCAGGAAGCACAGGCTGGCAGGCTGAGGGTGGAGCTGTTTCCCGAGATACATGTGGAGTGACAGACAGGGCGGGCCCAGCTCCAGCTGAACTCTAGGGCATCGACTCAAGGCAGTACCAACTCTGGAGAGCGGCGGGTGGGGCGACCCTAAGGACAGAGGCACGGGGCCCGTAGATGGCGCCCCAGGCGGGTCTGGTGGTGGATCCTCGCTCCTCTGCAACTCAGGCGTGTGATTCCAACCCCATCGAGAGCACCTGGCTGGGACCCCCCCATCTTCCCTGCTGGACAGGCTGCATGTCCTATAATTGAAACCCTGATCCTGACCAGGCATGAAAATACTCATTAAACCGATTTTTCCTTAAGCCCCTCCTCACCCCTGCCCTCAGGCTAGTCAGAGCAGCCTGGCATGTCCTGCAGCCTGTCAGGAGTAAATTGAACTCTTGATGGGGAGCCGAGGTCAGCCCACAGATTTCCCGCCTTCACCCATTTTCCGTAGTGTGGCAAGAAGGGCAGCCGTCAATCGGGCTCCATGCGATCGTTACGGGGCAACAGCCAAGCAGAAAAAACGCTGTAATAAACACGCCGCTGCCTCCCATCCCGCTCGTCCCAGAAGCTCAGCCCTTCCGGCCGGGCCAGGCCTTAAATCCCCGTCAGCTGTTTGAGCTATTGCTAGGCATGACGGGCGCCCTGTCCTCGGAGAGTCTGCAACAGTCCGATGCGAATCTATCTTCCCGACAGGTAAACCTGTGGATAATTTATTGTATGTGCTTCCAGAGGGCAGCGCGAGCAAAGCCCATCAGGCCTGCGGCTCTGGATTCAGAATGGGGCCGTTAATGAGCACCAGGGGCCGAGGCTGGAGGACTGCTTGGTAGGCCCGGGTCTCCATGTGGTGCCCCAGTTCGGTTCGGTCCCAACTCATGACTTCGGGGTGAAGCCTCTCCTACACAAACGCTGGCGGCGGCAGCCGAGCCTTAGTTGGGGGTTGACGGCTCTGGTGCCTGCTGGACAAGGCCTGCTTTTGGCTCTGGGAATGCTCACCTTGGTTATGACCCGCGACCGCCTCTGGGGCTTCCCAGCGTCTTGGGGAGATTAGAGCAGGCAGAATCTGTGGGTCTAACCCTTCGGGTCACCCAAAGGAACCACAAGCTGATGTCACCCAATAGGACAGGCCCCCACCAAGGCAGGCCTGGCTCCAGAAAACACCCTCGGACCACAGGGTGACCGTGCTTTTCCCGGCGGGTGCCATTTCAGGCCCTAGAATCCAATCAACGTGCCCGTTAAATTGCTCCTCATCTGTCGCGATTAAGAGTCGGACCATTACCCCAGATTTAGTGGTGGTCCTGCGGCGGCTTTGTTTCACAGTGGCCATTAGTAACACCTGGAATCATTCACATTAGTTTAAGATCTGGCCCCATAAATTCCGCCATAAATGACTCTGACGCCTCACGATAAATGGCTGCCTTTTGATATTAAAAATATCCATTCCGTTCCCGTCCTGCCGAAGCCCACATTACCTTTGTGATGTACTTCTTAGCTGATTGTGCTGATGGACTGTCTCGCCCCAGGATTTGTGGCGTGTCCCAAGAGGGGGTGTGATGTATCCCTGGCCTCTGGTCTGTGCAGAGTGACCGGATATTTACTTAGATGTTTGCAGGCCAGGGTGGGGGTGGTTGCTACGCGTTAACGGGGATCCAGTCAGCAAAGGCGCCCGCCTGGGCCAGGATATGGGTCTCCTGCTCTGGTGCTCTGGCTCGGGGCCGAGTCCCCTTCTTGGCAGGACCAACCAGAAAGTTCCATGAGGTGGCGTCCAATGGAACTGCAAAATACTGTGCCAAGAGCTAAAGTGTGCACACGGGTTATAACCCAGAGAGATTATTTAAATATCCTGAATAAATCTCCCGTTTCCCACATTCATCTCTTTAAGTGCTTTCGTTATGGGAGGGGTGACAATCTGGAAATGAAACTCTAATTCTTCCTCTGAAGCTGGAGCTCTTTCTCCCAAGGGCAGCTGGGGCTCAGCGTCCCAGAGCTGGCACAGAGCTGAGTCTGCCCAGCTTCAACACTCAAGGGTGAGACAGGAGAGACATGTGGGTCCGTGGGGCCGACACGTACCCCCTCAGGCCTGACTGAGGCAATATAGATCAAAGACATGGCAATGGTGGTGCCCAGCTCTCCTCTGGGCTGGCTGGCCCATTCCAGGAATAAGGAAACCAGCTCTGGCATCAGGTCCCTATGAGCAGGCCCAGCAGGTGGGCCCCAGGGTGCTTATGAGAGTGCCAAGGCCCAAGACAATGAGGCTGCTGGCGGCAGCAATGCAATGGGTGCAGAAAAGGGTTTTGGTTCAGAGGAGACTAAATCTCCTTACCGCTGGATCGGATGGCTGCAGGCTGATGCTCACTACAGAGCAGTGTATGGGATGGCATGGAGTCCCAGCTGCTATAGACAGTTCGGCCAGGTGCAGATGAACAACCACACAAGTGAAAATGGTCGGAGATGGTGTAGACGCATTCCCAGGGAAAGGGTTGCCAACCCCCAGGCAACCCCCTTTTCCAGAGTGGGGACCACTCTGAAACTGCCGAACGGAGGAGGAGGCAGAGAAGAAGGCTAGAAAAGCAGGACCTGGAGAGGAAGTCAGGGCCCCAGAGTCCAGAGGTCTAGGGAAAACACAAAAGTAGATGTAATCATAACCGGAGCCCTGAATGATGAACCCAACCCTATCATGCTAGCACTATTCAAACTCTACATGGCCTAAGCACTAACTCAAGTCTCCTACCAGCCAAACCCCTACACCCTAGCTGACTCCAACCCTAACCCCAACCCCAGCCTAAACTCTCTTAACCTCAGCCCCAAGCCTAGCCCTACCCCAGGCTTGACCATGGAGGCCCTGGACTCCTTTTAGCTCCTCATGCATACTGTGGTGAGGGCTGGGGAATGGCCAGGCAAAGCTTCCTGAACAAGTCGCGGAGAACAGTCGTCTCGGACCATTTTCACTTGTATATGGTGAGTCGGCCCGGCCGAATCTGCATCCCAGGGACAGCCAGGATGGTCTCAAGGTATGGGGTGTCCCCCTTTGACCAGTGCTCAGAAAACTGAGGGTGAGGCTGTTTAGCCCGGAGGCTGCTTCGGAGGAGTCTCCCGAGGCTTCAGCTCAGCAGACAGTGGCGGCAGCAGGCAGGCTGTTCTGAGGCTGCCTAGTCCTGCTCCAGCGCCCACACGGTCCCTCCCGGCCTGGCTCAGCGCACACAAGACTTCTGGGACAGGAGGCAATTGAGGAGAGGACATGGGCGTGTTGCAGGTGCGGAGGAGGGCAGAGAGGCGAGGCAGGGCTGAGGGGCTGGGGCAGGCAGGCGGATGCGGCCCTCGGCCATCCCGACTCAGAGGGTGGAGCAAAGCCACGTCTCGTCACCCCAGGGCCCTGGTCAGCCGCGAGCGGACCCATGATGAGACCAGAGGGGACACAGGGACACTGAGAGCACCTCTGAGCAGGCATGCGGCCTCACCCCTGCTGGCACACAGAGGCAGAAGCTCCTCCCACACCCATGGCCTCACCCCTGCTGCCACACACAGCACCAGCTCCTCCCACACCGCGACCTCCACCTCTGGCCGACGACAGAAGCTTCTCCGTGTATCATTGTGAGGGAAAACGTGAGCACTAATGGGCCACAGTGTTCTGTGTTTATGCACACACCTGGCATGAAAACACACATGGATGTTAATATTATTGAATAAGAGGCGCTTGTGCTTCCATGCCAACACGTGTGCATGCAGCAATTACCGTGCACATGCCTGTATGGCGAGGATGTGTGTGGACACCGGACATTAAGACACAGGGGTGTGTGTGCACAGGAACATGTGCTGCATGCACACAATGCGTAACGTGAACATATGTGCATACATGGTATGTGTATGTGCACACATGTATAAATGCACAAATCAACCTGTACATGCATGCACATGAGCATCATGCAAATGCTTACATTAAGAGTAATCAGGCGGGTACACATGTGCATAACGAGACTATCCCTTAGTAGTAGTGTCCATGTATAATGAATGTAAACACAAGCACAACTTGGACATAACTATGTGGTTGAGTGCAAGAAGTAGGGGGAGCATATTAGTAATCCACACCTGCTATATCTGCACACAGAGCACCTCACACACCTCCCATGTCCTCCACCGGGCACACGCGTGTGCTCTCCCCTCACACGTGCTTCCGCCTTCACCTGCCTGGGCACAGCCCCTGCCCGTCTGCTGTGAGCACAGACTTTCCTGGGCATGAATTCTGCCTGGAGCTCCCTGAAACCTAAGGCAGAGCCTGGAAACATGCGCCCGCTGGCCTCCAGCATCAACTTGGCACCTGACACAGCGTCCTGAAATTTTGGGAGAATGCTGGGGAATGTGTAGAACAAACCTTGTGAGGAAGGAGAAAGATGTGGGGACCTGGGGACTTCTCCTTAAGAGCAGCTTCCCTAATCAGAAAGCTCTGTCAGGCCTTTGCCGCCTTCCAAATGCAAATGGAGCGGGGCAGGCGGAGGCTCAGCAGGCGGGGGCCACCAAACGCCTGCCGTGTCATTCCCAATGATACAGGAAACAAAGCGGAAGGCTTCCTGGCTCCGGGTAATCGTGAGGCTGAGCAGGTCGGTAATAAGTTCTCATCTAGGAGCTCCTGAATGCGGGCAGGGCAGCCGTACTGCTGTCTGCGGGGGCAGTGGCACGAGCAGGAGTGCGGGGCTGGGCCAGCGGGCAACAGGCCACTCCTGCACCTGTGCAGAGACACCTTGTAAAGTGTCAGTGTCAGAGGCGGCAGCCGAGTTTCCTGCTGCGTCTCAGGAGGATCTAGAGTCTGGGACTGGTGCTCAGCTGCTCTTGCAGGCCCCTGGAGGAGGGGCCACAACCTGTCCTGAGCCTGCTGTGCATCAGCTGGAGCCTCATAGAAGCACCTCCTGACTCGAGTCTCACAGGCCCCAGAAGCTATGGGGTGAAACCCAGCTCACAGTGGCTGACTCAGTGGGAGTCTGTCAGGCTTCTAGAGGATTCGGCTGAAGGCTGGCGTGCGATGCACATTTTTAGTGAGAATGAGGAGGAGGAATAAGGGCAGCTGAACACGCAGCCGTCCTGCCTTACGGTGGGTCGCTGGCACGTGTGGGCAGTGGGGAGCAGGGGCCCAGCACATGCCTGGGGGCTTTGGAGGGACCCCCACCATCCCCACAGTCGCGGCCCCCATCGACAAAGACAGCTGTCCTGGGCTCTGAATGAAGGTGCAGGAGGGACGAATCCATCAGGAACCTCCCTGGGCGTGTGGCCACTCTATTCTGAGCTCCTGGGACCCTGGGGTGCTGGAGAGTGAGGTCGGCTCAGCTCCCCCCTAGGACGGACCAGGCCTGTGAATCCATAAGTATCTGGTCTTGCTTCCCAAAACTTGTTTGCCTCTCGCCCAGGGCCCGGGAGCTGGCAGCCCTGTTCTATTCGAGGGCCACAGCATCACGGCTCCACGTTGGCTCTCAGCTATGTCCAGGACTCTCAACTGACAACAAGGGAGCTGGGAGAGTCCAACTCACGCCTGGCTGCCCACACCTGGCCATCCGGCCTGTGCCTTTGGAGCCAGAATGGTCAGGGCGGCCCAGTTCAGGAGATAATTACCTCCCCAGCACATGCTATAGATAAAGCGCCAGTGTTGATGCATGTTTGAGAATCTTAAAGTGAACTCAGAGGCTAGAGAAGCTTCTGGCCTGGATGGAATCTGCCGGCCTGCGCTGCCAGCCACTGGAAAGACGCGGTATGGGGCGAGACTCTGCGCCCTTTGCTCACTGTAGAAGCCGCCACTCGTACTTCGATTTTTGGCCGTGATATCTGAGGCTCTACTACCGTGCCCATATCAGCAAATTACTGATTCCTCTGATTTTAAGTAATCAAAGTAGAAGCTACAACTCACTTTTATGACCCAGCAGAGGGCCAGGGACTCACACCAGGGCCCCCTTCAGACATCCTGTGGAAATTTATACACTAAAATTAACATGGGGACATGGCATTAGCTGCCCTTCGTGCTGGGAGGCACTCATGAAGAATACTGGAAAGTCGCTGCAGGTCAGGAAAACCTCTAAGACTAACATCCGAGAGACAGTGCTCAACGCCAGTCAGTACAACCTCTGAGGCACTTTGAGCTGAGGGCGTGGCACTTGCACAGCCTCATGCCAAGGCCCAAAGTACCCCGCATGCCTCTCGACTATTTGCTTCCATTGACTGTTCAGGGCGCCCTCTGAAACTGAAAGCCACAATGGGAATCTTTAAAATCACCAAACTTTTGTTCTGTTTGAACAGTGCAGAAATATCTCAGAGTTCAAGTGTCTTCTGGGACAGATGAAGTACATCCCTGGAGGAGGCCTGCAGAGGCTGAAGACCCAGGAGGAGCTGGGAGGAGTCGGCTCACCCACCAAGCACCTCTGCTACTGCACCCAGCTCAGGATATGTGTCAGAGGGTGACGCCTGTGCCAACCCTTCTCATAGAACACAAGGTCACCACTATAGGTTTAAGAACTTTGCACTTAAGCCGCCCAGAACTCCAGATACACTTCACCCAGTGTATCTCACTTTTACGAGAAAAAGCTCACGACCAAAGAAAGGGGCCGTAAGGAGGGGCCGAGGCTGGGAATCCTGTAGATGGAGCCCACCAAGGGGGGAGAGAGTCACCAAAGAGGCGTGCAGGGGCAGGTTCGGGAGGGCCTGGCCATGGGAATGATCTCCCTGGGCTGCGTGGTCACTTTCTGTTGCGGCCCCCTGCAGCTCCTCCCTGACTCGCCTAGCAGAGTCGCAGAATATCCCACATTTATTTCCTTTTGAGCAATTGTTCCGGCGGCCTGTCCGGCCCTGAAGCTGGAACGATCTTCTTTAATGGGAATTCTGCTCCAACGGCCAGCTGCTGCAGACAACTGCCCTTTCACTAGCTATCGACCTTGATCTGGCTACCAGCACCGCTCTCAGTTTCCTCTTATTTTCTCTCCAACTCAGGGAGTCTGGGCTGGACCACGAGTTGCCCCCTCGGCTCTCTCTCCCCATCTCTTTTGTTTCTGTCTCTCTGTGGCTCTCTCCCTGTCTCTGTCTCTCTGTCTCTCTGTTTTTGTCACCAGTCTCTTCCTGCCTCTCTCTCTTCCTATCTCTGTCTCTGTCTCTGTCCCTCGCTCTGCCTCAGTCTCCTCTCTCTCTCTCTATCTCTCTCTCTCCCTCTCTGCACCTCAGGCCTATATGCAGCTGTGTGTGGAAGCAGTCTTGACTAACCTTTATAGCCTCTCATCTCTCCTGCAGTAGGGGCGTAAGCGTGACTATTGCCTTTGCCCAGGCTGAAGGACTCTGACGGGAAAAGAAACCGTCAGGGATGCCCGACCCAGGAGCAGCCTTCAGGGCGCCACAGAGATTTAGCAAGGGCAGATGGCAGAGGATTCGACACCACTGGCAGGATTCCCAGATCGGTTGCAGGCGGTGCTGATGGCCCTGGAATGGACCTGGAGTAGTTCTAGACTCTGTGCCGTGACCGGAGGATGGTGTCTGTGTCTCGGTAAACTGTCATCCCATGCGCTACAGAAACCAGCTCTCTCAGGGCTCTGACAACCCATACTGGAATATCGAAGCTGAGGCCCAGCAGGATGGCCTGAACTTCCATGGCCACCAGGGGCAGGACGACTGGGCTCCAGCTCACCATCAGCGCTGGACTGTTTCCTGTCCCTTTATCTATCACCCAAGTGACTGCAAGCCTCTGGTGGACAGTGACCTAATGCTGAGGTTCACCGAGGGACCTTACCGGGCAGGAACCGACCAAGGCCCCTGTCTGCCTTCCGGGCACCTGCCTGCACATTGCCAGCAGCACACCTGCAGCAGGGAAGAGTGTGGCGAAGGTAGGGAAAGAGCCACTCCTAGGTATCGGTGGGCAGCGTCCTGACAAGACCAGTGCTGGCTCAAAGTCCACCCAGGCAGCTGTGAGATCCCAAGGCCTAGACTCGCCAAGAAGCATAAGGGGGCATATCTCTAGGACTTGCAGGCACCAGCAGGCACCTACTGCTCTCTCTGGAGAGGACGGCCTATCACAAAGCAACGGTGAATAGGGACTGAACACCTGGCTGGCGGTGCCTGCGCCATGGAGGCGCTACGCTGCCAAGACAAAAAAGGTGATTCAGCTCACTGTAGCTTGAGTGCAGGCCCTGCCGTGGCCAGTCGGGACAGACAAACTCAGGAAGATTTGCTGATCTGCCGGGGCTTGCGAGAAAAATGAGGGAAGAGTCCCTGGTGGGACCAGGTGGAGATCGAGCACCCTCCCTGGGGAACAGGGGACTGGACTCACCCTTGGAACAGGGCTGGACTCACCCTGGGAGAAAGGGCTGGACTCACCCTCGGAACAGGGGCTGGATTCACCCTTGGAACAGGGTCCTAGACCCACACCCTCGGAACGAGGGGCTGGGCCTGCGGACCAGCAGGGCCTCCTCAGGATAACCCAGCACTTATGTGGGGCAGAGGTGCAGCTTTGTAGGAGAGCCATCCGGAAGCTGTAAGTAAACCAGGTGAGCATGGAGCCATTCGGGCTGTCATAAACCAGGTGAGGCATGGAGCCATC
>JAJIBD010023393.1:240000-329930 GCA_021461705.1 Cryptotis parvus | reverse complement strand
AAAGGCAATATCTACATGGTAACTCACAAATCTGCCTGTTGTCTGTCATCTACAAGCTAAGTTTACACGAGTCATCCTGGAACAGGATTAGCAGAACACTGGATGAAGGACAAACCATGCGAAAGCACGTTGTGGTTTTCTGGAAGGATTCAGAGCACACTCCTGCACCATATCCACATCATCGGAAAAACTAAGCTCATTGAGGTTTGTAGGGAGTACAAGATGCCACTCCTGCCTCATATTCATTGATTTACAGAAAGCTTTTGATTCTGTGGAGACTGAAGCAGCCCATCGAAGCCCTAGTCAAACAGGGTGTTCAAAACCCAATACATCAAGATCATTCGTGAGCTGTACGGCGGATTCACCACCAGGATCTCACCATTCTACAAAAAGAAGTGGATCACACGTGAAAAGAGGGATTCTATTATGGCGATACCATTTCACCAAATCTCTTTCAGAAGGCTACTCCTCGGTGAACATCCGCAAATGGCAATTAGAATGCGCTGGGAATGGGGAGGAAGATAGATGGTCGGGTAATCACCACCGCCGCTGATGACATCGTTCTAATAACACCAAACATTACAAGTGGTACAATACTGGCTGACTTTTGACTAAGAATGTGGAAGATAGGTCTGGCAGCTGAATCTCTACAGAAAACTATGTTCATGAGAAATGAACTAGTCTCTAGAGGCCCCATTCACTCTTCGCTCACGTAACAAACATCTCTGAATGCAGCAGTTATGTGTACCTAGGGTCGAAGTCAACATGATGAACGACTTAAACCTGAGCTGGCGCAGGAGGAAGAGAGCGGCATGGAATGCCTTCCAAGAGCATCAAAGAAATAGCTGAGAAGACAAAGAACTCTCCGGTCTGGCCACATCTCTTCGACTCCACCGTTCTCCCTGCATTAACATATGCCACAGAGACCAGGCTCCTACGCGGAAAGCAGAATGAGAATGCTAGGTCGGGTCTCCCAGAGAGTGAATTCGAAAGAGCTATGCTTGAATATCACGCCTCACTCAAGTGGGAGAAGGAATCCAGAGTTCCCGGACTCTCCGGTCGCTATTCCAGAATCAGGGACGCTGTCTCGCTTGCCAAGGCATCGAAAAATCAGGATGGGCTGGACATGTAATGCGCATTTGGAGACACCGCTGGACTAGAGCCATTTCCTCTACTGGATCCCACGGGATGTCAAAAGATCACGCGGCCGCCCCACCTACAAGATGGTCAGACTTCCTGTCAAGACCCTGAAGGAACGATTTGAGGCTCTTCATATTCCTGAATCAAGCAGATGCCATGGGCCTACATGGGCACGCGATAGGGTCCAATGGAAATGTGTTACGGCGCCCCCTCTAAGCAAGTCGATGAATAACAGGGATTCTGGGCGGACAGGCGATCGAGTAATCATCTGATTCAGTTTATTAGCATTCAAATCGAAAGATTTGAATGAAAAGAAAAGAGCCATGCTTGGAACATCAATCGCCTCACTCAAGAGAGAGAGAAGGAATCCGGAGTTCCCGCTGACCTCCTTCGCTATTCACCAAAAACTAGGACGGCAGTCTCACGCTTGCCAAGGCATCGAAAATCAGATGGACTCGGGACACGTAATGCGCATTTGGAGACAACTCTGGACTAGAGCCATTGCAGACCGATCCTACGGGATGTCAAAAGATCACGTGGCTGCACCACCTACAAGATGGCTCCAGACTCCCTTGTAAAGACCCTAGAAGGAATGGTTTGAGGCTCTTCGTATTCTGAATCAAACCAGATGCCATTGGGCCATTGGCACACTGATAGGGGTCCAATGGAAATGGTTACTGGCGCCCAGCCTCGAGCAAATCGATGAATAACGGATTCAAGTGATCAAGTGATCAAGCGATCAAGGCATTCAAACGAATCAATGCCTTGGCTGGGTTTTTGCCTGACAAGGACACTGACATTACTTCAACACCTCTTTTCATCGCATGTTCCATGGAAATGTTCTCTCTCCAGTGTCAATAATGGCATGATGATTGACACCTTCGCTCCTTAGTCAGACGAATGATGCCATACTTGTTATTTCACTCTTGCATCATCAGGTCCTTGATATGCTTCAGATTCCAGAATACATGCATTAAAAGTACAGTAATTTTAGTTCTTCTTTGTTTTGGCAGCCTAGTTTTAGGCCCTCGAGATTTTATCAGCTCCCTCCTCCTTGCTCATCCTTAGTGCTGACACATATTTAGGGCTGCCAATATTTAGGGCTGCCATATTTAGGGCTCTTTCAGGGTCAGGTGGGCATTGTTGTTTTTACTGGTTTTGGCATATCAAAATATGTTGGAACAGCTGCCAGGCCCTCTGCCGTGTAGGCGGTATACCCTGAGTAGCCTCCTGCTCTGAGAGGAGTGGGTAGAATATTCTTGGTAATCTCACAGATGAATATGCAATGGGAAGAGCTGGAAGCAGCCCCTGCCTCGGTTGTATTCGCGCTCTCCGATTCCATCATACCTTGCCCTGGGAAATAGATTCCCCAGTAGGGCGGTTCCCTGAGCAAACCAGGTTTGAGATTGGCTTTCTCTCTAAGTGGAGCCTGACGAGCCGTGGAGTCCGATGATGAAAAATGCCGCCAGCATGGTGTGGGGTTCCTCCGTATTTTCCAAGGCGCCTTTGGGATAGTGGGGCTTGACTAGAAGTCACTTCCGTCCCTGACCTCTTGTGGTCAGTGGAGAGAGAGAATGCAACGGGAGAACTGGTAGCAGCCCTGCCTGCTGTACCCGGCCCTCGACGCAACTTAGATACAATGTTTAGGGATCCCTAAAATGTTAAATTCTTATGATATTATTAGTCTTGACTTTGCAAGGATTCTTCCCCTATTTTCTGATATGATATTCTTGAGCCACGAGATGGCAAACAGGAAGGTGCTTCAAGCGAGGGTGGAGCAGGCTTCACTAGACCTTAAGAAGCTTAGTGTCCAAATGGTGGACTTTGGGACTTTCTGTATCTCCATGGCATTTATGCCAACAGGTGGGGGATGCCTAAACTGAATGCACACAGGGCCCAAACCAGGTCTGGAAATTAACCCTAAGATTGATCTTCTGGCTAGTGCTAGGGCTGTAATTCTGGAAACTGCTGCCCCTGGGGAAAGAGGGTGGAAATGTATGGCCCATCCCCCTTTCCAGGGGGCCTCCCACTGGGACTTCTGGGGAGCAGCGAGGTGGGGGGGGGATTAGTCTATCACTTCCGGGTCACTGGGACTTCTGGGAATGGAGGGATTGTTGCTGAGGAGGTTATACCAGCACCATGTGTATGTTCCATTGACCCATAATCTTAGGTCACATTTTCATGACTCAGAACTGCTCTAGCCCCTGCTCGGCAGGTTCCCGCCTGAGCTCTCAAGCTTTTAAGAAATGAAAGTTTTAAGGTAGTTTAATGATTTTTCATGTCTTTGCACCCACGCCCTTGTGAGCCAGGAAGATTCCTTGACCAGTGGTGTCCATCGCTCAGACTCTGTCCCTCTTCTTAGGAATCCAGCTCTCCATCCATTCCTCTGGAGAACACAATTTAATGTGAATAAGCACATTCATCATCGAAGCAAGCCCTCCCTGGCAGCAGATGAGCGGTGACCTCTCCGCCATGTGTTTGCTGCATGTGAAGAGCAGCCACTGTCACAGAATGTTTGCTCGAGCCCTCCGGGCGCACCCCCTTGTGGCCCTAAGTCACCTCCCCACCTCCATGCAGAGCTACGCAAACACCACACTCCATCCCATTATGCTTCCTCAGCCATGTGGCTTTTGAAACAACTGTAGTGAGGGAATTGTGGAGAAGGGGCAGGTTAACGGTTTCGGGAAGCAGAAATTCGTGGGTTCCACCAGGCTTCCTCTCTCTGCTCAGCAGCGCACCCTGAGAAGCGCCCAGCCTGTCCTGGCACCACTCACACCCTGGTGGGGGGCAGCTTCCCTGCACCTGGTCCCTGGTGCTTCTGCCTCTGTCGCAGGGTGCCTCCCCGGTGGATGGACACTGGCTGCATTGGGACGTAATCGTCCGTGTGACCCCTAGAGGGGCAGTGACTTCCGCCTGTCACTGGCCTGCCTCACCTGGGTCTTGGTGAGGATGCAGGAACTGAAGGGAATAATTTTGACCAATAGCAGGACAAGGGTGTGGAGGTACAGGAACCAGGGGGAGTCCGAGCACAGGCACCTGGGTCGGGATGTCGGAGTGACAGCTCTGTCCGGCAGGTGAGCACACCCATACAGGTGCCCACCGCCTCTGGGTGAGACGCGAGGCCGTGACGGTGAGTGTGCCTCAAGCACCCCATGGGACAGACGTTGTTTCTTGTCTCCTGTGATGAGATCGGCACATGCCATGCGGGTCGGCCCAGCTGCAACTTCCCACGGCAGTGGCGAGTTTGGGGCCGCAGACATCGCCCCCTGCTGCTCCTCTCAAAGCTGGCAGCCGCCAGTGGCAGCGCCGAGGGCACGAGGCTCTCCCCGGCCCCATACAGGCCTCACACCACAGCAGAGTCGGGTAGAGAGGCTAGCTTTTTTTCTGTCCCTTTACTCAAACTCCACATCTCAGAGCCATTTGGTGCCAAAGTGGGTCAAGAAACAGATTCTGGGCTGGGTAGTGCCTCCCCGTGGCAGAGCACAAACCCCAGGTGCAAGCCCTGGTTTAATCCCAGAGTGCCTTGAGTCGCCCCTTTCCGCTCAGCAGTGCTGCGCTGAGCAGGTCCCACGCATGTGCACCCAGCTACCCCCTGCTCCCACCGCACTCATCTGCGGCTATGAGGTGAAGGTCGGGTGGTGGAACCCAGGTCCGCTGGCAGCCTGGGCTCCCAAGCGCAGCTGTCTCCTGCTTACCGCGAGCACAGAAGCAAGCATTTCCGCTTATGTCCAGCAACTCCAAGCAAAACCAGCTACTCTAAATGTGTTCGGATGTTTGTTAGCGCCCCACAATGAATGAAACAGGATAAAGACCTTGGGAAAAGCTTTCCTTGCTCCCACCCCTGCTCCACCCATCAGCCGAGATTCAGCCGTGGTGTGCTCTTGGCCTCCTCTGGTCAGAGTGACTTGGTCCACGACGCCTGGGCCTTCCAGAATATCCTAGGACCTCAGAACAGGGCTGAACTAAGGCTAGGCCACATCCCTGCTGGTGCTCCGTGTTGAGGTTCCAGAACATTCTTGACAATGTTCTGGATGAACGGCAGGACAGAGGGAAAAACTTGGGGGTCCATTTGAATTACCCTTGCGCAGAGAAACGCTGTCCACATGTGCCCATGGACTCTGCGTTGAGGCCCTCTTTGGTGCTGCCCGCATGGCCCTCAGTCCCCTTTCACTCGCTCGTACCCTACAACACTTCAAGCACAAACCCTCCTGCCTTACCAGGAGGTGAGCAGGCCACGGCCAGTACCCGCAGGATCCAAGTGGGTGCAGAGCGATGGACCTTCTCTTCCAGGAAGGCAGCCTAGGTGGTGCGCACACCAGGGGTAGAGCACAGAGTTGGACCTCCTTGACCCAACAGTCTCTAGGTGGGGATGGGTGCTCCAAAGATCTTGAGCAACCCAAAGTGGAAGCTGTATGACAGCATTTGTCTGTTCACACCGCCTCGCAGTGATCCCATGTGCTGTGAACACAGCTCTGCTCCAGTCTCAGCCCCATGAGACCTAGGCTGAGTGAGAGCTGGGGCAGCCTAGCTGACAGTGGGGGTGGGGGGGTGGGGCTGTGATAGACCATTCGCGGACTCCCTCCGGGCTTGACTCTGGCTGAGAAAAGATCCCTGCCAGGGACCTCCTGCTGTGTGCTGTTACTTTTAAATGATAGTATGTGAAAAAGAAGAAAAGAAGGGGAAAGAGAGATGTAAAGAGGGTTTTTCCTATATTTTCTTTCAATATACTTTATGGATTCAAGTCTGATATTGAGATCTTTAGTCCATTTTGATCTGATTTTTGTGCATGGTGTTAGACACAGGTCCAAATTCATTTTTTTACATGTTGCTGCCCAGTTTTCCCAACACCACTTGTTGAAGAGGCTTTCCTTACTCCATTTTAGACTCATTGCACCTTTATCAAAGATTAAATGATCATGTGTTTGAGGTTGGGTGTCAGGATACTCAATTCTATTCCATAGGTCCACAGGTCTGTTTTTATTCCAATACCATGCTGTTTTAATTACTACTGCCTTGTAGTACAGTTTGAAGTTGGGAAAGGTGATGCCTCCCATCTTCTTTTTCCCGAGGATTGCTTTTAGCTATCCTTGGGGGTTTATTGTTCCATACCCAAATTTCAGGAGCGCTGTTTGGTCAATTTCTTTGAAGAATGTCATCGGTATCCTCATAGGGACTGCATTGAATCTGTACAGAGCTCTAGGGAGTATTACCATTTTGACAATGTTGATTCTCCCCCATCCATGAACAGGGAATGTGTTTCCATTTCCTTGTGTCCTCTTTATCTCTTGGAGCAGTGTCTTGTAGTTTTCTTTGTACAGGTCCTTTGCATACTTGGGTAAGTTGATTCCTAGGTATTTGATTTTCTGTGGCACAATTGTGAATGGAATAGTTTCCTTAATATCCCTTTCTTCTCTCTTCGTTATTTGTATATAGGAAAGCCACTGACTTTGGGTGTTGATTTTGTATCCTGCCACTCTTACTATATGGGCTACATGTATCTAGGAGTTTTTGCTCCTAAAAGAAACAGTGACTAAGATACAAAAGCAGTCCACAGAATGGGAAAAGAATATTCACCCAATACCCATCTGATAAGGGGTTAATATCCAGGATATATCAGGCACTGGTAGAACTTTACAAGAAGAAAACAAACAACCCCCATCAAAAAAATGGGGAAAAGAAATGAACAGAAACTTCAGCAAGGAAGAAATTCAGATGGCCAAAAAAACATATGAAAAAAATGCTCATCATCACTAATCATCAGAGAGATGCAAATCAAAAACAACAATGAGATACCACTTTACACCACAGAGACTGGCACATATTCAAAAGAGCAAGAACAACAAGTGCTGGCGTGGATGTGGGGAAAAGGGGACACTCATCCATTGTTGGTGGGAATGCCGGCTGGTACAGCCTTTCTGGAAAACAATATGGACTTTCCTCCAAAGACTAGAAATTGAACTCCCATTTGACCCAGCCATACCACTCCTGGGAATCTACTCTGGGAAACCAAAAATGCAGCGGAAACACCATCCTCCTACTTTTATGTTCATAGCAGCATTATTCACAATAGCCAGAATCTGGAAGCAACCAGAGTGCCCGAAAATCGATGACTGGATAAAGAAGCTTTGGTACATCTACACAATGGAATACTATGCAGCTGTTAGGAAAAAGTGAAGTTATAAAATTTGCCTATAAATGGATGGACATGGAGAAGATTATGTTGAGCGAAATTAGCCAGAAGGAGAGAGACAGATACAGAATGACTGCATTTATTTGCATGGCATAAATATATATGTACATATTATGATACCAATATCCAAGGTCAAGTGAAACATATATCAGGAGGTCTTGTCAAAGGTGGAAATTATCACAAAATGTGGGGGAGTCAGAGGTTAGGGTAAGACAGAAAATGGAACAGGGTGCTAATAATAGTCGAGGGTACTAATGCCAACCTAGAACTGGAGCATTAAATAGGAGGGCAAAAAGGATACACATGACAACCTTTTAATGTATGTTCTGTAATCCATAGTCTGGAAGGGAAGGAAAAGAGAAAGAGAGAAGGAAAGGAAAAGAAAACCTGCCATGGAGCAGGGCTGGGGAAGGGGGGGGGGGAACCGGGATGTTGGTGGTGGGAGATGGGCACTGGTGGAGGGACGGTGTGGGAAACACTGTATGACCAAAACCCAAACATGAACTTTTTTAATTGTATATCTTTTATTTGTATGGAGATGGGCACTGGTGGAGGGACGGGTGCTGAAACACTGTATGACCAAAAACCCCAAACATGAACTTTTTAATTGTAAAAAAAGCATAAATAAAATGAATAAAAAAAAAGAAAAAGAGAAGAGGCAAGAACAAGAAAAGATAAAATCAAGCAAAACTAAACAGATCAGAGAAAAGAAGAGAAAGAATCAGGAAGAAAGGAGGGAAGTAGAAAAGGAAGGAAAAAAGAAAGGGAGAAAGAAAGAGTAAGGGGAAAGAAAAAGAAAAAAAGGAAAGAAAGAAAAAAAAGAAAGATAAAAAGAAAGAGAAAAGAAAGTAAGAAAGAAAGAAAAAGAAAGAAAGAAGAAAAAGAAAAAAAGAAAGAAAGAAAGAGAAAAAAGAAAGAAAGTGGAAAAGAAAGAAAAGAAAGAAAGAAAGAGAGAAAGAGAGAGAAAGAGAGAGAGAAAGAGAGTAAAAGAAAAAGAGAGAAAGAGAAAGAAAGAGAGAAAGAAAGAAAGAGAGAGAAGAAAAGAAAGAAAGAAAGAAGGGGAAGGAAGGAAGGAAGGAAGGAAGGGAAGGAAGGGAAGGAAGAGGAAGGGAAAGAAAGAAAGAAAGGAAGAAGGAAAGAAAGAAAAGAAAGAGAGAAAGAAAGAAAGAAAGAAAGAAAGAAAGAAAGAAAGAAAGAAGAAAGAAAGAAAGAAAGAAAGAAAGAAAAGAAAGAAAGAAAGAAAAGAAAAGAAAGAAAAAGAAAAAGAGAGAGAGAAAGAGAGAGGGAAAGAAAAAGAAAGAGAGAAAAAGAGAGAAGAAAAAAGAGAGAGAGAAAGAGAAGAGAGAAAAGAGAGAGAGAGAAAGAGAGAGAAAGAGAGAAAGAGAGAAAGAAAAAAGAAAGAGAGAAAGAAAGAAAGAGAGAAAGAAAGAGAGAGAGAGAAAGAAGAAAGAAAGAGAGAAAAGAGAAAGAGAGAAAGAAAGAGAGAGAGAGGAGAAAAGAAAGAAAGAAAGAAAGAAAGAAAAGAAAGAAAAAGAAAAAAGAAAGAAAGAAAGAAAGAAAGAAAAAGAAAAAGAAAGAAAGAAAGAAAGAAAGAAAGAAAGAAAGAAAAGAGAAAGACCCATCCGGGCGCGGCTTTTGCCCACACACATATTTTCTTTGGAAAGGACCATTCTCTAAACTTGGGGGATGTAAAGAGGAGATGTAATTTATTAGCATTTCAAAAATCTTCGTGGCCACAGAATGGTAAACAGGGCGATGGTGATTAATTTTACGTTGAGAAGGGCCCATTTGTTTATCCCACATCCCTAAACTATCCAAGACCTGTTTTTTTCTGAAGAGTTGAGATTTATTTTCTCCTAACCCTTCAGAAGTGACAGAGAAAAATCTATTTCTTGTCTGAAGTTAATCTCAGATAAATTAATATCATTTTTCATATGAATTTGTTTGGGGAAACTTGAAACTGAGGCACAACTTATTGATTTCCATTATTTGAATGAAGTTGGAGAAAAACCCTACAGCTGTTTGCGTCAGAGGCCCCTCTGCATGTCTTCCTGGCCAGACGCCTCACCTAGACGCTCAAGAGATATCGACGCACCCTGAGTGCCCCATGGGCCACGGGGACGCAGTCACCGCCGTCTTGTTTTCTGCTTCACCGAGATTTCGCTGGGATCCTTCCAAAAGCCGCCTTCTGATTCAGACCCTTCAGGAGTTTGGACGTGATCCCTGTGGCCTTCCAGAGAGATGTCAGGCAGAGAGTAAAAAAATTGCATCACCTCATTTTGAATCGGGGCCAGCTTAGGGTCCGAGTGGGAGAACAGCGAGGGGAAAGAGTGAACATCTGGGAAACCGGCGCTACGAACTGGAATGCCACGCCGCTCCAAGGGGCCACCCCCTCCTTCCCAGATCGGGTCTGAGGATGCCAGCCCGGGCCTGGATGTGAGGAAGCACTGCTAGAACACTGTTGCTTTCTGCCACACCGTTACAATGCATCCGGCCAATATTTATGGCTCACCATGCCAGCGGCCACTGTGCACTTCGAGTAGGGGGCCGGGATCACGAGTGAACGGGCTCCGGTGAAGGGTGAAGACACGGCCGGTGGCCGCGCCGCTCAGGGACAGCATGCCCAGCTGTCTGGTGGGGCACAAGGGGTAGCCAAGCTCCCTGCAGACCCATTAGCCTCATGGAGAGAATTGGCAGCCCGTCGGGGAGACCCGGAGCTCCATGCATAAAGCACCATGGAACTTAGTCCAAGGGACATGCTGGTGGCCCAGAGACCTCCCCTGGATCGCCCCAGTCTGGGTTCCTTTCTCCAACCCCAGCGCCGCCCCTGCTCCCAGTCTGAGCAGGGGGCACTCGGAGAGGCAGTAAGGCCTGTGTGGAGTGCTCGGGGACAACTGTGAAAGCAGCCAAAGTTAGGTACAGAAAGACGCAGATCTGGGCCCAGGGGAGCGGGAAGAGGGGGCTGCGAGAGCCCCCAGGAACGTTCTTAGACGAGGCTCTGGCCATAATTTCTGGAACTCACTGAGCCAGAGCCTCCCCCCACACAGCATCTGGTTTGTCAAAAAAAAAAAACTGTTAAAAATCTAGAAAAGAAAAAAAGATTTCTTTTTGTTTTTTAGAAAGAAAAAACTTTGCTCAGTTGTTTGACTCATGAACGCTTGTTCCAGCAGCTCCCTGGGTCCTGGAACCAGCTAGGAGCGTCTGGAAGCCAATCTCCCGGGAAATCCGCCGTCTCCGCGCGTGGAGCATTAGCGGGCACACTCCGGAACAGTTCTTAGAACAGGGCGGCTTCTGCCAGGGCCACACGAAAACGCCAAGGCTGTGGGGGGGCCATGGTGACCCCTTCCCACAGCCTGCCGAGGCCTTACGACTTTCAAACTGTGTCTTGCTTTCTCATTTCACCCCCACATGGCGGAGGCGGCCCCCACACTTTCTTGACTCTTCAGAAAAGCAGATGCCGGGAGACAGCTGTGCCCTGCCAGAAGCCTCTCTGCACAGGGTCTCTGTTTGGGGTTCCCAGCTTGCCCCAGCGTCCCAGAACGCCTCCAGGATGCAGTACACCAAACTTCCCGGAAACCTTTAGATCTCGGCTAGAACCATGAGGGGCGGAGGCGCCTCCCAGAAGCCTCCTCCTTCTGGTCGCTTGCTGACTTGGGGGTCCGACTCCAGCTCTGCCCCTCCGCTGCCTCCTTGACTGGTGTCTTCCTGTGTCCCCATGCTGAGCTCTGTGGAGTGTCTGGAAAGAATAGTCTGTTCTCTGATGGAGGGACCCCAGTGAGCCCAGAAAGCACAGCGGGGATCTTTCCTTCCTTCCTTGTCCTCGCCAGCCCCCTTCTCACGCAGCCAAACCCTCTGGGACACTTGTCACTTAGGACGACCCCAAGCAAAGTCGGTTGCCCAGTGCCAGGCAGGGGAGAGGCTCCTCTTCTCTGTGCGTCCATGGCATGCAATGGGGGCTGTGGGCTGTGGCTCTGAGCTTGCTGGGGAGCATGTGGGCAGTGTGTGGAGTTGTGTGGGTGCTGAGGTGGGTGCGTGGGTGTGGGGTGTCAATGTGCATGGAATATGTGGGGCGCGGGCTATGTGGGCCGGGTACGTGAGGGTGTGTGTGTGTGTGTGTGCTGTCAAGACTGTGGGGTTTGAGCGGTTGCATAAAGAGTTGGTGGGAGTTTATGTAGGCCACGTGGGATATACAGGGTGTGGGGCTGTGGGGTGTTTGGGTGGGGTACAGGGGCCCTGGGCTCTCCCCGCTGCAGCTGAGCCTTTGTTTCTTTCCCTTACAGACACCCCCTTAGCTCCACACGACCTCCAGTGGGTCAGCACCCCCACCTTCTGTTCCCTTCTCTAAGACGAAGTGAACAAGCTCTTTACACGATCTGGAAAATGTTTGTAGAAGCAACGTCTTTTTCAACAGCATAAAAAAAAAAAAGAGAGGCTGTGTGATCGCGGAGAGGTCACGGCTCCCAGGAGCTTCAGCTGAGACGATGAGAAGAATGAGGGTCTATAAGAGTGTATTAGAGCAGAGATGTAATATTCTATTACTGGGTTTATGGCTGTGTGTAAAATCCAAGTATGCTGGCCCCAGCCACTCGCTCTCTCCATTCAGACACTAATAAATGCTGAATTTCTTTAGTTTAAAGATTGTGACTCTCACCTTTAAGCTTTTATAACTATCGGAAGGGAGAAAATTAAAAGCAACATAACCTCACCTATTATTTTCCGAAGAGAAAAATATGAAGAAAATGTAAATCTTGTGCAAGAACTGGGAGGTCGGGTAGTACGCAGGAACCATTGGGGTCAATGTCATACTCTTGCAAGCAGCACGTGTGTTCTGTAGGGATCCCGGAGTACAGAGACCCTGGGGTGGCTGGCTCCAAGCAGACCCCACCAGGAGGGACTGCCCTGCGGGCGGCAGACTGGTCTTCGGGGACCAACCCACTTGTTTGTTTTCAAAGCTTTCAACAATCCCAAACAAATGAGACTGCCAAGAAATTTTTTTTCTTCTTCCTAACTTTCCCATAAAAAGATTCAGGTAAATGTAGCATGACGAGCCAATTTAAGCCAATTTCAAAGTTATTTGAGTAATTGGTTATTAAGATAACAGTCTCAAATTTCAATTCTGCAATTATTGTCTTAAAAGACACAGATCAGGCCTCAGGAGGAAAGTGGGTGTTTGAAGGATAGACCCGCTTTCCTCAGGAGAAAGACGTTCCCATGAGTCGGGCCGTGGGCTCCATCCTGCTCTTCCCAAAGGAATGCCAACATCCACCATGAGTAGCTTCCAGAGTAGGACAGAGCTGAGCTGCCAAACCCCACCCCCCTGCCTCTGACACCTTGCGCTGTTCGCCTCTCTTGCTCTTCCTGGCTCCCTCTCTCTCTCTCTCCCCCTCTCTCCCTCTCTCCCTCTCTCCTCTCCCTCTCTCTCTCCTCTCTCCCTCTCTCTTTCTCTCCCCTCCCTCTCTCCCTCTGTCTTCCTCTCTCTCTCCCTCCCTCCTCTCTCTCCCTCTTCCTCTCTCTCTCCCTCCCCCATCTCTCCCTCTCTCCCTCTCTCTCCCTCTCTCTCCCTCTCCTCTGTCTCTTCCTGTCTCTCTCTCCTCTCTATCTTCCTCTCTCTCCTCTTTCCCTCTCTCTCCCCCTCTCCCTCCTCTCTCTCTCTCTCTTGTATTTTTTTCTTTGTTGGGTCACACCTGGCAATGCTCAGGGTTTCTCCTGGCTCTGCACTCAGGAGTTACTCTGGCGGTGCTCAGGGGACCATATGGGATGCCGGGATCAAGCCCAGGCTGGCACAGGCCGGTCGAGTGCAAGGCAAACGCTCTACCCGCTGGGCTACTTGCTCCGGCCCCTCCTCTCTCTCTTTGTCTCTCTCTCTCTCTCCCCTCATGTCTCTGTCCTCTCTGTTCATCACATACATGCACACACACACACACATGCACGTTACACATGCACATTTACAAACACACACAGAGTGTGTAAGAGTGAGTCTCACCCCCTAACTCAGCTCACACACCCCTCCCAGAGACGCCTCCCCATCTCTGCGAGATCAACGCCTTGGTGGTACTCGGGCTGACCAAGTGGGTCTTTCTGACGGTGGGGCGCCCACACTCCATAGCCTGACAGTAAGGGAAATCCCAGAGTGCTCGGTTCCTTCCAGCTGATAACCCTCGGTCGATGTGCCGGCCGATCACCAGCAGCCCAAGGTGACCAAGCCGTAGCCTCTGCTTACTCCAAGGTCCTGAGACAAAGGGACACTCTGCCTCCTGCTCCCACCCTAGGCAAGAGACTCAGCGGCCGCCCTCACCCTGCGGGGGTCTTGGTTTGTCCTGGAGCTGCTACCTGGTGGTGTCAGTTGTCCCTGAGGAAGCTCCAGTTGCCAGATCCGACCCCACTGTCAGTGCAGCGTCGAGGCCTGACCACAGCCCAGAGCAGTTGCCCCAGAGCACTGAAGGGGTCTCCCCATGTCAGGGGGTCTGCATGCCCCCTTCACCCCGGGCCAACGTTGGTGCCTGCATCCGGGGACTGGCAGCTTTGAACAGACCCGAAAGACCTTTCAAAAGGGGCCGAGTTTGTTTCAAGCAGAGACAAAAGCACCGCCACAGGGGCGACGCTCAGGAGCCCTGACCAGATCCCAGGAATCAGATTCTCAAAGGGGAGGGGTGGCCATCCCAGGAGACGTTGGCGGTGCCGGCAGGAAGCCGGGGATTCAGGGGGGTCAGGGATGGCCACCATTGCCCAGGCCATGCTCCCTGGGACCCGGATGCTCTGCCCTCTTCCAGAGCCACCCTCGGAAGCTGCCTTGCTGAGCCTGCAGCAGATGGGAATGTGGGATTGAGGGGCCCAGCAGCACCGGGCTCAGGCCCCAGCCCCAAGCGACATCCCCCACTGGCCCAGCCCCATTCCAGGCAGACCCTGAAATCAGGCCTCCAGCCTGGTCCCAAGGCCTTGGGAGCCCTAGATACCTCAGGGCCATGGCAGAATCCAGCGTGGGTGGCGAGTGCCGGGTAGCCTCTTCCTAAATTCCTCCACGCAGCTTCTGCGGCCTTGCCTGGGAGCCAGGACCCCGGGAGAGGACCCCACCTCCTATAATCCAGGCTTTGGGGAGATGTCTCCTGGTGTTCTCTCCCCTGTCTGGACAGCCATGGTGCAGGTTCCCAGTGGGCTGTGCCCAGACCTTCCCACTCACTGTTCTCTGTCCACACTTAGCCATCACCGGGTGTGACCAGCTCCCTCCGCCCCCTTTCAGTGTAGCCCAAAGGCGTTCAATCAGTGCAGAGCCAGGGAGACCGTTTCTCTCTGATTTTATTCAATTTGCCCCAGGAAGCAGCATCAGTTGTATATGCTGGTGAGCGGGTGGGCTACTCCTGGCTGAGCTCGTCAGACAGTAGACGTGAGTGTTGGTCAATGGAGCAGAGCGTTTCTGCCCCCGCACCCAGCCTGCTCCCTGCGAAAGGGTTGTGGTAGCCAGCCGCTGTGCTGGGCCCAGCCACCAAAGAACCATGAGGGGCTCATCGGTGTGGCGCAGAGACTTGCTTGGCCCGAGAAGGGCCACAGTGGAGTTGGCAGCTGATGCCCAACACTGCCCTAATGCATGGGCAGAGGCTGGCTACTGTGCTGACAGCCAGGGCTGGCTGGGACTGCTCAAAGAGGAAGTGGGGGAATCTGGATTGAACAACCAAGGAGTGCTGAGGTTCCACATTCCTGTGGGTTTGTTGAGTGGATCTTTGCTGCTGAGCGGTGGGCAGTCGGACCCTTGAGGTGCCCATGGGGGGGGCTCTGGGCTGTCCCCACCCTCCCACGAGGTGTCTTGGCCTGCCATGAGTTTATGCTATTCTTTACTACTCCAGAGAAATGGACATGATGGGGCATGTGTGCATGCGTGTTTGATTGCATGCAGATGATTGTGCATGTGTGTGATTGTGTAGGTGTGGTTGCACATATGTGCTATTGTGCATGCATGTGTGTGTGGCTCTGCATGTGTGGACGTGTGTGTAGCTGTGAATGTATGTATGGCTATACACATGTGGGCATGTGGTTGTGCACATGTGTGTGACTTTGGGCGTGTCTGTGAGGTTCTGGGCTGTGGGAGTGTAGCTGTGGGTGCATGTGTGTGACTGTGGATGTATGTGTGTGTGGCTGTGAGCATGTGGCTGTAGGCACTTGTGTGTGGCTCTGCTCACTTGTGTGCATGCAGACAGGTATAAAGGCTTTGCTGTGCATGCATGTGTGTGGCCATGAATGTGTGTAGCCATGTGTGTGTGTGTGGCGTGTGCTTGTGTGTGGCTCTGTGTGTGTGGCCATGTGCGTGTGTGTGGTCATGTGTGTGTGGCCGTGAGCGTGTGTGTGGCGATGGGTGTGTGCTTGTGTGTGGCCATGGGTGTGTGCGTGTGTGTGACTGTGTGGTGTGTGGACATGGGTGTGTGGCCGTGCGTGTATGGCCATGGTGTGTGCGTGTGTGTGACTGTGTGGTGTGTGGACATGGGTGTGTGTGGCCGTAGCGTGTGTGGCCATGGTGTGTGTGTGTGACTGTGGTGTGTGGCCATGGGTGTGTGTGGCCATGGGTGTCTACGTGTGTATGACTGTGTGCGTGTGTGTGGCCATGGGTGTGTGCACGTGTGTGGCGGGTGCATGTATGGCTGTGGGTGTGGGTGTGGCGTGGGTGTGGCCGTGGGTGTGTGCGTGCAGGCAGGCATAGAGTAAAGGCTTTGCTCTGGCAGAGGCCATGGTCCATCTCCTGCAGCTGAACAAGAAACGTCCAGCGGCTACTCCCTCGGCCAGTCCCCAGCTGCCCCTTAGCAATGTCCAAGGTCTGCCAAGGTCGGTCGCCTCCCCTTTCAGACTCTTGCCTCTGGTGTGTGCTGGGACCTGGGTCCTGCAAATGGCCGGGCCTGACCCCAGTGGGCTGGCAACGAGGGGCCTCGCCTCTTGGTTTCTTTCAACCCAGTGCTGTAAAGTCGAGACCGAGTGTGGGGCTCAGGGGCAGGAGAGGAAGGGGTTTCCCTGAGTGACCGTGTCATGCAGGACACCTGAGAAGGGTCCAGTCCATGGGACTGCCTGGACTCTCGGGTCCTCTGAGCCCGGTGAGGTCCGGCCCTGGGTGTCCCGTGTTGGGGATGTGGAGTTCATCAGCTATGGCGGGGGCTCCCGCAGTGGAACTGAGAGTGTGGGGCGCAGATGGTCCCCACTGAGCATCCTTGTCCTCGGGATTCTCCACCCTCCAGAGAGGAAGGGTCTGTCTGCGTGTCACCCCAGGGCTGGGAAGTTCTAGGCAGACGCAGATGCTATGAAATCGACTTTATTTTTGCTGTGGTCGTTAGCCAACCCGACCTCCCTGAGAGTAAGCCACACACGCAGGGCCCCTGAGATTAGAGGCACAGCCTGGCCTGCACCCCCGCATGCTGGCTGGACCCCAGGGGTCCCGTCTCCCTGCTTCTGATACGGCCTGACCGTGCGTGTCCACTCGCTCCCTGCCTTTGCTATGAGGGCCTCTGTCAGGATGGGTTGGGGGCCACCAAACACATCAGCTCCTGTCCAGGAGTGGCTGATCACTGCCTTGAGCACCAGCCCTGGTGTCAGCTATCCTGAGTTTTGGGGGAGCCCATGTTGGCCCCAAGTTCCCAGAACTCAGAGACAAAACCAGGACTTGGTCACTCGCCAGCAGAGCTGGAGTCCGGCCGGGTGTGGCTGTGCTCTGCGCTGGGTGGCTGCCATGGCCCCAGGGACCTGGGTCAGGTCCGAGGCCCTCTGTGCACATTCCCTCCCAGGACCCTGAAGCTCCTCTGGGGAAGACTCACCCTGTACTGACTGGCACCAGCCGTGGACAGCAGAGATGCCCAGGCTGTGATCCCTGGCCCTAAGTGCAGTGACCCTCCAGTCCTCTCGTGTGGCCACTGTGTCCCCACGCTGTCACCTGCCCTCTAGGCCGTGGGGCCTACTGTCTCTAGGCGTGGCTACTGCCTCTACGACTGCAATCCCACAGGCCTTCCCTGTTCCTCTCTATGCCCTCCTGCCCGGGCTTCAGATTCCTCCTCAACAAGCCCGCAGGACCCACACTGAGGAAGTGGGACTCCTGGCTGCATATGTGACTGACCGCTGTACTGTGAGCATGTATGAGCACTGTACCCAGGTGCATGTATGAACCCTGTTCCATGTGCATATATGAACATTGTCCTGTGTACATGTGTAAACCCTATCCCATGTGCATATATGAACATTGTCCTGTGTGCATGTGTAAACCCTGTCCCATGTGCATATATGAGCATTGCCCTGTGTGCATGAATGAATCCTGTCCTATGTGCATGAATGAATCCTGTCCTATGTGCATATATGAGCATTATCTCAGGTGCATGCATGAACCCTGTCCCATGTGCATATATGAACATTGTCCTGTGTACATGTGTAAACCCTGTCCCATGGCATATATGAACATTGTCCTGTGTGCATGTGTAAACCCTGTCCCATGTGCATATATGAGCATTGCCCTGTGTGCATGAATGAATCCTGTCCTATGTGCATGAATGAATCCTGTCCTATGTGCATATATGAGCATTGTCCTGTGTGCATGTATGAACCCTGTCCCATGTGCATACGCGAGCATTGCCTCCTGTGCATGTATGAACCCTGTCTTATGTGCATATATGAGCATTTTCCTGTGTGCATGTATGAACCCTGTCCCATGTGCATATATGAGTATTCTCCTGTGTACATGTATGAACCCTGGTCCATGTGCATATATGAGCATTGTCCTGTGTGCATGTATGAACCCTGGTCCATGTGCATACATGAGCATTGTCCTGTGTGCAGGTATGAACCCTGTCTTGTGTGCATATATGAGCATTGTCCTGTGTGCATGTATAAACCCTGTCCTGTGTGCATATATGAGCAATGTCCTGTGTGCATGCATGAACCCTGTCCTGTGTGCATATATGAGCATTGTCCTGTGTGCATATATGAACCCTTTCTTGTGTGCATGTATGAGCATTGTCCTGTGTGAATGTATGGAACCCTGTCCTGTGTGCATATATGAGCATTGTCCTGTGTGCATGCATGAACCCTGTCCCATGTGCATATATGAGCATTGTCCTGTGTGCATGTATGAACCCTATCCCATGTGCATATATGAGCATTCTCCTGTGTGCATGCATGAACCCTGTCCTGTGTGCACATATGAGATTGTCCTGTGTGCATGCATGAACATGTTACCATGTGCATGTATGCACACTCTCCCATATGCATGGATGAGCACCATCCCTACACGCATGTGTGGATGAGCACTGTGGAGCGGATGGAGACAGTTGTTTTGTCTGCCTGATGAGCACCTGGTGTCTCAGACCTGTCCCCAGGAGGACTCTGAGTTCAGGTCTCCCTGACAGCGCCAGCAGGGCCTGGCTGCCTGGCTGCCTGGATGCCCTCTTGGTCTCATTCCGTGGTGCCCTTGGCTGTGACTGGGCAGTGACGAGTCTCTAATTTAGGAGCCCATCCCAGGAAGCACAGGCTGGCAGGCTGAGGGTGGAGCTGTTTCCCCAGACACATGTGGAGTGACAGACAGGGCAGGCCCAGCTCCAGCTGAACTCTAGGGCATCGACTCAAGGCAGTACCAACTCTGGAGAGCGGCGGGTGGGGCGACCCTGCAGGACAGAGGCACGGGGCCCGCTAGATGGCGCCCCCAGGCGGGTCTGGTGGTGGATCCTCGCTCCTCTGCAACTCAGGCATGTGATTCCAACCCCATGAGAGCACCTGGCTGGGACCCCATCTTCCCCTGCCCCGGACAGGCTGCATGTCCTATAATTAAAACCCTGATCCTGACCAGGCACTTGAAAATACTCATTAAACCGATTTTTCCTTAAGCCCCTCCTCACCCTGCCATCGAGCTAGTCAGAGCAGCCTGGCATGTCCTGCAGCCTGTCAGGAGTAAATTGAACTCTTGATGGGGAGCCGAGGTCAGCCCACAGATTTCCCGGCCTTCACCCCCTTTCCGTGGTGTGGCAAGAAGGGGGCAGCCGTCAATCGGGCTCCATGCGATCATTACGGGCAGCAGCCAAGCAGAAAAAACGCTGTAATAAACACGCCGCTGCCTCCCATCACCCGCTCGTCCCAGCAAGCTCAGCCCTTCCGGCCGGGCCAGGCCTTAAATCCCCCGTCCAGCTGTTTGACCCTATTACTGGGACATGACAGGCGCCCTGTCACTCGGAGAGTCTGCAACAGTCCGATGCGCCGAATCTATCTTCCCGACAGGTAAAACCTGTGGATAATTTATTGTTATGTGCTTCCAGAGGGCAGCGCGAGCAAGGGCCATCAGGCCTGCGGCTCTGGATTCAGAATCGGGGCCCCGTTAACGAGCACCAGGGGCCGAGGCTGGAGGACGGCTTGGCAGGCCCGGGTCTCCATGTGGTGCCCCCAGTTCGGTTCGGGTCCCAACTCATGACTCGAATTGAAGCCTCTCCTACACAAACGCTGGGCGGCGGCAGCCGAGCCTTAGTTGGGGGGGTTGACGGCTCACCAGTGCCTGCTGGACAAGGCCTGCTTTTGGCTCTGCGGAAATGCTGACCTTGGTTATGACCCAGCGGCCGCCTCTGGGGCTTCCCAGCGTCTTGGGGAGATTAGAGCAGGCAGAATCTGTGGGACTGGCCCTTTCGGGTCACCCAAAGGAACCACAAGCTGATGTCACCCAATGGGACAGGCCCCCCACCAAGGCAGGCCTGGCTCCAGAGGCACCTCGGACCACAGGGTGACCGTGGCTTTTCACGACGGGTGCCATTTCTGGCCCCAGAATCCAATCAACGTGCCGTTAAATTGCTCCTCATCTGTCGCGATTAAGAGTCCGACCATTACCCCAGATTTAGTGGTGGTCCTGCGGCAGCACATTTCACAGTGGCCATTAGTAACACCTGGAATCATTCACATTAGTTTAAGATCTGGCCCCATAAATTCCCGCCATTAATGACTCTGACGCCTCGATAAATGGCCCCACGTTTTTGATAATGAAAATATACATTCAGCACCCGTCCCTGCCGAAGCCCACATTACCTTTGTGATGTACTTCATGGCTGATTGTAGCCGATGGACTGTCTCGCCCCAGGATTTGTGGCGTGTCCCAAGAGGGGGTGTGATGTATCCCTGGCCTCTGGTCTGTGCAGAGTGACCGGATATTTACTTAGATGTTTGCAGGCCAGGGTGGGGGTTGCTACGCCTTAACGGGGATCCAGTCAGCAAAGGCGCCGCCTGGGCAGGATATGGGTCTCCTGCTCTGGTGCCTGGCTCGGGGCCGAGTCCCCTTCTTGGCAGGACCAACCAGAAAGTTCCATGGGGTGGCGTCCAATGGAACTGCAAAATACTGTGCCAAGAGCTAAGTGTGCACACCGGGTTATAGCCCAGAGAGATTATTTAAATATCCTGAATAAATCTCCCCGTTTCCCACACATTCATCTCTTTAAGTGCTCGTTAAGGGAGGGGTGACAATCTCGGAAATGAAACTCTAATTCTTCCTCTGAAGCTGGAGCTCTTTTCTCCCAAGGGCAGCTGGGGCTCAGCGTCCCAGAGCTGGCACAGAGCTGGAGTCTGCCGCAGCTTCAACACTCAAAGGGGTGAGACAGGAGAGACATGTGGGTCCGTGGGGCCGACACGCGCCCCCTCAGGCCTGACTGAGGCAATATAGATCCAAAGACATGGCAAATGGTGGTGCCCAGCTCTCCTCCGGGCTGGCTGGCCCATGTCCAGGAATAAGGAAACCAGCTCTGGCATCAGGTCCACTATGAGCAGGCCCAGCAGGTGGGCCCCAGGGTGCACATGAGAAGTGCCAAGGCCCAAGACAATGAAGGCTGCACAGGCGGCAACAATGCAATGGGTGCAGAAAAGGGTTTTGGTTCACAGGAGACTAAATCTCCTTACCGCTGGATCGGATGGCTGCAGGCTGATGCTCACTACAGAGCAGTGTATGGGATGGCATGGAGTCCCAGCTGCTATAGACAGTTCGGCCAGGTGCAGATGAACAACCACACAAGTGAAAATGGTCCGAGATGGTGTAGACGCATTCCCAGGGAAAGGGTTGCCAAAACCAGGCAACCCTTTTTCAGAGTGGGGACCACTCTGAAACTGCAGAGAGCGGAGGAGGGAACGGAGGGCAGGGAAGGAAGGCTAGAAAAGCAGGACACGGAAAAGGAAGTCAGAGACCCCAGATCCACAGGTCAAGGGGAAAACACAAAAGTAGATGTAATCTAACCTGAGCCCTGAATAATTAACCCAACCCTATCATGCTAACACTATTCAAACCCTACTATAGCCTAACACTAACCAAACCCTACCTAAACCCTAACCCACACCCTAGCCCAAACTCTAACCCTAACCCCAACCCCAGCCCAAACTCTAACCCCTAACCTCAACCCCAAGCCTAGCCCTACCCCAGGCGGCGCGGAGGCTGAGCACCTTGGCTCCTCATGCATGCTGTGGTAAGGGCTGGGGAATGGCCAGGCAGAAACTTCCTGAACAAGTCGCTGAGGAACAATCGTCTCGGACCATTTTCACTTGTCGTGGTGAGATCGACACGGCCGAATCTGCATCCCAGGGAGCAACCCAGGATGGTCTCAAGGTATGGGGTGTCCCCTTTGACAGTGCTCAGAAAACTGAGGGCTGCGGCTGTGAGCCCGAGGCTGCCACGGAAGGGTCACCCCGAGGCTCGGCTCAGCAGACAGTGACGGCAGCAGTGCCCAGGCTGTTCTGAGGCTGCCTAGTCCTGCTCAGCGCCCCACACGGTCCCTCCCGGCCTGACTCCAGCTGCCCCCAAGACTTCTGGGACAGGAGACGAGGGTGAGGAGGGGGAGGACATGGACGTGTGCTTGCAGGTGCCGGAGAAAGGCAGAGGGCGAGCAGGGCTGAGGGGCACAGGGCAGGCAGGCGGATGCGGCCCCGGCCATCCCGACTCAGAGGTGGAGCAAAGCCACGTCCGTCACCCCCAGGGCCCTGGTCAGCAGCGAGCCGGACCCATGATGAAGACCAGGGGGGCACAGGGACACTGAGAGCACCTCTGAGCAGGCACGGCCTCACCCCTGCTGGCACACAGAGCAGAAGCTCCTCCCACACCCATGGCCCTCACCCCTGCTGCCACACACAGCAGAAGCTCCTCCCACACCCACGGCCTCACCTCTGTCGGCCCAGAGCAGAAGCTTCTCCCGTGTATCATTGTGAGGGAAAACGTGAGCACTAATGGGCCACAGTGTTCTGTGTTTATGCACACACCTGGCATGAAAACACACATGGATGTTCATGTGTGAATAGGAGCGCTTGTGCTTCCATGCCAACACGTGTGCATGCAGCAATTACCGTGCACATGCCTGTATGGCGAGGATGTGTGTGGACACGGACATTAAGACACAGGGTGTGTGTGCACAGGAACATGTGCTGCATGCACACAATGCGTGGCGTGAACATATGTGCATACACATGGTATGTGTATGTGCGCACACATGTATAAATGCACAAATCAACCTGTACATGCATGCACATGAGCATCATGCAAATGCTTGTGCATGAGTGAGTATCCAGGCCAGTGCACATGTGTGCATAGCAGACATACATGTGTGTGTGTCCATGTATGTGGATGTAAACACAAGCACAACTTGGACATGTATGTGGTTGGTGCAAAAGAGTGGGGGCATGTGTGCCACACCTGCTATATCTGCACACAGGCACCTCACACACCTCCCATGTCCCTCCACGGGCACACACGTGTGCTCTCCCTCACCACGTGCTTCCGCCTTCTCCTGCCTGGGTACAGCCCCTGCCCGTCTGCTGTGAGCACAGACTTTCCTGGGCACGATTCTGCCTGGAGCTCCCTGAAACCCTGAGGCAGAGCCTGGAAACATGCGCCCGCAGCTCCGCGCAACCGGCACCTGACACAGCGTCCCTAGAATTTTGGGAGAATGTGGGGAATGTGTAGAGACAATGCTTGTGAGGAAGGAGAAGATGTGGGGACCTGGGGACTTCTCCTTAAGAGCAGCTTCCTAATCGCTCAGAAAGCTCTGTCAGGCCTTTGCCGCCTTCCAAATGCAAATGGGCGAGGGGCAGAGGCGGAGGCTCAGCAGACGGGGGCCACCAACGCCTGCCGTGTCATTCCCAATGATACAGAAACAAGCAGAGCTTCCTGGCTCCGGGTAATCACAGCAGAGTGACAGGTCGGTAATAAGTTCTCATCTAGGAGCTCCTGGTGCGGGCGGGGCAGCCGCCCTTGCTGTGTGCTGGGGCAGTGGCACGAGCAAGGGTGCGGGGGCTGGGCCAGCCGGGCAACAGGCCACTCCTGCACCTGTGCAGGGCACCTTGTGGGGTGTCAGTGTCAGAGAGCGGCAGCCGAGTTTCCTGCTCGTCCTGGGGAGGATCCTAGAGTCTGGGATGGGGCTGGTGCTCAGCTGCTCTTGCAGGCCCTGGAGGAGGGGCCACAACCTGTCCCCTGCGACCTGCTGGCTCGCATCAGCCCCACCAGGCCTCGCAGAAGCACCTCCTGACTCGAGTCTCCCCAGAGCCCCAGAAGCTATGGGGTGAAACCCAGCTCCACCGAGTGGCTGACTCGGAAGTGGGAGTCTGTCAGGCTTCTAGAGGATTCCGGCTGAAGGCTGGCATTATCGATGCACATTTTTAATTATTGAGAATGAGGAGGAGGAATAAGAGACAGCTGTGACACGCAGCCGTCCTGCCTTGCCACGAGGGTAGATCGCTGGCACGTGTGGGCAGTGGGGAGCAGGGGGCCCAGCACATGCCTGGGGGGCTTTGGAGGGGACCCACCAGCATCCCCACAGTCACGGCCCCATCGACAAAGACAGCTGTCCTGGGGCTGGGCGAAGGTGCAGGAGAGGACCGTCCCATCAGGAACCTCCCCTGGGCGCTGTGGCCTCCTATTCTGAGCTCCTGGGACCCTGGGGTGCTGGAGAGTGAGGTCGGCTCCCGGCTCCCCCTAGGACGGACCCAGGCCCTGTGGTCCACATGGCGTATCTGGTCTTGCTTCCCAAAACTTGTTTGCCTCTCGCAAGGGCCAGGGAGCCGGCAGCCCCTGTTCATTCGGGGCCACAGCATCACGGCTCCCGTTGGCTCTCAGCTATGTCCAGGACTCTCAACCTGACAAGGGAGCTGGGAGAGTCCAGCTCCGCCTGGCTGCCCACACCTGGCCATCCGGCCTGTGCCTTTGGAGAGCCCAGGACGGTCAGGACGGCCCAGTTCAAGGAGATAATTCCTCCCCCAGCACATGCTATAGATAAAGCGCCAGTGTTGATGCATGTTTGAGAATCTTAAAGTGAACTCAGAGGCTAGAGAAGCTTCTGGCCTGGATGGAATTGCTCCAACCACTCTTGCTGCCAAGCCACTGAGCCAAAGGCCACGGGTATGCGGGCAGACTCTGCCTTGCCCCTGCTCACTGTCCGCCCATGCCTCAGCCGCCTGAGTGCACTGACCATTCGTCCTGAGGCCTATTTACACCGTGCAATAATGAATTCACCTGATTTCCCTCTGGTTCCTGAAGTGACTCTCGTAGAAGCCCCACAACTCACCGCCGCAGTTGGGCAGGAGGATGGGGGCCTCACCCCTTCCAGGGGACCCACCAGCTGGTGCTCCATGCGTGGTGTCTGCACCTTGTGGTCAACGCTGGGGTTGTGGCGTGCAGCTGCCCACTGGCCTGGGCACTGCCGGAGGAGCTCCTCGGAGAAGTCAGCTGCAGGTCAGGGAAAATGTCCTGGGACCCTGACTTGTGTCCAGGGACAAGTGCTCCGACACTTGGTCAGATGCAGCCTCTGCCAGAACCTTTGAAGGGCTGAGAGGACAGTGGCCGCCACACTGCAGCCTCACTGTCCAAAGGCCAAAGTGCCCCCACAATACACCTCTCAGGCTGACTGGCCAACACAGGCTGGTCAGAACCCTACGAACTTCCTGGATGAGAAACCACAACCAGGGAATCCCCAAAAAGTCACCCAGCACCTTCCTGGCACAGATGGTCACCGGGCTCCCCACTCCTCTGAGGGTCAGTGTCTTCCGGGCAGGGCCGAGGGTATCCCCTGGAGGAGGCCTGTGGGGGGCTGAAGACCCAGGAGAGGCTGGGAGGGTCCCGCTCACCCACCAAGCACCTCTGCTGCACCCAGCTCCAGGATATGTGTCAGAGGGTGAGCGCCTGTGCCAGCAGCTACTCTATAGAACACAGGTCACCACTATGGTTTAGAACTTTGCACAAGCCGCAACTCAGATACTTACGAGTATCTCTTGCAGGAAAAGCTACGACAAGGGCCCCATGGAGGGGCCGAGCTGGGGGTCCTGTAGATGGAGAGCCTGGGGGAGGGTCTGGGCGTGCAGGGGGCAGGTTTCGGGGAGGGCCTGGCCATGGGGTGGTCTCCCTGGGCTGCGTGGTCACTTCCTGTTGCGGCCCCCTGCAGCTCCTCCTGACTCGCAGAGTCTCGCAGGGCCCCTCACATTTATTCCTTTTGAGCAATTGTTCCGACGGCCTGTCCACACCGGCCCTGGCTGGAACGTCTTCTTTAATCAGAATTCTGCTCCAACGGCCAGCTGCTGCAGTTAACTGCCCTTTCCACTAGCTATCGACGATCTGTCTCAGCACCGCTCAGTTTCCTCTTATTTTCTCTCCAACTCAGGGAGTCTGGGCTGGACACGAGTTGCCCCTCGGCTCTCTCTCCCCCATCTCTTTGTTTCTGTCTCTCTGTAGCTCTCTCCCTGTCTCTGTCTCTCTCTGTCTCTCTGTTTCTGTCTGTCTCTCTCTTCCTGCCTCTCTCTCTTCCTGTCTCTGTCTCTGTCTCTGTCCTCGCTCTGCCTCAGTCTCCTCTCTCTCTCTCTATCTCTCTCTCTCCCTCTCTGCACCTCCAGGCCCCTGTACGCTGTGTGGAAGCAGTGCGGCCTAGCCTTTACCAGCCTCTCATCTCTCCTGCAGTGAGGACGCCCAGCGTGACTGTGCCTTTGCCCAGGCTGAGGACTCTGACCGGGAAGAAGCAAGTCAGGGATGCCGGCCCAGGGCAGCCTTCAGGAGGCGCCACAGGAGCCCCAGCAGAGCAGATGGCAGAGGATTCAACCCACTAGGCAGGATTCCCAGATCCAGTTGCAGGCGGTGCTGATGGCCCTGGAACTGGACCTGGAGCAGGTCTGGGCCTCTGTGCCGTGGCGCCCGGAGGATGGTGTCTGTGTCTCGTCGCTGTCATCCCATGCGCTACAGAAACCAGCTCTCAGGGCTCTGACACGCTACTGGAATATCGCGGCTGAGGCCCAGCAGGATGGCCCTGAACTTCCGGCCCACCAGGGGCAAGGACTGACCTGGGCTCCAGCTCACCATCAGCTGGACTGTTTCCCTGTCCCTTATGTCCATGCCCAAGTGACTGCAGAAGCATCACCAGGTGGACAGTGACCTAATGCTGAGTTCCTGAGGGACAGCACGGGCAGGGAGCCGACCCAAGGCCCTGTCACCTTCCGGGCACCTGCCTGCACATTGCCAGCACACCTGCAGCAGGGAAGAGTGTGGCGAAGGTAGGGGAAGGGCCACTCCTAGGTATCGGTGGGCAGCGTCCCTGACAAGACCAGTGCTGGCTCAAAGTCCACCAGGCAACTGTGAGATCCCAAGGCCTAGACTCGCCAAGAAGCATAAGGGGGGGGCATATCTCTAGGACTTGCAGGCACCAGCAGGCACCTACTGCTCTCTCTGGAGAGGGACGGCCTATCACAAAGCAGTGAATAGGGACTGGGCTACCTGGCTGGCGGTGCCTGCGCCATGGAGCGCTACACTGCCAAGACAAAAAAAGGTGATTCAGCTCACTGTAGCTTGAGTGCAGGCCCTGCCGTGAAGCGAGTCGGGACAGACAAACTCAGGAAGATTTGCTGATCTGCCGAGGCTAAGCGAGAAAAATGAGGGGAAGAGTCCCTGGTGGGACCAGGTGGAGATCGAGAGCACCCTCCCTGGGAACAGGGGCTGGACTCACCCTTGGAACAGGGCTGGACTCACCCTGGGAAAAGGGCTGGACTCACCCTCGGAACAGGGGCTGGATTCACCCTTGGAACAGGGTCTAGACCCACCCTCGGAACAGGGGCTGGGCCTGCGGACAGCAGGGCCTCCCTCAGGACACGTGCCCAGCACTTATGTGGGGCAGAGGTGCAGCTTTGTAAGGAGAGAGCCATCCGGAAGCTGTCGTAAACCAGGTGAGCATGGAGCCATTCGGAAGCTGTCATAAACCAGGTGAGCATGGAGCCATCCGGAAGCTGTCGTAAACCAGGTGAGCATGGAGACATCCGGAAGCTGTTGTAAACCAGGAGCGCATGGAACCATCTGGAAGCTGTCGTAAACCAGGTGAGCATGGAGACATACGGCAGAGCCTGGCAAGCTACCTGTGTCGTATTTGATATGCCAGATACCAGTAACAATTATAGACCTCATTCCCATGACCTGATGGAATGGTTTGAGGCTCTTTATGTTCCTGGAGCAAGCAGGTTCCCTTGGGCTCTACTTGCATGAGACAGGTCATATGGAGATGTTACTGGTGCCCGCTCAAGCAAATCGAAGATGAACGGGAAGACAGTGACACAGTGATGGAGCCATCCAGTGCTGTTGTAAACCTTGTCTCTGCAGTGGAAACAGCTGAAGGGTGATGGGTTGGGCACATGCTCTCCATCCCCAGTGCTCAGTGTACCCGGGGGTGGGGCCCCTCAAGGACGGAAGAGACCTGGGGGCAATGTGCCATGGACAAAGGGGCTTCACAGGAAGAGTGGGCACCCGAGGAGCCCCAGGACACAGGCCGACCTGGGGACGCTCCTCTGTGGATGGGCCCCCATAGCCACTGAATCTGCTCCTCGGACCACCCGGCGAGCCCAGCCTCCCCACCCGGTATGTTCAAGGTATCCTTTGCCCCCGCGGTCAGACTTCAACATCCTGTGACTCGGGGCAGGACACCTCTGTGGGGTCCAAGGGGGTTCATATCACCTATACAACAGGGGCTGTGGACTCCCGCAGGAGGGTGGACATGGAAGCTGGACAAGGAGGGTGGACCCAGCCCCGAAGGTTCAGGAGCTCCCGAGACCTGCATGGAAGCCAGAGTCAAGTGTGGTCTCAGAGCTTTCCCACGACCTCCAGGACAAACCCAAGTTCGGACAGCCTAGGGGACCGTGGCAGTGGGCTACGCAGAGCCTGGGCTGCAGAGACCCTGCCCCGTCCAGCCTGTCGGGGCTAGAGCAGAGACCCTGCCCCATCCAGCCTATTGGGGCTAGAGCAGAGACCCTGCCCCGTCCAGCCTGTCGGGGCTAGAGCAGAGACCACGCCCATCCAGCGTGTTAGGGTGCTGGGCAGCTGCCTTCCAGGCTTGGGACAGGAGAATCTGCAGTGGAAATAGAGTGAGTGGACGCCTCTTCCACAGAGGACAAGGGCCTGTTTACAGGAGCTCTTTGCCTCTGTGTTCCTTGGTTCCGTCGTTTCCTCTACCCGTTAGTCCGGGAAGGGACCCAGGGACCATAAATACAGATGAGCTCCAATGAGATGTTCCAGACCCACTGGCCCTCAAAGCCGCCCAGCCACACCTCACCGGCCTTTGGCAGCGGCCACACTGACTCAGGCGAGGACCCTGTGACTGAGAGACTGAGACTGAGACACTGCCTGGGAAAGTGTCATTCATGCGTCAAGGTCCTGGGGTGCCATAGGGGTCCTGCCAGACATCTGCCCCTCTGAATCACTCAGCTGAAGTCTCTCCCCTGGAGTCGAAGGCAGATGCAGGGAGACAGAAGGAATCATGGGCTTGCGCTAGTGCAGAGGGGAGGGCATTTGCCTTGCACACGGATAAACCGAGTTTGATCCCGCGTCCCATATGGTCCCCTGAGCCTCGCCAGGAGTGATCCCTGAGAGCATGCCAGGAGTCGCTAGGAGCACTGCCAGGTGTGGCCCCCAAAACAAGACAAAATCTGAAGAAAATATGAGGGATTTCGTACCTCTGAGCCTGTGTGGGCACTTTGGGCACCTGCTCCCGCTGGCGCCGACCCCTGCTCGGAGCTGGCCCAGACCCAAGGCTCTCTGCTCATTCCCGTGGCTGTTGGGACTGCGGGGAAAACACAACGTCCTTAAGAAAGAAAACGCACAGTATGGGAAGGCTGTGCGGTGACCAGTGCTTCCCTCACTGACCTCTGCCAAAGCCAGTGAGTGACCAGAGTTTCCCTGACTGACCTATGCCAAAGCCAGCAGGTGACCAGCACTTCCCTCACTGACCTCTCCAAAGACAGGAGTGACCAGAATTTCCCCTGACTGATGCGTGCCAAAACCAGCGAGGGGAGGGCTCAGGTGCCATAAAGGAATTGACCTGGGGCTGGGGCTGGGGTGTGGGACAGAGGCAGATAGCGGCTGGCACAAGGCTGCACATCTGACCGCAAGTGCACTGGGGCACCCCAGGGCCGGCTCTGGGCCTCAGGAAGTGACGCGAGCCTCGGCACAGCTGGAGCCAGTGGGACAGCGGCTGCAGGGCGCACGCCCAGAGAACAAGGACTCGACTGCTGACACCTCACTCCCCTGAAAGTGGCTGAGGGAGGTAGGCGGGGAAAAGAGGAGCCCAGAAAGAGTCTAGAACTCGGGACGCCTCTGAGGCTTTCAGCAGCCTGGTCCCGTTTCTGCTCAGGAGGTGAAGAAACACCAGGTGGACAGTGCCTGAGGCCTTGGAGCCTCCTGTCCATCTCTCTGTCCATCTCTCCATCCATCTCTGCTGTTCAGGAATTCTGGAGCCCCGGCAGAACTTAGGAGGATGCATGTGGCTCTCCTCGGCCGTGACATGCCGCAGAACCCAGACTTGGGTCTGACCTGGGGTGGGTCGAGCCCTCTTTTCAGTTTCCCAACGCCGCTGGATATGCCCCACAGCCCCGCCTGGAGGTAAACCGCACAGCGTGGTGCCATCAGCCACAGGCCCGTGGCCTCCAGTCACACAGGCTAGAGCCCTGCCTGTCCTCTTTCCATCACCGACCTGTGGGTCCCTCCCCAGGGGCTGTCAGCTACACGGAAGACAGAAGGAAGGGCAGACCCCCTCCCGGGGCGTACTGGGGAGCAGGAACTGCACGTGGCCCCCAGCTCCTGGAAACAGCCTTTCCTGGGCCGATACCGACTTCCCGTCAGAATCCAGCGGCCACAACACCCTTAGCCTCAATAAACAATTATCCTAAATAACCTGTTCTTAAATAACTGGCATCTCAGAGCCCGATGATCCAATACTCACAAGGTTTGTTTGTTTGTTTTTTTCCAGGGTTGCCAATATTTTTATCCCTTGCTAGTCAGAGAGTTAAACGCCTGAAATAGAATTTTGTCTGCCACCAATTTTTCCCATTTATGTTTGGAAAATATTGATTTTTTTTCAGCTGGAGTTTTAATGGACCTTGAAATTAACATGGCCCCTATTGTTTGGCTGCGACCCTACCACTGAGCGTGACGTCACCGCATCTCCCGGAAAATCATTGGCTGGTGAGTGGTGTCTGGAGCCACGGTGCCACAGCTGGAGGCCACGTGCTCAGACGCTGGGTGCCGCTTCCTAGGGGCAGAGGGGCGCAGAACCAGGGCAGCCACACACACGCACACTCTCACACTCACACACTCGCACACTCACACTCACACACTCGCACACTCACACACTCGCACTCACACACACACTTGCACACTCACACACAAACACACTCACACATATATGTACCCACACACTCACACACTCACACACTCACACACACTCACACACAAACACACACACAGGCGCTCAGCTGTGAGTGTTGGGACCAATGAGGGTACCTCAGAGCCTGCTGCTTCTCACCGCAGCCACACTGCACTCTCACTCCCTTCTAGAAACTTCCAGCACTCTCTTGCATCACACACACACACATGTGACCCACACCAAACAGGTGGTCAGGGTGGAGCTGGCGTCCAGGAGAGGAAATGAGTGTCGGCAGTGAGCAATTCTCCCCTGCCAGGTGGGGTTTGGCATGGGCAGGGATTGGGAAGGACCCTCTAGATCGGCTTCTCAGGTGAAGCTTCTGTGACTCAGTGCTGGGGGCCACGTCCCTGGACACAGCCCGCTGCACACAGCACCCTGCGCACATCACCCTGCACACATCACCCTGCACACAGCACCCTGCACACATAAACCTGCACATATCACCCTGCACACAGCACCCTGCACACATAAACCTGCACATATCACCCTGCACACAGCACCCTGCACACAAACCTGCACACATCACCCTGCACACAGCACCCTGCACACATAAACCTGTACATATCACCCTGCACACAGCACCCTGCACACATAAACCTGCACATATCACCCTGCACACAGCACCCTGCTCACATCACCCTGCACACAGCACCCTGCTCACAGCACCCTGCTCACAGCACCCTGCACACAGCACCCTGCTCACAGCACCCTGCACACAGCACCCTGCTCATAGCACCCCACATGCCGCCCTTCTGCACGCACACTCCTGCACCCTCACCCCCATATCCACAGCTCTGACCCCACATCCCTGCACTCACGCTCCTGCACCTCGAGCTCCTGCACTCCACACCCTGCGCACTCCACGCTCAGTCCAGTGTCAGCCCCTGCAACCACACCCTGGCACTGCCCCGCCAGGATGGACGGAGAGGGGAGGGCACACTGGGCCTTCGTGTGCCCCTCCAGGTCTACCTTGGGCAAAGGCGACTCCTTAGCCAGAGGGTGAATTCCAGGTGGCGCAGAGGCTGGACCACAGAGTCGGGGCCAGTCGCTGCCCCTTTCTGCAGTGCTCTTCCGACCGAGGGTTCAGGGAAATGTACCCGCATTGCTGCAACCCTGTCATGCCAACAGCAGAGCGTGGCAGATGCTTTGCTGTGTCACAGCGGGACGTGATAACTCCATGCCGTGATGCAGTGGGACGTGGCAGGTACCATGCAGTGACGTAGTAAATACGGTAATTGCTCTACAGCCTAGGTGGGGCCTGGTGGAAGGCGTGGAGACTAAGCGTTCAGAGTGAGGTTGTGAACTCTCTCAGGAAGCCCCGAGCATCCTCTGGGGGTCTAAGACCCCACCAGGAGGAGCGCCAGCTGAGGCTGTGTGGTCTTGGGGCAGTGCCTGATTCATGCACCCTGCCTGGCTCTTGTCACAGCACGGCCACATGCTACCCAACTCCAACTCCCCCTGGGTCCTTCTTCCCGCCCATCACCATCACCCTGAGACCCTCTTCTTCTTGGGACCCCAACTGCCCCTGTACAAAGTTCTCTGTCAGAAACCCAGATGACCTTCCGCCAGGCCATGCAGTCTGTAGAGGGGCCCCTTTCCTGGGTCCATGCATACGCAGAAGGCCTCTTCCTGAGGGTCCCTACAGTGTCCATAGGGCCCCTCCCCTGGTTCACCGTGTCCCAAAAGCAGCTCTCCTCAGGGTCCATGGGGTCACGGGGCACGTGTCTGGGTGTAGAGGTAGGTAAGGTGGGAGCAGGGGTGGGTAGAGCTGTGTGCAGGGGTGTGTGGAGCTGGCATAAAGGTGTGTGGATTCATATGCAGGGTGTGGAGCCACGTGCAGGGGTGTGTGGAGCCATGTGCAGTGTGTGGAGTCATGTGCAGGGATGTGAAGCCATGTGCAGGGATGTGAAGCCATGTGCAGGGGGTGTGTGGAACCATGTGCAGGGGTGTGTGAAGCCATGTGCAGGGGTGTGTGGAGCCATGTGCATTGTGTGGAGTCATGTGCAGATGTGTGTGGAGTTATGTGCAGGGGTGTGTAGAGCCATGTACAGTGTGTGGAGTCATGTGCAGGGGTGTGGAGCCATGTGCAGGGGTGTGGAGCCATGTGCAGGGGTGTGGAGCCACGTGCAGGGGTGTGTGGAGCTGTGTGCAGGGGTGCAGAGGAACACGGAGCAGGGTGGGGATCACTGGTTTCTGCTCCCACGTGAGTGCCTGCACTAGGCCGGAGCTCTGTGGGGGCGGGTGAGCTGGGTGCATGCAGTGAGGGAGAACTTGGCCTTGAACTTCGGGCACGGCTCTGTGCGGGCAGCATCACCTGAACGGCCGCAGGACTCTTCAGTCAGAGTTTGTTAAATTTGCAAATGCCCCCTGGGACCCGTCCTGCTGAAGGGCTATAAAGGCGATGTCCAGATTAAGCAGGAGATAATGGCTCACAGCACATCATTTTGTACCTATGACCTCGGGAAGCCCAAGGCACCAGGGAGCTGAAGAGGAGGCAGGTCTGCAGGGCGGGGGCGCAGGGGACCCCCTGTGCCCCCATGGCAGCACAGAGGGGAGAGCCGTCGGAGAGGAAGCCCAAGGGAGACAGGAGGCGAGGCTCAGGGGAAGTTCTGATGCCGAGGAAGACCCTGCAGGACCATGGCTGGGGGGACCCTGGAGAGGGTACAGCTACCTGGGGGGCTTCGGGGGCTCCATCGAGGACTAGGCCCTGACTTGGTGGGTTCCCGCCTGCAGTGCTCTTCTTGCTCACACCGGGGCGCAGGCTGGCTCAGCCGCACCTCGCGTTCGCAGGAAGCCCCTGATATGAACCGTCTGGCGGGGGCAGCTCCTTCCCCACCACTTTGCGCTCCTGCGAGGGCGCAGGGCCCCTGACGGCCTTCCAGACTGCGGTGTGTCCTTGAGAGGTGGCGGCTCGCCTATAAAATATGCAGATCGTCCAAGATGTTTTCCCTAACAATGCTCTGGGAAATTACATTAAATTTCCAAATGATCCCGGCCCCCCCACAAAGTCCACTGAGACCCCCATCAACAGCACCATTAAGCGGGGGCCGAGTAGCCACCGTGTAACCGCTGCCCGCGCCCGAGCCCGGGATCAAATATTTTTTCACAGTTTTATGTGAATAGTTTCATGAAAATTGATCAGGTCTAAAAAGTCACAGTCCAAATGAAGCGAAGGTTAGAGATAATTTATACATGATATTCCTAATTTCATTCCGAGCCCTTTTATTACTGTGTGGGCCTTTATGGCTTTAAAGAAAATGTCAGTGGTAGCAAATGACATTGTCCTGAATAATCTAGTTAGGCAGGAGAAGACTTGGGGCCAGGCACAGAGGCAGTGGCTCTGCGCAGGACACGGTCGCAGGACACGGCTCTTGCGGCTGCCCACTGCGCTTCACTACCTCCTCCTGCACTGCTCTCCACGGTCTGCCCAGCCCGTGGCCTTTCTCCATGTCTCTTGAAGAGCAGCTGCCGTGTCTGAGCCAGAAGCCCAGGGCAGCAAGAAATCTGACTGCAGTGGGCACCGCTGGCAGAGAGGCCACACCAACAGTGGTATTGCCAGGCCTGGCAGGCCGCAGCGCGGTCACCTCACTGCATATTGGACCCCTCAGGGCCTGAACGACCTAAGGGTATTTCCTGAGCTGCCTGGTTGGCTCCATCCCACTTGTCTCTCTCCTCCAATCCCAGCCTCTTCTTATTTGATTGACAGGAGCCCAAGCCTCCCTGAAGTTTGCTCCCTGCTTCTCCCGCCAAGCTGGGGGGCTGCCTGGAAGAGGAACGGCAGGTTGGGCCCAAGCCGCTGGGCCGTGCTGGGCGGTGGAGCCACTGGGCTGTGCTGGGCTGTGCTGGGCGGTGGAGCCACTGGGCTGTGCTGGGCAGCTGGGCGGTGGAGCTGCAGAGTGGCCTCTCCCAGGCTCCTGCCTCCTGCCTCCCCAGTGCGCCCATGAACCCCTCCAGAGCAGAGCTGGCTGGGGGAGCTTTGGGAGTCTGGGATGGAAAACCAGGGGGTCCCCAGGGCTGGGGGAGGAGCACACCGACCCCCGGCACAGTCCTCAGCAGGCAAACTGCCCATGTCAGAGCTGGGCACTTCTGGGGGCAGGGATGGGGTCAAAGCTGCAGCAGCTTCTCCCTGTTCCCTCAGCCCCCAACGTTCCCTGACGGTTGTGGCAGGGGCTCGGGGCCAGGACGAGCTGAGAGCAGTCACAGCCGTGCATACGTGCATACACACATGAAGCGGGGCACACACGTATATGCTCAAGCCCGCAGTCACTCACATGTACACTCAGGACGTGCACACACATGCGCCTGCACTCTCAGACACGTGTGCAAACATGAGTGCACAAGAGGGCTCTGGAGCCTCCCACGTGGACCCACAAGCGCAGTGTGCTTGGCCCCTGGCCCTGGCTCTGCACAGGGTCGAGCATGGAGGCCGGGTCTGAGCTTCCAGCAGCCTGAGCTCTGCTCTGCCCTCTACTCCCATTTCCCAGGACCTGCCTGAGGCTGGCTGAGGAGGAGAGAGAAGCCGGTTCCGTCTGGGAGAGAAGCCTGCAGGGGTCCCAGCGGGGCCCTGGGGCATCTGAGCTGGGCTGGGTGAGACCAGCAGAGCCACACCCGCAGACCCCCGGAGCACGGTCCTTTCCCGCCCACAGAGCATGTCAGTTAGAGGCGTCTGAGCCCCTCCCACCTCCCGCCGGAGCTGCCTCGCCCCCCCGGCCCCATGGGCCAGGTCAGAAACAGGTTTTGTTGCTCCAGAAACATCCTTTGAGGCTCCCGGGGAGGGTGCTCACTCTCAGAGCGTGTGGAGTTGCTAAATGACAAGAAAGGGAAGGAAATCACCTGATGCCTCAGAGCCTGGCAGGAAATTGGAAAGGAAACTGCTCTCATCTGGGTGCTCCCGGGGCACAGCCTGAGGGGTCAGTGCCTGCCCACGCCGGGCACTCTTGCCGCAGCAGCTCCTACTCCGCCCTCTGTCCTGCCTGTGTCTGGGACGACACTTCCTGCCCAGCTTAGTCCTCCTACGCCTCAGGGACACCCTGGGCCAAGCCGGCCTGAAGCAAGCACAAGGACAAACGTCCATGCTCTCCCACAGTCTCCGAGCCTGAGAGCCGGGGCAAGGACCACGAGGCCATCGCTGCACTGTGCTGACCCCTGAGGAGGGCAGCAGAGCTGGCTGTGGCTGCGGGCAGCGTAACCATACAGGCTCCATCCTTTGTGGGCAGAGCTGTTGGTGAGGGGGAATACAGGAACAGACACTCGTGGGCCCAGGGCAGCCGGCAGCTCATTGGGAGGGAAGCTGGGCCCAGAGCACCGGACCCTCAGGCTGGTGAAGACACCTCCTCCTCCTCCTCCCCCTCCTGCTCCTCCTCCTCCTCCTCCTCCTTCTCCTCCCCCTCCTCCCCTCCCCTCCTCCTCTTCCCCCTCCTCCTCCCCTCCTCCTCCTATTCCTCCTACTCTTCCTCATCCTCCTCCTCCTCTTCTTCCTCCTTCTCCTCTTTCTCTTCCTCCTTCTCCACCTCCCCCCTCCTCCTCCTCCACTCCTCCTCCTATTCCTCCTCCTTCTCTTCCTCCTCCTCCTCCTCTTCTTCCTCCTTCTCTTCTTCCTCTTCCTCCTCCTCCTCTTCCTCTTCCTCTTCTTCCTCTTCCTCCTCCTCCTCTTCCTCCTCCTACTCTTCCTCTTCTTCCTCCTCCTCGTCTTCCTCCTCCTCCTCTTTCTCTTTCTCCTCCTCCTCTTCCTCCTCCCTCCTCTTTCTCTTTCTCCTCCTCCTCTTCCTCCTCCTCTTCCTCCTCCTCCTCTTCTTCCTCCTCCTCCTCTTCCTCTTCTTCATCCTCCTCCTCTTTCTCTTTCTCCTCTTCCTCTTCCTCCTCCTCCTCTTCCTCTTCTTCCTCCTCCTCCTCTTTCTCTTCCTCCTCCTCCTCTTCCTGCCCCCTCCCCACCTTCAGGGTGTCTGGAGGGCCTCTCTCAGTCTTGCAGGAGACAGTGAGGGCTCGTGCACAGCTGATAGCTTCAGCGCAGTGTTTCTCCTCAGCATGGCTGCTCAGGGCGCTTCAGAGCTGGGGTGTTTCAAAGCCCCTCCAAGGGCCTGAGAAAACTATACAGGCGCCTGGGAAGGTGTCCAGCATCTTCATGGGGAAACCTGTTGTGTCCCCAAAGGGCCGCAGCCGGGACAGTGGCCAGCTAGAGCGGCTTTTTGCCCCCGGTGCCAGGGAAGGGGACACTGTCCCAGAAGGGCGCAGCAGCCCGGGGAGCTAAACGTGAGGCTGCCCACAGCCTCCTGCCCCGGAGAGCCCAGCACAGCCTCAACCCAAGTCACATGCCTGAAGCCAGCCTGGACCGCCAGTTCCTCAGGTCACAGCCCAGAGCGGAACCGGGACATTGACAGCCCGGACCGAGGCCCCAGACAGAGGCCGCACTCACCAGCCTGCACCAAGTGTTGCTTCCTTTTGAGAGAGAACTGGGGCTGTGAGGCGCCGCGCTCTGCTCCCAGGTCACAGGGTGGGGCCGTCAGGGCAGGGGGCTCCTTCGCCTCTGAGGGACCCCAGCTGTCAGTCCCTTTGTGCCTTCAGAGTCCCCTGGGGACCCGCCGAGAGCACACCCTTGGGTCAGCTGCTTCCGTATTCCAAGACCCCATCCGGAAAGGCTCTCACTTTGGGTAGTGGAGAATGGTAGGAGGGACCCTGCACCAGGAGAACATGGTGTTTGCTCTGATGGACACAATGGAAGCTTCAGATACAGCCTCACTACCTCACTGTCCCTCAGAGGGCCCGGGCACACTCACAGCCGTGTCCCTCACCGTCCCCTCAGAGGGCCCCGGGGACACTCACAGCCGCGTCCCCTCACTGTCCCCTCAGAGGGCCCTGGGGACACTCACAGCCGCGTTCCCTCACTGACCCTCAGACGTCCCCGACTCACACCATCATCACCGGTCCTTGTTGAAGCCCAGGAAGAACGGCTGAGGGGAGAAATCTCCTTCCTGCAGAGCTGCTGTGTCGAAACCTACTGATAGTGGGTCCCGGGCACACCTGGGCACGCCTGGCTACCACGGCCTTTCCCTGGTAGGGGGACCCTTTCAGACACGCAGACCACCTCAGACCCTTAGAAGGGCAAAGGAAGAGAGTAGGAAGGAAGCACCTCTGGGGCTCAGTCTGGAAGCCGGGAGGGGCTCTGCCGGTTTAGAATCCAAGGTCACTAGCGTCACCCTCTGACCCTGATCCTGCTGGCTCTGACCCGAGCTCCCCCCTCACCTGCTCAGTCCTCCGAGTTCACTTCCTGGGGCACCGTCTCTGTGCCTAAGATCAGAGGGGCTCCAGCAGAGCCTGCGCTCCCCACCCCCCTCACCCATCTTATCCCCCTCACGCCACCTCACCCGCCTCACCCCATCTCACCTTACCTCACCCCGTCTTAACTCGCCTCACCCCAACTCACCTCGCCTCACCCCATCTCACCTCGCCTCACCCCAACTCACCTCGCCTCACCCCATCTCACCTCGCCTCACCCCATCTCACCTCGCCTCACCCCAACTCACCTCGCCTCACCCTATCTCACCTCGCCTCACCCCATCTCACCTCATCTCACCTCGCTTCACCCCATCTCACCTCGCCTCACCCCATCTCACCTCACCTCACCCCATATCACTCCACCCCATCTCACCTCACCTCACCTCACCTCACCTTAACTCACCTCATCTTACCTCACCCCACCTACCTTACCCTAACTCACCTCACCTCACCTCACCTCACCTCACCCCATCTCACTTCACCTCCACCTCACCTCACCTCACCTCACCCCATCTCACCTCACCTCACCTCACCTCACCCCATCTCACCTCACCTCACCTCACCCCATCTCACTTCACCTCACCTCACCTCACCTCACCCCATCTCACTTCACCTCATCCCATATCACCTCACCTCACCTAACTCACCCCATCTTACCTCACCCCACCTACCTTACCCTAACTCACCTCACCCCACCCCATCTCACTCACCTCACCCCACCACCTCACCATCTCACCCACCACTCTATCTCACCCTCCTCAGCCCACCTCACCTCATCTCACTGCACCCCGCATATCTCACTTCACCTCACCCCATCCCTTCTCCCCCACCTCACTCCACCTATCTCGCTGCCCCCGCCTCACCCCACCTTCTCTAAGGATGGGCTATGCCAGAGGCCCTGGACCCCACATGGAGGAGTGTGACTGGAATTTGAGGCAGAAAAAAAGGCATGTGGGGGCCCGTGGAGCCCCTTTGAGGACAGCTTCTGACTTTCAGGCAGGCGTGCCGGCCTCGTGGCAATGCAGAGCGAGACTGGTCATCTCCTGGAGCTGCTCCAGAGAGGAGGAAGGGGCGGAGGAAGGGGGCCCGAGAGCACCCTGACTGCAGGCTGTACCTCAGCCCAGACTGTCGCTGAAGCAGACTTCTCAGGTGGGCCCCAGGACCTGGGGGTGCTGGCGCTGGGAAAGAGCAGCCCCCCCGAAGTTCTTGTCATCTCTCTGCATCTCAGCTTGGGCAGGGAGCACGGCGCACCCTGACTTTGCCCACCGTCCCTCAAGAACTTCTCTGCGTGGCTTTCCCAGCCGAGGGGCCGTATCCCCGTCCTTGAGGCTCGTCTAAACCCTGACTGGCTGACGAGAGAAGCCGCTTAGGGCAAGCATCTCTATTAAATTCTCTTGGCTTTTTTTTAAGATGAGAAAAAAAGAAGAAGAAACTTTTTCTTTCTCTAAATGCAAATGGCCCCGAATCACTGTGCCTAATCTACTACAGCTAATTAATCTGCGGGAGCTGATGAAATGTTACCTCCGCATTTTTGTTCCTTGTATACAATTATTGTAACAGTGGTGAATAAATCAATATTCCCAATCCAACTGTAAAAACAATCAAGAAAAGCAGGGCTTCTCAGGGAAGGGAAAAAACCACCAAATAATATTTATTAACTCTGTCTCAATCCGCCACAGCAGCAAACACCGCTCGGGCATTTTCTGCGTGTGTAATAAGTGAACTCAGACGCATGATGAAGGTGGCACATGCCAATAATTTCGCCATTTTACACTGCAGAGTAATTGAAGGATTTAATGAGAAACAAACCAATAAAAATAAATAGACCATTGCCAGAGGAGAGAGCGATCCGCAATGCGAGTCTCTCCACTGTGAGTTTCAGGCCTTGTTTGCTTGGTTTGACCAAGGGGGAAAACACGATCAGGACGACTAGCTCTTCCCACTTTTCCAAAGGAAATGCTGGAACTTTTTGCTCTGGGGATGAAACTCTGGCTCTTGGCATCTGGGCTGCAGAGCGGGCACGCAACCCTCAAACCAAAGCTGGGGCTGCCGGAAGCTAGATGGGGCCAGACGGCCTGGGCCTGAGTCCGCGGAGTCCTTCAGGCCTCACTGGGCTGGCGTCCCCACACAGCACCCATGGGCCGTCCCTCAGGAAATACCACCCGGACCCTGCCTTGGCTGCAGGCTCCAACCTGCTCCAGCCCCACGTCAGACTTGGCAGAGGAGAGGGCACCGCCCCAGAGCAGAGAGCGGCCGACCCAGGGCTGGGGGTCCAGAGGCCGGGCAGCAGGCCTGAGGCAAACAGGGCTCCACTGCGGCATGGGACAGACCCCTCGGAACTCAAGGGTCTGGTGTGACCGCCCTCGGGCCTGAGGGGCCGCCTGGTCCTGGTGCCCAGCAAGGCCGGAGGCCCTTGGCCTGCCCCCGCTGGGACTGGGGTCTGGCACTCAACCTCCCAGGGGTCAGTATGAGTTCGCCGGCTACACTGCCACCATGGGCAAGGGGATAGGACACTGGGCACTTCTCTGGGCTTCAGGGTGACCTCGGCAAGTGCCGTATTTCCACCCCTCTGGCACCTGCCCCCGCACTCCCACGTGCAGCTCCACACCACGGAACAAGCTATACATCAGCCTGCCCCAAGTGGCAGTGTCTGTCCCCAGAGGGCAGTAGGGCACCGGTAGCCCTGGGCTGGGCCTGGCATTAGTGGACAAGGTGAGTAGCGCTGGTGCGGACGGCACGGACAGGCGGCCTGGTGCTGACGGACGAGGACGGGCGACCTGGCGTTCAGGCCGGTTCCATGCAGTATGTGCTCAGGTGTGATGGTGGCACACGGGGTCGCCGGATTTTTCCACCTCTTGGGCCAGACGGTGACAGCAAGAGGTTTCTGTCCCTAGGATGGGCTGAAGGAGGTCAAGAGCTGGACCCTACAGGGCTGGAATGGCAGCTGCCACTCCCGGGAGTCCTAGAAGACCTCCAGGAAGAAGGGAAGGGGAGAGGAAGGAAAGGGGAGGGGCGAATTGGGGGAGGAGGCAGGGAGGCCCTTGAGTGGACAGGAGAGTGGACATGGTGTGACTGGGGGTAGACAGCAGAGCAGCTTTGGAGGAGAGGCCTGGAGGCCCTGGGTCTGGGAAGTGGCTGCCTCAGGGCAGGAGAGGCCCCCAGGGAGTCTGGCCTTGGGCACAGAAGAGGAAGTGACATCACAGCCGGCACACATTCCAGTGTTTCTCAGGAGACACCCAGTTTCCTGAGGGGTGGCCATGAGCACACATTGGACACATGAAACACGAGCAGGGAAAGGGCCAGGCAGGGGGTGGATCTCGGGCAGGGCTCCCTCATGCAGTATCCTGGCCTGCTGGCCTCAGCACTATAGAAGCTTCCCTGACCGGCCCTCAGAGCAGGGAGGAAACAAAGGGCAGCTTCCCACAGAGAAGCTGCCTGAGTTCTCCGAGGGGCAGAGTTGGCCTGGAGGTGGGCAGGGAGTGAGCTGCTGCGTCTTTCCTCTGTTCATCCCCCGCCGCACTGGCGCACCCTCAGTGCCTGTCTCTCCTGGGCCACGTTGTGCAACACTGGCCAGCCACAGAAGTGGCCACAGCCCCTCCGTGCGGGCCTTGTATCAAATGTCCTCGGATGCAGATTCCAAGAGCAATTGTAGTTTACATGGGGGTTACTGTGCCCAGCAAAGCCGGAGCGGTCACAGGCAAGAGCAGCATAGTGCTGCTCTTGGGGTGTGGAGAAAGGCACATGAGAGCAACACTCTCTCTGCCAGCAAGATAGTCAGCCGGGCCGGTCACACTCAGACTGACAAGACCCCTCCTGCGAATGTGCAAAGTGCTGGAACTTTCTGGAAATCCAGCAGCTTTGACCTCAGAACAGAGAGACACTAGCCCCATGAGTCTTTGGGTCCTGGACAGCGAAATAGGGGAGGAAGGAGCCAGTTGGGGGACCGTCCCCCTGAGGGTGCCAGACTGTAACTCACGGCCACTGGGAGGACCTCAAGGTCAATCGGGAAAGGAAGAGGCACTCCATTACCTGCCCTGATGGCCTGGACACCCCCAGGGGCAGCCTCCGGCCAGCTGGAGGTAAATGAGCAGAAGCCTGTCCAGGAACAGAGCAGAAGGACAGGTCACCCGCAGGCCGGGTCAGGACAGAGCCCCATCACCACAGGAGGACAGGACACCCGCAGGCGGGTCAGGACAGAGCCCCATCACCGCAGGAGGACAGGTCACCCGCAGGCCGGGTCAGGACAGAGCCCCATCACCACAGGAGGACAGGACACCCGCAGGCCGGGTCAGGACAGAGCCCCATCACCACAGGAGGACAGGACACCCGCAGGCCTGCAGGGCAGTGCTAAGCCGCCAGCCCGCCAGGGCATGAGAGGCGCCACTTTGGGGCCAAGACACCCACATCCTCTCCCCCACCCTCATTTCTGCTCTCAAAGGCCAGAGGGGGAGGGCAGACCTGGCTGCCAGGGACACAGCTCCTTGTTCAAAGCCTCAGTTGGGGGGTGGAGAAAGGCACGTGAGAGCAACACCCCCTCTGCCATAGACGGAAGTGAGTTGGGGTCTCAGGGACTGAGAGCAGGGGCCGCGGTCACTCTGAGTGAAGGTGCAAAATCAAGCACACTTTGGCTTCGTCCTTTTTCAGCGGGAAAGAATTGAGCACCAGGTGGACCTGTGAGCCGAGCTCAGAGTGCAGGCTCCCTGCAGCGCGAGATTCTCAGAAACACCTGGACACATTGTCCAGGCAGAGCTGGGGTGAGCTGAGGGTGACCTAGTGCCTTCACACACAGCCACACTCGGGCCCCAGAACACGCCGCTCAGCAGAGGAGCTCTGACTGACCGTGGGAGCCCCTCCCACAGCCCTCCCCCGAGGCCTGCCCAGCTGAGTGGACTGGGGGCCCCGGGGTCTCCTCACTCGGCCCCAAGAGCTGCACTCCAGTTCCTGACCCAGTCCTCCAGGTACAAGGGGATGTGATCAGCCCTGCAACCCCCTTCCCTTGACAGCCGACATGACCGAACTAGCCCTGAATGTCCAGAACCGATGGGACCTGTGACCCGTTGAGGCCATCAGCTGCCCAACAGCGGACAAGCAGCAGCCCCATCCCCTGGCCTTCCTCCTTGAAGGCCACAGCTGCTGGCTGAGTACTGGCACAGATTCTCCTGCCCTGTCCTGTGTCCAGAACCTCGGCAACAGCTGAATTACCTGCAAGGCAGCAGCAAGGTCACTGTGTCCTGGAGCTGGGAGGGGGTGGGCAAAGACAGAAGAGAGACACGATGAAGGCGAGCGGGGCAGAAACACTGGGCTGGGCGGTGGGAGCAGGGATGTGCTCTGGGGCATCCGAGCTGAAACTCTGAGCAAAGTCACCCCCCATCGCCCAGGCTGGGCCCCCACTGTGGCCGTCCCTGGCCTGACAGCTGAGTCTTTCCCCAGCAAATACACATTTCCGCAGAGGCGTCTCTTGCTTTATGTCGCTTGATCCATGCAAGTCCCAACCCTGAAAGTCACTGCAAAGGTGAGACTCCGAGGGAGAATTCAGAAACTTCCGGTTCAACCTGGTGGGGCGATGCCTTTTCTCCTTCCCTAGAAGAGGAGCGAACAAAGTCCAAAAGGCCCAAGTGCGCAGAGCCAGGCAGGCAGGGGCATCAGCAAGGCGGTGACTCTCGGCAAGTTGCGCAGGACAGAGCGTGATCAAGAACCAGCTGCAGGTGGGTCCCCAAAGTCCATAAACGCATTGGAAGGGGCCGGTGCCAGGAAGCGCCAACAGGAGGCAAGGACAGAGGATCGTGGCCCTTGAGGTGGACAGAAACCATCTCAGACAATCATATCCCCGGGAGAAGAGCACGTAGTGACCAGACTCTGAGCTAACTCACACCTATGTGCAAGAGACCAAAAAATGAGAACATAAAGGTGTCGGAGCATTAGGACTATGGGGAGGGCGCTGGTCTGGCATGTGGCAGGCCCAGGCTTCACCCCGGCATCTAGTATGGTCTCCTGAGCATCACCAGAAATAATCCCTGAGTGCAGAGCCAGGAGTAACTCCTGAAAATTACTGGGTGTGCCCCAAAAATAAATAAAAAAGCAAGAGAGAGAGAGAGGAAACAGACAGAAAGACAGGACAGAGAGAAGACGCTGCTCAGAGGTGAGTGGCCCAGTGGTCGGCAGCAGGGCAGGGCTCCCCCCAGTCAGTCAGTATCTGACTTCTCAACTATCTGACATCAAACTCACTTTGAGCAGACACCAGGATCCTGACCAGTGGCTCTGCTGCATCTGTCTCCCACGGGCAAGGATGACCGTCAATGCTGTACAACCGACAAGCCCACACAACAGCACAATTGTCAGAAGTAATCCCAAGGTGCCATATGAGAATAGAAAGTAAGTGAAATAGAAAATCCAAAACAGGCCCCTGTTGCCAGTAAAATTGGAAAGACGAGGTAGAGACACTGGGTCAGATGCAGGTTGCAGTGGACACAGGCCTTGCATGTGTGAGCACTTGGGTTTGAGCCCAGCATCGCAAAGAAAAGGAAAGAAAAGATACGGTGATTAATAGGTTCAGAGAGACAGAAGATCTTGTACCCACAACCAAGAACTTGATCACTTGATCACTTGAATCCTGTTATTCATCGATTTGCTCGAGCGGGCGCCAGTAACATTTCCAGTGGACCCTATCACGTGCCAATGTAGCCCAATGGCATCTGGTTGATTCAGGAATATGAAGAGCCTCAAACAGTTACCCACAACCAAGAACAGGGTAAAATAGAAAAAGAACAAGAAGCAAAGAGAAAGACCCAAATGATGAAAAAGCACTATTTTTTCTGACTTTAAAAAGCACTATTTTTACTTACTTTATTTTTTTGTTTGTCTTTTTTGCTTTTTTGGGTCACACCTAGTAACCCTCAGTGGTTATTCCTGGCTCTTCACTCAGAAATTGCTCGTGGCAGTGCTCGAGGGACCATATGGAATGCCAGGGATCAAGCCAGGCAAGGCAAACGCCTTACACACTGTGCTGTCACTCAGGCCCCCTACTTTTACTGACATTAAAGAGAGCAATATAATGCTACATAAAGTTGTGACTTGCTTTCCTCAAAAGGGACTTTTTTGCAGAAAGGTTCAGAATCATGCCATAGACAGGAACATAATTTTCACCTAACTTCCAAAAAATAGGATCTTCAGGGTGTCAGGGACACAAAGAAAGGAAATTAAATCCTCCAAGAAAGTGAAAAACGCATCTGAAGATGAAAAGTGTCTTTGCAATCATCTTTCTAGGATGCTGTGGCCATCACTAGGAGTTCGGGGTCTGGGAGAACCATCAGAGAGAGATGGGAGAACCATCTGGGAGAACTGCCCCCCAGGTGCCATGCAGGAGACTGACCACAAACTGTTCGCAGTGCCCTGGCTGCATGGCAAGGTCAATGCCCACAGGCTTCTCCCTGCAAATCATCCCAGCCCTTCAACTTGTCCTGGAAGTCAAGACTCTCCAGACAACAGGAGTCTGCCATGCTCAGCTCCCAGCAGGTCCCTGGGGGTCTTTGAAGCCTGTAGCGAGGTGCCGAACCTGGGTGGGAGCCCAGGATTGAATCCATCCTGGCTGGTCAGCCATATATAGCAAGAGTGTGTCTGGGAGCGCATGGGTGAAGTACAGGGTGTGTTGCGATCAGAGAGGAGATGGATTCTGACTTCAAGTCAGGCACGATTCACAGCACCACAGGGCAACTGGAAATTCCAGAAAGAGACCGTGATTCCAGCAGCGAACACCACAGCCAGCGCAGAGTCGCCCACACACCGTTCACAGCTTGTGAAATCTTCAATTTACTTCTTGGCAAAAGTGACAAAACTGACCACAGAGTCACTGCAATGCTGATAATGTAAAAGGAAACAAGACTTTAAGGCAGTGAGAAGTAGCAGAAAAGAGACCGAGAATGGCCGGGGTAAGCGAAGGAGGGACAGTTGGTAGGTATGGCCAGGGAATAGGTTTGATGGGAAAATTAATATAGTAATACAGCTTCCTCCAAGTCACAGGTGCAAAACTTAAAATGGTGACAATTGAATTGAATAAAAAGAGAGATTAAAGTAAATTTTCTTCTTCCTTAGAAATCATTTTTGTAAGCAACTCTGAAAGCTGAGAAATCCAGAGACAAAGATAAACACGTAGCTGATAGCTCTGAAGCCAAAACAAACACAGAAACTTCAGTGTGATTGACCCTGAGCAAACTAAACTTCTTTATTAGGAACTTTCTGGAAAGTTTATTGTTCTTTTTTTTACTCTGTGCTTTATTAATAATATTTATCCCAAATATATATGTGTTAGGAATTCTGTATTTTATAAAAGAAAGGGAATATTTTGATATTGAAAAATGAACAAATTCTATCCCAAAGGTCCCTTCTCCATAGCTAAACTGCCTAATCTCTGGATCACTGCATCCACACGGGCTTATGGATCCATCCGAGGTGTGCTGGGCTCATGTTTTCTGAGAAAATACGAGCTTTGCTCCTGAACTCAAATCGGCCAACAGAAGTGACCTAAAGCAGAAATAGATCCTTGGGCATTTGCTTTGCTTCCAGATTCTGGCAGTTGGGAATAGTGCTTCGATGAACATAGAAGTGCTGATGGTGTCTCTGCTGTGTGCTTTGGGCTCTGGGGAATATGCCCAGGAGTGGTATTGCTGGGTCAATTGGGAATTCAATTTCTAGTTTTTTGAGGAATGTCCGTATCTTTCCAAAAAAGGCTGGAACAGTCGACATCCCACCAGAAATCAAAGAGAGGCCCTTTCGTGCCTTTGTTGCTTTTTGGGTCACACACAGCAATGCTTAGGTTACTCCTGGCTCTGCACTCAGGAATTACTCCTGGCAGTGCTTGGGGGGGACATAGGGATGCCAGGGATCAAACCCGGGTCACCCACAGGGGCCTCATACAAGGCAAATGCCCTCCCCACTGAACTATAGCTCCAGCTTGAGAGTGAATTTTCCTGGCATCCAAGCCCAAGAACAGAAAACTGGATTAAAAAAAAAACTATAGTACATCTATAGGGTTTTTTTTTGGACTAAAAAAAAAACTATAGAGACTCACAGACATGGGGCAAAGCTGCTACTGACTCTCCCTGTGCCCAGCTGCTCACGAGGTGCCCCGGAGGGATGGTGGGTTCTAGCCCTGGCCCGCCACCCCAGCAGAGCCTTGCAACAAGCCAGACGACCCCTCACTCCATGAGGGCCTCCATTTTCCACATCCGGACTTCCCCCTTGTCAGAATTCCACCCAGCAGACCAGCCTATTACAGCCCGGCTCGCACAGCCGCTTGCGGCCCCGCTTCATCAATAAATGCTGGATTTAGAGATGATTATAAGAGTATGCTACCCGCATGCAGAGCCTCGAAAGCTACCTGTGTCGTATTTGATATGCCAAATACCAGTAACAATTATAGACCTCATTCCCATGACCTGATGGAATGGTTTGAGGCTCTTTATGTTCCTGGAGCAAGCATGTGCCCTTGGGCTCTACTAGCATGAGACAGGACATATGGAGATGTTACTGGTGCCAGCGCAAGCAAATCGATGATGAACGGGAAGATAGTGATAGTACATCTACACAATGGAATACTATGCAATCATTAGGAAAAATGAAGTCATATAAATAGATGTAGATGGAGAGTATCATGCTAAATGAAATCAGGAGACAGACAGATATAAAGTGAACACATTCGTTTGTGGGATATATATATATATACTGATATACATATGGGATATATATATGTGGGGTATATAATGATATATTTGGGATATAAATGATATGTATGTGGGATATATAATGATATGTATGTGGAATAAATATAGTGATATGTATGTTGGATATGTAATTATATATGTGGGATATATATTATGTATGTGGGATATATAATGATCACTGTCTGTATCACTGTCTTCCCGTTCATCATCTATTCACTCGAGCAGGCACCAGTAACATTTCCACATGACCTGTCTCATGCAAGTAGAGCCCAAAGGCACCTGCTTGCTCTAGGAACATAAAAGAGCCTCAAACCATTCCATCAGGTAGAGGGAATGAGGTCTATAATTTTATAGACCTCATAATGATATGTGGGATATAAAATGATATATATGTGGGATATATAATGATATATGTGGGATATAAATGATATTTATTGATACATATGAGGGATAAATAATGATATATGTGGGACACAAATGATATATAGATATTTGTGTGGGATATATATTTATATATAATGATATATAATGATATATATGTGGGGTATATAATGAGATATATGTGGGATTTATATAATCATATATGTGGGATCTCTGCTCCGAGTCCGACTCGGAGCAGAAATTGGACTTCGCCCTTTCCTCCGTCTCCATGCCAGATGCCCCGGAAGAGAGATCCACTCACACTAGACCCACATCTCCGTTGGCATGTGGCCAAGCGATATTCTTATTAATACTGATTTTAGGATAAGGTCCTTTCCAGGATCTTTCACATTTATTCGCTATATACAGTTCTAGACAGGTTCTAATTGCTACCCGTCATCCCAGTAAGTCTAGCCAGAGCAACCCACACATGATGTGGTCAGTCATTCTCAATATTCAGACTCCATAGTTCCTCAGAGCTCCATTCAAGAGAAAACCTGATCTTTTCCCTTTAAGTTTCATCAGTAAATGCTCGAGATGAGAGCCTTCTACTGAGAGCATACCACCTACACAGCAGAGCCTGGCAAGCTACCCATGTTTTATTTGTTATGCCAAAAACTAGTAACAATTATGGATCTCAATTCCATAACCTGAAAAATGGTATGAGGCTCTTCCTGTCCCAGGAACAAGCAGATGTCCTTGATTGTTACATTTGCTTGCGACAGGACATATGGAGATGTTACTGGTGCCCTCTCAAGCAAATCGATGAACAAGGGGAAGACAGTGATACAGTGATATGTGGGATATATATGATATATATGTGGGATATATATATATATATGTATGTGTGTGTATATATGTATATATATATATGTAATGATATACCCCCATACCATGAGGGCCGCCATTTTTCACATCCAGACTCTCCACTCATCAGAGCTCCACCCAGCAGAAGAGAATCACAATCCCGGCTGGCACAGCCTCAAATCAGCCATGCGGTTCATCAATAAATGCTCGAGATTAGAGGTGACTGCAAAAAGTATCCCACCGGCACGGCAGAGCCTGGCAAGCTCCCCATGTCATATTTGATATGTCAAATCACTTGATCACTTGAATCCCGTTATTCATCGATTTGCTCGAGCGGGCGCCAGTAACATTTCCATTGGATGCTATCACGTGCCAATGTAGCCCAATGGCATCTGGTTGATTCAGGAATATGAAGAACCTCAAACCGTTCCTTCAGGCTCTTTACAAGGAAGTCTGACCATCTTGTAGGTGGGCGGCCACGTGATCTTTTGACATCCCGTGGGATCCAGTCAGTAATGGCTCTAGTCCAGCGGTTGTCTCCAAATCGCATTACATGTTCAGCCCATCTGATTTTCGATGCCTTGGCAAACGAGACAGCGTCCCTGATTCTGGAATAGCGACAGAGGTCAGAACTCTGGATTCCTTCTCTCACTTGAGTGAGGCGTGATATTCCAAGCATAGCTCTTTCAATTCCTCTCTGGGAGACCCGAATAGCATTCTCATCCTGCTTTCGTAGGGCCCATCCTGCTTTCGTAGGGCCCATTTTATATGTCAAATAATAGTAACCATTATAGACCTCATTCCCATGACCTGATGGAATGGTTTGAGGCTCTTTATGTTCCTGGAGTGAGCAGGTGCCCTTGGCTACACTAGCATGTGACAGGGCATATGGAGATGTTACTTGTGCCTACTGGAGCAAGTAGATGATCAACAGGAAGACAAAGTGATACAAGTGAAGTGATATATATATATAGATATATAGACATATATATCTATATATATGTGGGATATATAATGATATGTATGTGGGATTTATATAATACTATCACGATCACGATCTTCCCGTTCATCATCTATTTGCTAGAGCGGGCACCAGTAATATCTCCATATGTCCTGTCTCATGCTAGTAGAGCCCAAAGGCATCTGCTTGCTCCAGGAACATAAAGAGCCTTAAATATTAGGTCATGGGAATGACCTAATATAAATGTTACTGGTATTTGGCATATCAAATACACACGAGCAGCTTGCCAGGCTTGCCGTGCATATAATACTATATGTGGGATATATATACTGATATCCTGTCACCTGCCCCTTGAAGTATTGCAGGTGTGGCTGTGGTGCCTGGCTGCATCGGCAGGTGGCAGACAGGAGAAAGGTTTGTCTACACTCAGGGCTCTGCCCCGTGGACCCTGGATGGTTGATGGTCTGACATAGAAAAATACTGGGCCCCCTGGGATGAACCCAGAGCCATGGTAGAGCCTGGAAAGCTACCCATGGTGTATTCAATATGCCAAAAACAGTTAGAATAATGGACCTCATTCCCACCAAATGGAGACATTACTGGCGCCCACTGGAGCAAACCGAAGCACTGGAAGACAAGTGATACAAGTGATATTATGATTTATATGTGGGAATATATATATGTATATATATAATGATATATATATGTGGGATACCTGAGCATTGAGCACTTGTGGCTTGCCACAAGCTGTCATAGGTCAGTCAGACTGCAAACCAGCAACAGAAGATGTCAGTCAGCAGCTGTCACTCAGAATGTGACACTGTCCTCGTGTGTGAGCCTGTGCTCCACCCAGCAGTGCACAATACCCCCCACTTTGCTGCAGGGTGCCCACCCTCCAATTCCCAACCAGCCTAGAATGAAAAGTAAGCATTTTTAATTATAAAAATCAATAATGCTGGAGATCAGAGGTGACTACAACAGTATGCCACCCTCACGGCAGAGCCTGGCAAGCTACCCGTGTTGGATTTGATATGCCAAATACCAGTAACAATTATAGAGCTCATTCCCATGACCTGATGGAATGGTTTGAGGCTCTTCATGTTCCTGAAGTGAGCAGATGCCCTTGGGCAACACTAGCATGTGACAGGATGTATGGAGATGTTACTGGTGCCTGCTCAAGCAAATCGATGAACAATGGGAAGACAAGTGATAACAATGGGAAGACAAGTGATACAAGTGATAATTATATGTATATGTATCACTGTCACTGTATTGCTGTCTTCCCATTCATCATCGATTTGCTCGGCGGGCACCAGTAACATCTCCATAAGTCCTGTCTCATGCTAGTAGAGCCCAAGGGCATCTGCTTGCTCCAGGAACATATAGAGCCTCAAACCATTCCATCAGTCATGGGAATGAGGTCTGTAATTGTTACTGGTTTTTGGCATATCAAATACAACACGGGTAGCTTGCCAGACTCTGTCATGCGGGACGGATACTCTTGTAGTAGCCTCTCTTCTCATGCATTTATTGATGAGATGGGGAAAGATCAGTTTTTCTCCTGGGTGGATCTCTGACAAACTGTGGCATCTGGATGTTGAAAATGGCTGCCCTCATTGTGTGGGGGTTCCTCCGGTTTCTTGCGAGACTCTGCTGGGATGGCGGGCCAGTACTAGAACCTGCCATTCCTCCTGGGAACCTCATGATCAGCTGGGCACAGGGAGAGACAGTAGAAGCTCTGTCCCATGTATCTGAGTCTCTGGATCAGTCATACCTGGGCTTGAAATAGACTGCTGTAGGGTGGGACTCTGATGAGCAGGGCTTGTGATCAGCTCTTGTGCTGGGTAGAGTTCTGACTAGCTGTGGAGTCCAGATGTTGAAAATGGCGGCCCTCATGGTGTGGAGTTCCTCTGGATTCTTGTGAGGTTCTGCTGGGATGGCAGGCCAGGACTAGAACCGTCTTTCCCTTCTGGGCACCTTATGATCGCTGGGCACAGGGAGAGCCGGTAGCAGCTCTGCCCCATGTATCTGAGTCCCATATATATATATATATATATATGGACTCATTATATATAATAATTCCTGCCCCTCAAGGTATTGCAGGTGTGGCTGCAGTGCCCGGCTGCATAGGCAGGGGGTAAATGGGAACAGGCTTGTCTACACCCTGGGCTCTGCCCCATGGGACCTGGATGGTTGATGGTCTGACATAGAAAAAGACTGGGCTCCCTGGGATGAACCCAAGGCCACGGCAGAGCCTGGCAAGCTACCCATGGTGTATTCAATATGCCAAAAACTGTAACAATAATGGACCTCTTTCCCAATAAATAGAGACTTTACTGGCACCTGCTTGAGCAAATCAATGAACAACAGGAAGACAAGTGACAAGTGAGATATGATATATATATATATGGGATATACCAGGGAGATAGACCAGGCAGAGTAGCTACCAGCTCTCCCTGTTGCTATTATCTCCAAATTTCCAAGAATCTTCAACCCACTCCTCTCAGAGAGCCCGACAAGCTTCTGAGAGTAAACCACCCACACTGCAGAGCCTGGCATGCTGTCCGATGCATATTCAATATTCCAAAACCAGTAATAACAATGTTTATTTCCCCAACCTGCAAGAGCCCTTAATACGGCAGCATTAAGAAGGATAAACAAGGGGTGGTTGATAAAATCTCATGGCCAAACTAGATGCCAAAACGAAGAAGGACTAAAATGACTCTCTGTACTTTCAATGCATGTACACTGGCATTGGAAGCATAGATCAAGGACCTGATAGTGTAAGTGCGAAAGATCAGGTATGACATCATTGGTCTGACCAAACTGAGACAAGAAGGTGTCAATCACATCAAGCCATTTTTGACACCAGAGAAGAACTGTTCCTCAGAACATGTGACGAAAGAGGCGTCAGTGGTGTCAGTGTCTTGTTGTCAACACGAACATGGCTGTGAGCACTTACTCATGTGAATGCCTAGCAAACCGGATAGGACGACTATACTGAAGAGATGTGGCCCACTGCTGGCAATTTCTACCTTTGTTGTCTTGATCACTTCACTTGATCACTTGAATCCCGTTATTCATCGATTTGCTCGAGCGGGTGCCAGTAACATTTCCATTGGACCCTATCACGTGCCAATGTAGCCCAATGGCATCTGGTTGATTCAGGAATATGAAGAGCCTCAAACCGTTCCTTCAGGGTCTTAACAAGGAAGTCTGACCGGCAGAGCAGAAGCCAGCTTTCCCGTTGTGCGCGGCCGCTGGTGGCAGCAACTTACCTCCAAACTACCACAAATATTCTACCCACCCCTCTGAGAGAGCCCCACAAAGTAATGAGAATATAGTGCCCGCATGGCAGAGCCTGGCAAGCTGTCCGATGCGTGTTCAATATGCCAAATCCAGTAACAAAAATGTTTATTTTCCTGACCCGAAAGAGCCCTTAATACGGCAGCAGTAAGAAAGGCAAACAAGCAGTGCCTGATAAAATTTCAAGGCTGTCCTAGGCTGCCAAAACGAAGAAGGACTAAAATGACTGTCTATACTTTCTATAAAAGAAGATCACACCTTCTACAAGATCATAGTTGATGATTTTTAATGCCAAGATAGTACTGAGAAGATTGACCAAACTCCAAACTGGGACCCATGGCCTAGAATGGAACGAACAGGGTGAGAGACGATCTGAGTTCATCATGTCCACCAAGACCATTCATGGGAACTCACAGTTCCAGAAAGCTGAATCGAAACGTTGGAAATGGAAATCTCCCAGTGGACAGTTCCACAATGAAATTGACCATATCATCTTCAATCAAAGGTTTGCCTGACAGATGTCGCTATCTCCCCAAAATTCCAAATAGGATCGGACCACCATCTACTTTGTGCAAAATTTTACTTCAAATAATAGGGAGAAAAGGCTAAAAAAGTTTAAGAAGAGAACTCCCAGAATGACCACCAACTGGGAACTCTTTGGCACCATTGCAGCAACATGGGACGATGCCATCATTGATGACGTCAATAAAGAGTACAACCGACTGGTTCAGCACCTACATGATTATGTGAAAAACTCTGAGAGAGAGAAAGCCACAAAAGGACGGCTGTCTTCAAAAAACTCTCAAGCTCATTTGCCAATGTGGCAAGGCTCATTCATCAGGCGATCAAATGCTAACGTCCAAGATCATAAAGCAGTGCAGAGAAGCGATAAAGACCTCAAAAGAAGAAGACCAGAAATACTGGCCAATGCAACAGAATCCGGGAAAAGCATTTGCAACGCCTGCCTGTTCTTTGCCATCTATAACCCAAGATGACTGCCCTCTGAAGTCCTGATGGATCAATCACATCTTCCAGAAAGGCAATGGGGAAGATTATCCATGACTTCTACTCAAATCTCTTTGACAGCCATGTCCATCTGACCACATACCAAATTCCACAGGATGGATATGTCATTCACAACATTCTCCCATCTGAAATCTGACATGCCATTTTGTCGGTAAAGAAGTGAACAGCACCTGGCCCAGACAAAGGCAGACCAAAACACCTGAAGAATCTGCCATCAGTACTCATCAATACACTAGCTCGGCTCTTCACACGCTACCTGTCTGAATGCAAGGTGCCCTCCCAATGGAAAACCAGCAGGACAGTTATACTGTTCAAGAAGGGAGACATTCATGATATCGGCAACCATCGCCCCATCTGACTGCTGTCCATCATCTACAAGCTGTTCACTCGAGTCATCCTGAACAGGATTGGCAGGACACTAGATGAAGGACAACCATGCGAGCAAGCTGGCTTCCAAAAAGGATTCAGCACAATAGATCATATCCACATAGTAACCAAGCTCATTGAGGTTTGTAGGGAATTCAAGATGCCGCTCTGTCTCATGTTCATTGATTTAAAGAAAGCCTTTGATTCTGTGGAGACTGTAGTGGTCATTGAAGCCCAAGCCAAACAGGGCGTTCAAACCCAATACATCAAGATCCTTTGTGAGCTCTATTACGGATTCACCACCAGGATCTCACCATTCTACAAGGAAGTGATCATTGATGTCAAAAGAGGGGTTCGGCAGGGTGATACCATTTCACTGAAACTCTTCAGTGCCACCCTTGAGAACTTCATGCAATAATTATAATTGTGAAGGAATGGGAGTGATATAGATAGTCCACAACTATACCACCTCTGCTTCACTCATGGCATTGTACTAATAACACCAAACATTAGCCAAGTGGCACAAATGCTGGCTGACTTTGACAGAGAATGTGGAAAGATATGTCTATAGCTGAATCTCAACAAAACTATGTTCATGAAAAATGGAGTAGTTCCAGAGGCCCCATTCACCCTCAGTGGAACAAACATCTCTGAATGCAGCAGTTATGTGTACCTAGGTTGAGAACTCAACATGAAGAAAAATATAAAACCTGAGCTGCGCAGGAGGAAGAGAGCGGCATGGAATACCTTCAAGAGCATTGAAGAAATAGCTAAAAAGGACAAAGAACCTCTGGCTCCGGGCACATCTCTTTGGCGCCACTGTTCTCCCTGCATTAATATATGCCTCAGAGACCTGGGCACCATGAAAGCAGGATAAGAACGCTATTTGGGTCTCCCAAAGAGTAATTGAAAGAGCTATGCTTGGAATATCACGCCTCACTCAAGTGAGAGAAGGAATCCACAGTTGCGACCTCCCCTCCATCGAAGATCGGAGTCAGGGACACTGTCTCATTTGCCAAGTTGTAGAAAATCATATGGGCTGGACATGTAATGTGATTTGGAGGCGACCACTGGACTAGAGCCGTTACCAACTTGATCCCATGGAACATCAAAAGATCACGTGGCTGCCCACCTACAAGATGGTCAGACTTCTTCGTCAAGACCCTGAACGAACAATGTGAGGCTCTTCATATTCCTGAAGCAAGCAGATGCCATTGGGCTACACAGGCACATGATAGTGTCAAATGGAAATGTTACTGGCGCCTGCTCGAGCAAATTGATGAATAACGGAATGTCAAGTGAGCAATATATATATATATATATATACATATATATAATATATGTGGTATATATTATGAATATATGTGGGCTATATATAATGATATCTGTGGGATATATAATGATATATGTTGGATATATAATGATGTATATGTGGGATATATGACATATGTGGGACACACAATTATATCACTTGATCACTTGAATCCCCTTATTCATCGATTTGCTTGAGCGGTTGCCAGTAACATTTCCATTGGACCCTATCACGTGCCAATGTAGCCCAATGGCATCTGGTTGATTCAGGAATATGAAGAGCCTCAAACCGTTCCTTCAGGGTCTTTACAAGGAAGTCTGACCATATTGTAGGTGGGGGCCCACGTGACCTTTTTGACATCCCGTGGGATCCAGTCGGTAACGGCTCTATTCCAGCAGTTGTCTCCAAATCGCATTACATGTCCAGCCCATCTGATTTTCGATGCCTTGGCAAATGAGACAGTGTCCCTGATACTGGAATAGTGACGGAGGTCAGAACTCCGGTTCCTTCACTCACTTAAGTGAGGCATGATATTCCAAGCATAGCTCTTTCGATTCCTCTCTGTGAGACCCGAATAGCATTCTCATCCTGCTTTTCGTAGGGCCCAGGTCTCTGAGGTGTATGTTAATGCAGGGAGAATGGTGGAGTCAAATAGATGTGCACGAAGCCGGAGGTTCTTTGTCCTTTTAGCTATTTCTTTGATGCCTTTGAAGGCATTCCATGGCGCTTTCTTCCTCCTGTGCAGCTCAGGTTTTAGGTCGTTCATCATGTTGATTTTTCGACCTAGGTACACATAACTGCTGCATTCAGAGATGTTTGTTCCATTGAGAGTGAATGGGCCTCTGGAACAATTATATATGTGGGATATATAATGATCACTATCACTGTATCATTGTCTTCCCGTTCATCCTCGATTTACTCGAGCACCATTAACATCTCCATATGACCTGTCTCATGCAAGTAGAACCCAAGGGCACCTGCTTGCTCCAGTAACATAAAGAGCCTCAAACCATTCCATCAGGTCATGGGAATGAGGTCTATAATTGTGACTGGTATCTGGCATATCAAATATGATATTTGATATATAATGATATATGTGGGATATACATAATGACATATATGGAAATATATAATGATATATATGTGATGTTACTGGAAAATAAACATTTCTGTTACTGATGGACAAAGAACCTCCTGCTCCGGGTACATCTCTTTGACTCCACCATTCTCCCTGCATTAACATATGCCTCAGAGACCTGGGCCCTATGAAAGCAGGATGAGAATGCTATTCGGGTCTCCCAGAGAGGCATCGAAAGAGCTATGCTTGGAATATCACGCGTCACTCAAGTGAGAGAAGGAATCAAGTTCTGACCTCCATCGCTATTCCAGAGTCAGGGATGCTGTCTCATTTGCCAAGGCATCGAAAATCAGATGGGCTGGACATGTAATGCGATTTGGAGACAACCGCTGGACTAGAGCCATTATCGAGCTGGATCCCACGGGATGTCAAAAGATCACGTGGCCGCCCACCTAAAAGATGGTCAGACTTCCTTGTAAAGACCCTGAAGGAACGGTTTGAGGCTCTTCATATTCCTGAATCAACCAGATGCCATTGGGCTACATTGGCACGTGATAGGGTCCAATGGAAATGTTACTGGTGCCCGCTCGAGCAAATCGATGAATAATGGGATTCAAGTGATCAAGTGATCAAGATATATGTGATATGTGCATATATACACATATGTATACAATGAGACTATTATTCAAGGTCAGTGAAACAGGCACCTGGGGGACTGGTCAGTCGTTGGAAACTTGTCACAAGAGTGTCTGGGAGGCAAAGGGTAGTTAATATAGAGAAGGGACAAGTATGACAATGATTTTGGGGAATGTCGTTTGGACTGGAAATGAGTGTTGAAATTAGGTAAAGGGATAGACCTGGCAATCTTTTAGTATTTGTATTGCAAACCTTAATTTTCAAAAGTGTTGCAGGACTCCTAAGGGCCGCTGCATCTGCTCTGGATTGCCTCCCGCAAATCACTCCGTAGATAAGGGGGTAGTCTAAATGTGGCAGTTTATCTGACCATGTATGCTGTACTAGCTGGTATAAATATTCTCCCATGCTATCACAATCATCGTGGGACTAGCTAGATCTTACCAGCATATTAGCCTGGCCACGTAGGACACCTAAGTAATTATACCAGAGAGAAATGCTGTTTGCTTCCAAACAAACAAGCATGGCTCCCTGATAAAATATAAAACTACAATGAAGTAGAGGAGACTTGTGAAGGCTTGGAGAAATATTTAACTGGCATTGGTGTTGATCTTTGGTACAGTGACATGCCATCTCAGAAACCCCCTTCTCTACATTTCAAAGGCATTCCCGGCTCAAAACATTAGCACAGTAAAGGCCCTAGGTGAGATGCAGGGAGGGATTACCTAAGGGCATTGGACCTTCCCTGCTTTCCTTAACAATGGGAGGAAGGTCTGAGAGTTGCGGGGGTGTATAAACTAGCTGGTTCCCGCTCTCCCTGTCTTCTTCCCTGTGGGATCTCGCCTTGTGAGCGTTTATTCCCCTTGGAAGTTTTTACACCTGGTGGTCGCCATCTTGGCCTACACGTGGCTGGGGTTCTAGCCTGGAATCCTAAGCATCGGGTTTTTCCTTTTGCTGATTTGTATGCCTGAACCTGTGATAAGTAAAGCCTTTTAAAACTGCATCGGATTCCTGAGTGTTCATCCATTCCTCGCCGGCCGGAGGTAGAAGGGAACTTCGCTTCCCGGCACTGTCGGGGACCCGCGGAGCGCCCCGACACAAAAAGGAAAGAGAAAGAGAGATAGAGAGAAAGAGAATGATAGGGAGGGAGAGAGAGAGAGAGAGAGAGAGAGAGAGAGAGAGAAAAGAGGAAAAGTGAGTGCCATAGAGCAGGAAGGCAGGGTGGGGAGGCAGGAGGGAAACTAGGGACACTGGTGGTGGGAAACGTGCACTGGTGAAGGGATGGGTGTTGGAACATTGTACGACTGAAACCCAGTCCTGAACAGCTTTGAAAGTGTGTATCATGATGATTCAATTTTAAAAATAACTAAATAAGTTAGATAAATAAATAAACAAACAGAGGGCATTTGCCTTGCACATGGCCTACCCTGTGTGGATATGGTCGATTGTTCTGAATCCTTTCCGGAAGCCTGCTTGCTCACATGATTGTCCTTCATCTAGTGTTCTGCTAATTCTGTTCACGATGACTCGTGTAAACAGCTTGTAGATGACGGACAACAGGCAGATGGGGCGATAGTTGCCGATGTTGTGAATGTCTCCCTTCTTGAACAGTAGAACTGTCCTGCTGGTTTCCCATTGGGAGGGCACCTTGCATTCAGACAGGTAGCGTGTGAAGAGCCGAGCTAGTGTATTGATGAGTACCGGCGGCAGATTCTTCAGGTGTTCGGGTCTGACTTTGTCTGGGCCTGGTGCTGTTCCCTTCTTTACCAACGAGATGGCATGTCGGATTTCAGAAGGGAGAACGCTGGGAATGACATATCCATCCTGTGGAATTTGGTTTGTGGGCAGGTGGATGTGGCTATCAAAGAGATTTGAGTAGAAGTCCTGGATAATATTCTCCATTGCCTTTCTGGAAGATGTGATAGATCCATCAGGGCGTCGGAGGGCAGTCATCTTGGTCTTATAGTTGGCGAAGGACAGGCGGGCAGTGTGAATGCTTTTCCCGGCTTCTGCTGCATCTTCCAGTATTTCTGCTCTTCTGTCTTTGAGGTCTTCCTTTATAGCTTCTCTGCACAGCTTGGCCAGCTTGGATATTAGCATTTGGTCTCCTGAGGCTCGCGCCTTGCCACGTTGGTGAATGAGCTCGAGAGTTTCTGAAGACAGGCGTTCTTTTGTGTCTTTCTCTCTCTCGGCATTCTTCACACAATCATAGATGTACTGAACCAGTCGGTTGTATTCTTCATTTATGTCGTCAATGATGGTATCTTCCCATGTTGCTGCAATGGTGCCAAAGAGTTCCCAGTTGGTGGTCGTTCTGGGAGTTTTCTTCTTAAACTTTGCAGCCTTTCCTCCCCCATTGCGGGAAGTAGAATTTTGCACAAAGGAGATGATGGTCCGATCCTGTTTGGAATTTGGGGGCGACATCTACGTTGGTCAGACAAAACCGTCGATTGAAGATGATGTGGTCAATTTCATTGTGGAACTGTCCGCCAGGAGATTCCCATGCCAACGTTTCGCTTCAGCTTTCTGTAACTATGAGTTCCCATGAATGGTCTTGGTGGACATGAACTCAGATAGTCTCTCACCCTGTTCGTTCCATTCTAGGTCATGGGTCCCGATGTGGAGTTCCTTAGCTGATCTTCTTGGTCCTATCTTGGCATTAAAATCACCGACTATGATCTTGTAGACGGTGTGATCTTTTTATAGAACTCCTCCAATTCCATGAAGAATTTCTCAATTTCATCTTCTTTGTATGTGGATGTTGGTGCGTAGACAATGAAGATAGAAATGGCTGGCAGTGGGCCACTTCTCTTCAAGTGTAATCGTCCTATTCGGTCTGTTAGGCATTCAAATGAATCAATGTTTATGGCCATGTTCGTGTTGACAAGAACACCAACGCCACCGATGCCTCTTTCGTCGCATGTTCCAAGGAACAATTCTTCTCTGGTGTCAAATACAGCATGATGCAACTGACGCCTCCTCATCTCAGTCAGACCAATGATGTTGTACTTGATCTTATGCATTTGCAGCATCAAGCTGCAAGCGACCATATCCACACAGTAACCAAGCTCATCGAGGTTTGTAGGGAGTACAAGATGCCGCTCTGTCTCACGTTCATTGATTTACAGAAAGCCTTTGATTCTGTGGAAACTGAAGCAGTCATCGAAGCCCCTAGCCAAACAGGGTGTTCAAACCCAATATATCAAGATCCTTCGTGAGCTGTATTACAGATTCACCACCAGGATCTCACCATTCTACAAAGAAGTGATCATTAATGTGAAAAGAGGGGTTCGACAGGGTGATACCATTTCACCAAATCTCTTCAGTGCCACCCTCGAGAACATCATGCAACAATTAGAATGGGAAGGAATGGGAGTGAAGATAAATGGTAGGCAACTACACCACTTCCGCTTCAGCTGATGACATCGTTCTAATAACACCAAACATTAGCCAAGCGGCACAAATGCTGGCTGACTTGACCGAGAATGTGGAAAGATAGGTCTACAACTGAACCTAAAGAAAACAATGTTCATGAAGAATGAACTAGTTCCAGAGGCCCCATTCACTTTCAATGGAACAGACATCTCTGAATGCTGCAGTTATGTGTACCTAGGTTGAGAAATCAACATGATGAACAACCTAAAACCTGAGCTGCGCAGGAGGAAGAGAGAGGCATGGGATGCCTTCAAAGGCATCGAAGAAATAGCTAAAAGGACAAAGAACCTCTGGCTCCGGGCACATCTCTTTGACTCCACTGTTCTCCCTGCATTAACATACACCTCAGAGACCTGGGCCCTACGAAAGCAGGATGAGAATGCTATTCAGGTCTCCCAGAGAGGAATCGAAAGAGCTATGCTTGGAATATCACGCCTCACTCAAGTGAGAGAAGGAATCGGAATTCTGACCTCCGTCACTATTCCAGAATCAGGGACTCTGTCTCGTTTGCCAAGGCATCGAAAATCAGATGGGCTGGACATGTAATGCGATTTGGAGACAACCGCTGGACTAGAGCCGTTACCGACTGGATCCCACAGGATGTCAAAAGATCACGTGGCCTCCCACCTACAAGATGGTCAGACTTCCTTGTAAAGACCCTGAAGGAACGGTTTGAGGTTCTTCATATTCCTGAATCAACCAGATGCCATTGGACTACACTGGCACATGATAGGGTCCAATGGAAATGTTACTGGCGCCCGCTCGAGCAAATCGATGAATAACGGGATTCAAGTGATCAAGTGATGGCCTACCCAGATTTATTTCCCAGCATCCCATATGGTCCCCTGAGCATTGCCAGGAGTGATTCCTGAGCAAAAAGACTGCCAAGGACACTGACAAAGGGAGGAAACACACCCCACACCGGGCAGCAAAAGCCCCCAAATGCTTCAGGGTCCAAACGCTCGGAGGGTCCGTCTCAACACACACCGTGTGCAACGACTCCGGCTGCTGGTGGCGGGAAGGTCAGCACCATCAGGCCTGTCTCCACCACCTAGCCGGCGCAGGGGTAGGTGGCGTTGCCGTGGGGCTGGCGCATGAGTCACACTCCGGTGCTATTGGGGAACCAGCCACCCCAACTGCGAGGGCAGCGGCTTCCAGAAGCAGAGACTGGGGGGCCTCATCCCGAGCCCTTGTGATGGCAGGCCTAGGGGCAGACTCTGCCACAGAATATCCATGCCCCACCCACCTCCAAGTTCACCATTTTCTCATTAGGACTCACAGTTCCCAGTCATGCGGGCTTGAGGCTCTGGTGCTGACCTGTCCTTGTTGGTCTATCTACTTGGCCTTTTCGCCATCCTTCCTTCATCCACACTCAGATTGTTGGTGCCAGGCTTAGCCCAGCATGACACTCTGGGAGCAGGAGCCAACAGAAACTCCGTTCACACGGATGCCCTCAGTCACCAGGTGACTGTGACTGAAGAGGCCCGAGGGGCTTCTGGGGCATCTCTGGGTCCATGAATCAGCAGGAGCCCTGGGTGGACACTGCCATCCCCAGCTGACGGGCATGCACCCACAGGGGCTGTTCACAAACCGGGAAGCTCTGGACTAAAACAGACACTCTAGGCGCAATAGAAAATAGACAACACTGTTTCCCTGATGCTTGCTGCCAAACTCACCGTCCACAACCAATCTCACCCATCTGTCGCTCAGTGGCAGTCGCCTTTGGTACAATCTGGATACAACTACTCCTTGTTCCCAGGCAAAACTCTCTCGGACATTTTCCAATCACCAGCTAAAGCTTTTGGGAGTTAATCTATCACAAGGGATTTAAAATAAATGCCTTTAGATTGTAACTGTCCAAAAGCCAAATGTTCCTCTATTCAGAACTCACGGGACAAATCCCACGGGGTTGCTTTCTTCTTTAGTTTGATAGTGGACCACACTGCAAATGGCGCCCCAGAACACAAGGCAGACGGAACAGCCCACCAGGACCAATACCTATAAATGGCGAAGATAGTGTGACAGTATAGAGTATGCTACCTGCACGGCTGAGCCTGGCAAGCTACCCATGTTGTATTTGACATGCCAAATACCAGTAACAATTATAGACCTGATGGAATGGTTTGAGGCTCTTTATGTTCCTGGATCAAGCAGGTGCCCTTGAGCTCTACTTGCATGAGACAGGTCATATGGAGATGTTACTGGGGCCCTCGAGCAAATCGATGATGAGCGGGAAGACAGTAATACAGTGAAACAGTGACAGTGTGACAGTGGAGACAGCTTTTTTGCTACCAAGGCTCCAGCACCTAGCATGCCTGCTAAGACAATACGACAGTTCACGTGTCTAAATATCTGGAGGTAAGCATCTACTTGACTAATGTTCTGAGTGATCCTGATTAGAGCAGACAGTGTGCACCCAGCCTGGCCTCTGCTGACTCCCCACTGATCTTTTCTTGGGGTGCACTGGGTTGGGTGAGTCAAGCAGTGAAAAACAGAGGAGGAGCAGCGGCTCCAGCAACTGTGAGGGCTGTCTTGTGCCAGGAGTGATAGTCCTCCAACCGCCCGTCTGCGGGGAGCAAGAGCCCTCCAGGGCCCTACAGCAGAGCAGAGAGAGGGAAAGGAAGGGATGCAGCTTTGGGGGCATATGGCTCACATGGTTGCCCCTAGGGCCCCAAACTCCAACATTGCACCTCAGAAGGCACCAACATCTCCCTCACTCTGGGTCGGGAGGGCCTTGCCAGGAGCAACTTCCTCAAGGGCCCCCTGGGGGGTCCTCTGCCTGGTTCCCCAGAGCCCTCTCCAATGACCACTCCTCCTGCACCTTGAGTACAGAGTGGCCTGCAAGACACAATGACTCTAGCCTCCATGTATCCCCCAAAGCTCCCTCCCAAATCGGGAGAGTTTGGGGAGTGCACAGTCACCAGGAGTCTAAGGCAGGCGGAGCAAAGTCAGACCGAGCCTCCCAGAGCGGTCCTCACTGTCTGCTCAGAAAACTCTCATGAACAGCAGCTGAGGGGTGGGGAAATGCCAGCCCATGCGAGTGGGGGTCCCAACACCCACTCCCAACTGCCACTCTTCCACGGGCCTGCGTTGCACCAAGCACTGTGACCAGCGAGGAGAGGGGTTGTGCTGAGCCCTGAGTCAAGGGACAGCTCTGGTGGATGAGCTGCCCAGCTCTCCTAATGCCACTCTGAACTCCTCCTGTCCACTCTGAGCTACAGCCTGTGGGCCAGGATTTTCAGGACTGGCAGCTGGACCATCACTTGCACTTCCGGATCTTGGCGTGGCCATGAGCTGGTCTCAGGCCTGGCGCCTTCCAGACAGATGCACTGGAGGCTGAGACCCCTGGCCAGAAGGGGCCACGGCCCTGAGCCAACCACCAAGGCCTTGGCTGAGTCCGGCCTCAGGGAAGCACCCAAGGCCTCCCCATCAGCACCGGCCAGACCTCGCTGGTCATGTCCACCAGCTTCCTTCGGCATTAGTGTACACCCACCATTTCTGAGGGCCTGGAGGCCTCCCTGAGACAGACACAGCAGAACTCTGGGGCCCCCTGAGCACCCGGCCGTGCTTGGGGCCAGATGATTCCTGGAACTAGACCAGACCCCAAAGCATGTGAGGCACCAAGGCTGGACCCTCACACCTACCTTATCCCAACAGCGTGCCCCCAAACAAAGGTGAGCAATGAGTCCAGAGTGGTCAGTCTGGGGGGCAGACATGACAATTGCTGTCATCTGGTCAGTTAGTTCAGGTGGCCCAGCAGCACATAACCTGTGCAGCTAGGCAGAATCTGTATTTCCTCGGCACCAGTCTCTTGGCTGGCGGTCAGGGCTTCTTGCTGGAGGCTGGGCCTAGGGGCTGCACACCCCGCCCCTCCCCTGTCTGCCACACCCCAGGCACCGCCCCGTCAGCTTCCAGCTCCAGTGTCTTTGTGAGATTCTGGGCAAGTGTCCCTGGTGCCTCTTGCTTCTACAGCTTTTCAAAACAACCTTTTAAATACTTCATTGGCCTCTCTGTGGGCTTCTCCGCACCCTGCCAAGCCCTATCCTCCCCCTCACATCCTTGCCCACATCCTCTCCAGTGCATCATTGTATTATGCACCATTACAAGGCTAAGGGTTGACATACCCACACCTACACACTGGATGCCTAGCCCCAAAGGATGAGGCAGCTGGGAGGGCTGGGCCTGTGCCCGATCTTCCTGAGGAAGGTGTTTCCTACAAGATCCCCTGACCCTGCCAGGACCCCACCTTTCTACCAGGTGCAGGAGGTGAAAGGTGCTGGCCCAAATAGAGACCCACTAGCCAGGACTTTAGCCTCCAGCACCGCGAGGAACAGATTTCTCAGGCTTCTGAGTTACCCAGTCTGTGGGTTGCTAGAGTAGCTTAGCCTGAGGAGATCAGCCAAGTGTTGTCGGATCTGGGGCCTGCTTGAGCGATATTCTATAGAAGACAAACTGTGTGTCACGTACATCTCAGCTAACAGGCCACAAGAAGAGAATGTGGTGTTCCACAAGGAAAGGTAAAAGCCTGAGATAACTGGACTAGAATTTAATTCACCAACAAAATCTGGTTTAGATACAATGCTGCATGACCAAATGTATCACTTCTATGTTTAATCTATCCACCCATTCACACACTCAACTGTCTATCCATCCATCCAACCATCATCCATCCATCCGACATACATACATAAAACAGCCATATGCCTAAGCATAGTCCATCCATCCACCCAACCATCCATCCACCCAACCATCTATCCATCCATCATCCATTCATCATCCATCCACCCATCCATCCATCCATCCATCCACCCAACCATCTATCCATCCATCATCCATTCATCATCCATCTATCCATCCATACATCCATACATCCATCCACCCAACCATCTATCCATCCATCATCAATTCATCATCCATCCACCCATCCAAACGCCCAACCACCTATCCATCATCCATTCATTATCCATCCATCATACGTTCATCATCTGTCCATCATCCATCCATCCATTCACCATCTATCATCTATTAGTACATCAACCTGCTAATAATAATAATTGCTCACAAAAGACAGTTGCTTTGGGAACAAAATGCAAACATGAGTTTGATCGAGCACACGGGAAACCTACATAGGCCTAAACACAAGCGCCATTGCTAGTGCTGCTCTTGCACCTGGCTTCCGGGTACTGCATGTCACCAGGATGCAGCCTGTGCTTTGAGTTCAGCCCACAAGTGGTTCCTTTTCTGGAGGAAATCTCCCGTGGAAACAAATCCTCAGGGCTGAGCCCCAGCCTGGTCACTCCCATCTCACAGAGCTGGTCTTTCTTAGGGACCTGTGCCCCAGGACTCCAGCTAACTGGCAACCCCCACTGTGGCAGAGAACTGGGCTCTGCTCATCTCAGGCCCTTTAGCATATTTGCATTCACTTGGGAGGCAGGTGGGAGAATCAAGGAGCCTTCTGGGAGAACTGGGTGAATGTCTGAGGAGGAGAGCAAAGCTGAGAAGGACTGTCAGGTCCTAGTGCAGCAGGGGGTCCCCAGACTCACCTGGTCTGTCCAGAGCCTTCCGGGCAGGCCTACCCCTACCTGGGCAAAGCTGCACCAACCCTGCCCACCCACAGCCTTTGTGGTCTTGCAGGGCTGAGCTCCAGTTCAGATGGGGGTCTGGCCTTCCTAGGCACAGCAAAGTCTGACCAGGCACCCTGGAGGGCTTGTTGCAGGCAGACCCAGTGCCTGTCTTTCCTGGGGTTCAGAGGACTCAGGCATGACTCAGGGCCTCCCCTGGGCTACCCCACCCCTGGCACAGACACGGGCACCCTGAAGTGATGCTCCAGCTGTAGAGCCACATGAAACCCCGAACTGCTGCTTCTGTATGTCAGGGAACAGAGGTTCTTTTCTTGGAAACCCAAGATAAAGCAGACACCGGGTTGGCTATCTTTTAAGCGTTTCTGCAGCAGTTGCCAACAACAGACTGGACAGCCCAGGCCCCCGAGAGGAACCCCAGAGCCTGAATGAGAAGGGGGGGGAATGCCCCGAGCACAGAGAACATGACACCGTCGCAAACCCGGCCCTCGTCTGGGTCCCAGAGCATAAGCAGAAGCTACCTGCTGTGCCCTGACTCAGCGACCTTGGTCTGCTGTCCACAGAGGTAGCAGACACAGCCTCTGCCCCATGAGGTGTCAATGGCTGAAGACTCACCTGTGCCCAAGAGACACCTTGTCATTCCTTCCTGTGCTAAATCCAAAGGCAGAATTAGCTGTTGCCTACGCAGAATTATGTTAAACATGGGCCAGACTGAAAATCAATATTCCGCTTAAGTAACTGGCCCTCCAGTAATTTAATGAAGCTAAATTACATTACAGCTCTCCAGGTGGAGGGCAGCCCCCCAACCCCATGCCGCCTTTCCACAGGGCCTGAAGAGAAGCCGAGTTCATCGCCCTCCCTGGAGCTGGGGCTGCGCCTTTCAGAGTTCAGTCCTTCCTGAGTTCTTCAGATTCCAGCCGAAGCCAATAATTTGCTGCCCCACCTTCAGGTGAGAGCAAGAGGCTCTATTGGGAGGAAAGGGCTGGGATGGAGCACACAGGACTGGGGTGTAGGCCAGGAGGCTCTTCTCAAATCCAGGCTGGGAAAGGGGCGGGTGGCGGGGGGAGGGGGGTCAACACTATTAAAAGGTGAGTCTAAGGATCTGATGTCACCTCATCCTGGACACATGCCCATGGCCACAGTGACCATGAAGAAGTGCTTCCCAAGTTCATCTAGAAAGAGCTGTGATGCTGCGTGTAAAGCAGCTGTGACCCGGGGTCCCTCGTGTGTCTTGTGGCGGGTGTAGTGTTGACTGCTCCCTCGTCCCCTCTGGCGGTGTGACTTGCACATCTGGGCACGGTGGCATGGTGCTGGGTGTGCCCAGCATGGGCCTGCCTCGACTTTCTGGTCAGTGTGGCCAGTGCCCTCATTAGGATGAGCCAACCATGGAAGTTTGTGCTAACATGACTGACAATAGCAAAGAAGCCACACACAGGTCCCGAGTTAGGCAACTCGGTTATTTATTATTCAGCTTCAAAAGTCGTCTGCATGAAGCGCTTTGCAGACTTGTGCCCCAAACCCCAAATTAAAATGACAATAATTGCATGTTGCTTAGGATCATCTGAACACCAGAAATATTTCCTTGATGGATGCCAATTTGGGGCTTCAGAGGCCCGGGAAAGCACAGAACACGTGGGCCGCCACTTCGAGGAAGGGCTGTTAATTGGCACCTCACGCCTCCTTCTCCCACCCCTGCCTGCTCCAGTCTGGATCAGGTCCCTGAGGACACCCCGTGGAACTGGGGTCCAAGTGTTCCCACCCCACCTGTCCCAGCCACGTCCCGGGCTGACGGCGAAAGCTCTGTGTCAGCTCTGGGCAAACGGTCAAGCTCTTTGTCCACGCAGACTTCACACAGCGTCACTGTCTAGCTACAACCCCTCGGCCCCTGTGCCCCTCTCTGGATGAGGACAGGACCTTTGTCACCACGTCCACCCCTGTGCGAGTAGGACGTCTGGGCAGAACAGGGACGTTCAAACGCTGTGACGTCTCACCAAGGTCGCCTCAGGTGCCGTGAGCGGGGAGCACAGACTCAGGCTGTGGGCAGAGGCTCCCGGCCCAGCCGCTGTGTTCCCTTGCTGCCCCGTGCCCACCCCCAGACTCCACCTCTCTCCTGGAAGCCACCTCAGAGCATGGTTCACTGTGAACTTGGCTCCACTCCTGTGACTGACAGCACACGGCCGCTCCAGGAGCAAAGCCAGATAGACACGGATCAGAACCTCTAGGCAGAAGCTAGTACTGAAGCTGAGAAGCTGCTACAGACGACCCGTGAGCAGCTCACTGTGAAGGAAGACGGAATCTTGTGGGGACCAGGCTGGTGGCTACCCCCCCCACCCCCAGGGTTGGGCCTGTGTGAGCGCAGAGCAGGGAGCAAGGAGGGCACTTTCTCCAAAGCAAAACACAGCAGGAGGGAGAGCAGGAGAGAAGGGCAGCTTGGCTCGTGCGTCCCTCCAGGTGTGTCATGGGAAAAGCTGCCGCTGTCTTTACCAAGACCACTTTCGGCTACTAGATGATTGCCCAGGTGAGGTGTTCAGGTCAGACGCTTGTTTGCAGAATCCTGCGGCTTCCAGGATGTGCTTTTCTCTCAAAGCAAACCAGATCATCACAGCAGAGGCAAAGCAAACAGTTGTCACACGCAGGAAACGCTGTGTGAAGTACAGGCGGCCAGAAAGCTCCATAAGCGAGCAGAGGGGTGGGGCCGAGCATCCACTGTGCGGAAGGCTAAGGGGCCAGGAGCCCGCACGGCAGGGAACGGGCCTGCAACATGCTCCCAGGGCTAAGCTTCCAGCCAAGGCCTCTGTCCTTCTCCGCAGAGATTCAGCCTGTTTGAGGACCAGCTTTACAAAGAAAAATATGTTCAAATGCTCGTTAATATAGAAGTCGTTTAATAAATTACGTTGAATTCATTGGCAAGCCCGTTTACCATTATGAAGGACACCCACAGGATTTTTAATGTAAAATTGGGAAAGGTCTGAGATAGACATTAGTGTAGGTGGGAAACAATATGGTGTGTTTAGAATATGGATTAAACTAGGAAAAAATATTAATGAAAAGGAAGCGACAATTTCCTAAATCATCTTAATTTGTAAAAGGGCCCTTGGCAGGCATCGGCTCCTCCCGACTCCTTGAAGGGGCTTTGCTAAGGGAAGGAAGGAAGGAATGGAGGAAAGAAAGAAGGAAGGAAAGAAGGAAGGAAAGTAGGAAGGAGGAAAGGGAGGAAGGGAAGAGGAGAGGGAAGGAGGGAGGAAAGGAGGGAAGGATGGACATGGGAGGGAGGGAAGAGGGAAAGAGGGCGGGGAGACAGGCAGGCAGGAAGGTGGGCAGGAGCACGGGCAGGTGGGCGGGTGGGCAGGCGCGCAGGTAGGCAGGAGGGTGGACAGGCAGATGGTGGGCAAGCAGTCCCCTACAGCACCAGCTGCCTGTTCCCCCTTTAAATCTGCCCTGTGACCAGGAGAGGAAACTGAGCCAGAGCTGGTGGCGGGGCAGTTTCCGGCCAGGAGACTGTGATTCAGCCTGTTTCCCCCAGCCCCAGGGAGGAAGACTGGTGCTCTCTCTGCCCTCCGGGAGCTCGACCCCAACACCCTGCAAACAAGCAGTGGGTCCTCCCCCCCCCTCAAGCACTGGCCTGCAAAGAGCCTTGGCCCTGCCTGTCTCAGCAGGGCACAACAGAGGGTCCCCCAAGCTCCTCTACCTGGAGCCTCCCCACATGACTTCCTGCCCAAGAACCAGCTCAGCTCCGTGTGGCCACAAAGGTGGCACAGCCTAGGTGCAGCCACCAGGGGACCCCCTGGCTGGAGGGCGCGGAAGGAAACCCACGGTCCCCCTGCTCCCCTGCAGAGGCTGGATCCTGCAGTCAGGAGGTCCCTCTGGTCTCTCCGAGCCGCCCTCCTAGTGTTAAGGCTGTGGGAAAAGGCAGACAGCCTGCGAAGGACCTGCCATCTGGGGGCTCCGGGCAGCCCCCGGCCCCGTTTCCTCACTGAGGACTTCTTTATCTTCAGGAAAGGGGGACGAGGCCTCTCCTTGGGGAAGGGAGGGAAGAAAAGGGGGGCCTAGGTAGCAGCTCCCCCACACGAGGCTCCCGGGGCGGGTGTTGGCTCGGGTCCAGGGAGAACGCTGCGTTTTCACATACACGACCGTGAGCTGCTTCGCAATTTATGTCCCTGAGTTCATAGACGATCAGATTTCACGTTCTATCAAATTTCATAGACTTCTCAGAAAATGTGTTTGGACATCTGGATGTTATGTGGTGGGTGTGTGGGGAGAGCTGAGGGCATGCTGTAACCCCCCCCCCCACCCCGGCCTCCCGGGGAGCTGCAGCCCGGAGGGTCCCTGCACCGGGAGCCCCCACCCCAAATCAGGCCCCTCCCTGCATGCCCAGAGCACCTTCCTGGGCCCAGAGGACCAACCTCAGGCACAGCCTGGTTTACATTTGGGGATTCCCAGGCAGTGCTCAGAAAGCCCAGGGGGCCGGGGGCACCAGTGACTCTCAGTCACGGGCTGGCGAGTCAAGACCAGGCTGGTGCTACTCCGGCCTCATCCCCAGTGCAGCGATGGCTGACCCGCAGGTGGTGCAGGTCGGGATGGTTCAGCCGCACTAAGCCACCCGCCTTTCTCTGGCCTCACTATTCAGAGCAGGTTTGGGGCTGAGGTCTCAGGAGCGGGGCTGGTTCCCTCCTACCGTGCAATGGTAGTGGCCAGGACAGTGTCTGCGATGCAGATCGGCACTGTTGCGGCCCTGCCCGCCCTTCCTCCAGGCTGCTGTCAAGCCCCAGTGCTGCCTGCCGCCGAGCCCAGCCGGCTGGGGGAGTTGGTCTGTCCGTAACTCAAACCAGCGATGACTTCACCGCCCAAGCGTGCCAGAGCACCGGTCAGGGTGTGAGTGTGCACAGAAGGAATGGGGTTCCCAGAGGAAGAAAACGGGGGTGCTGACGTGTCTGCCAAGAACTGCAGCCAGGAGGGAACATGGGGGCAGCCTGGAAGAAAGTGACCCCTCTAAAAGGTTGTCAGGCCCCAGAGCTCTCTGCTTCAAGGGATGCGTGTGTCCAGACATGGAGCCCAGCTCCCTGCGCAGCGCAAGGCCACCACGTGCCGCCCTGGACACAGGACATTGGCAGCACCTGTGCGCAACACCCCAAAGCACAGGGAAGGAAGCAAGAAACTTATAGGACAAGAGCGGAAGTTGACGCAGGCTGCTGACTGAGCCAAGGGCATGTCCACTTCCCGCTTCATTCTGGCCTCCGGCCTGTAAGGTCTTCTGTCTAAATAAGAAATGGGTCGCCTGGCCACAGCGCCCGCAGAGGAAGGGGGCTTTCCCCCCTCCCTAATTGTAGCTCCTTTCTGTTGATGTGCTTTTTCTCCTGGTGAAGGGAAAAGACGTGGAGTGAAGCGGGGCTGAGGCACATCTGAAAGAATGTGTCCTGAAGCTATTAAGTTTTGTGCGTAATGTTTTATTCAAGGTGATTGAAGGGGACGGGGCAGGATCCACCACAGCCAAGACGCGCCGACAGCCGGGGTCCCCGGGGGGTCTGTTTTATTATGGTTGGGGGGAGTCACAATTTCCTGATGGCCCTTGAAGCTCATTAGCAACCCGTCCCATCCTTGTCACAGTTAGGAAAAACACGAAATTCGTCCCACTTAGGCCATCAAACTCCTGTACAGGGACCCGGCCTGGTCGGTGGGAATCGTGTCACTCTGGGTTGTTTCCAAGGGCACGACTCTTGAGGTAAGCTTGATGGCACTTGTGGGGACGTGTGGGGGGGCAAAGTCTTACAGACCCCAGGGTCTCTGCCTCGGCTCCTCCTGTCCCCATGCTGGCACATGGGGCTGGCAGTGGACTGAGCTTGTTTCCTCACCAACCTGCCTTCTAGAATGTTCCAGAACATTTCCTGCCTGCTTGCTGCCAGGCTCTGGCCTCGATTTCAGCAGGAATCAGACCTCTTCAGGCCACTCTTCTCCTGGGGACCCCACGGAGGTGAGGTGCAAACAAGGACTATCTCCCAGACAGGGGGCAGCCATCTCTCCTCGGGGTCCCAGAGCCAAAGACACCGCCTGGCCTTTTGGCTGGGCCATTCCAGAACATGTAGGGGATGGGGGGCAGACCCTGAGGCTTCCCTACCCTCCTCAGCTGCCCTCCAGACCGCACCTGGATCCCGGCGGCAGAGGCACACTCAGCCCCGCTTTATTGGGGAGGGGTTGACATGCTAATCCCCACTCCTGCATCGATCCTGGAACAGAGCAAGGAGCGTTTGGAGCATCCGAGCTTGGTTCTGAGTCAGTGCGAGGGAATGAAGCCGGCAGCTCGGAACCTGGCCCTCACCAAGCAGGAGCAGGCAAGTGCCAGCAGCCGGAAGCGCGGCCGCTACTGTTGGCATGGATGAAAAACGTGGTTTTCCCGGATCAGCTGCAGAAGGACTCACGGAGCTCCCGAGCACAAGTGGTGGAGTCGCCACTCCAGAGGAAGCTTCTAGAAGATTCCCTCAGGCTCACAGCTGGATCTCACCTCACCCTGTAGTGACTCTACAAAGCCACATTCTGTGAGTTCTGTGGGTCCTGCAGGGGCCCTGAGGCGGCATTGCCCGGTCCATGAGTGGGGGGGGGGGTCTCTCAGAGCGCCAGGGGGCTGCGTGGGGCTTCCCTGCTCCTTCTTTCCTGAGCTCAGGGGCTCAGGCTGTGGAGCTCTCTGTGGGTGCAGCAGTGACAGGGCGAGTGACCAGCCGAGGCTACAGAAACACCAACATCTGGTACATTTTCCAAACACACAACTTCATCCTCCTGCTAATCAAAGCCACATTAAACTAATATTGGCACTGGGACAGGCTGCCCCAGGGCCCGGGTCCAGCTACCAGTCTTGAGCAGAAACCTGGGGGTCTCCTGGGCACCCTTTTCATGCACTCCTCCTGCTGGCACCGTGGACACCCCTGAATGTCCAGCCCCATGTTCACAGACTCGCCCTTTAACCCCACTGCTCCTGGCCTGCCCTCCTGAGACCGGCTGTCTCATGGCTGTCTAGGTACTGCAGCCCAGCACCCGCAGTCTTTGGTTCTCTTGCCATGGTTCAGGCATAGGCTGACCACAAGGACACTGCCCACACTCATACATGCTTCCCCACTCAGCCAGAAGGCCTCGGGCTACACTGCCCCTTCCCGGCAAGCTCTAGCAGGCAGTGCTCAGAAGGAGCTTGTGTCCCCAGGGAGCAGAGGCAAGGGAGGAGAGCCCAGCACTTAACATCTATTTAGAGCCTGGAAGCGTCTGTGGAAACCACTGCATTACTGTAGAAAACATGCAAATTTGGTAGAATAATCAGCTATATGGCTCGGGGCTGTTTCCCAGCACCCTGATTCTCCACAGGAGCCAAAGTACTCCTGTAACAGGGGCGAGGCCAAGTTCATCTTGCTCAGAAGTAGCCCCGACTCGAATTCTACCACGGCCTGCAAAGGAGGGGTTTGCCACCTGGGGACACTAGAACATGGTGCAACCAGTAAAAGTCCAAACCGCCATCACCAACCATCAGCAGCAACTCCCCAGGCCTCCGGGAGTCCCCCAAAGGAGAAACTGTCCCGGGCCCCTAAGCGTGGTGGTGAGGAGGGTCTAGCACCAGCCCCCCACTGCCAGTCACAGGCAGTTAAGGCCGAGCTATTTTTCCAGCACTGATTTAAGTTCCACATCAAATATTCTTTCAGACGTCCATGAATACACTTATCCACAAATGAAGGGCATAAGCTACGCTATTGATTTTTGCGTAGGCTCCACTCTTTATGGAAAACATGTGAACAACAGGCCGAGCTACTGTGAAATCTTGCCTTCCATTAGAGCGGCCGCAGAAGGACTTCACGCACAGAGCTCATCTGTCCCTCCCCTGGGCTTCCCTGACCTCCTGCCCCCATTCCAGTTGGCCAAAGTTTGGGCACAGATTAACGACACAGTTAGGCGTGGCAGCAGATTGGACGCAGAAAATTATTCTGCATGCCTATACCATAGCGAGGTCTTTTAAGCGGTTACAATGGACCAAAATGCCACAGCCTAGAAATGAAATATTTCATCAATTTGAGGGGATAAATTATATCTTAAACCCCAGTCCTCCAAGATCGGGGCATAAAGTGGTCGTTCATTCAAGTGCTTGAGCAGTGGAATCCGGGACATCTATAAAATATTTGACTGTGTCTTCATGTACAGTGACTCTGAAGTAAGTGGACGGCGGAAACAAAAGCGTGGCGTGGCTGCAGGCTGCTGCCGGAGTCCCGTTTCCGTGCCGAGCCCCCATGGCTCCCGCTGCCTCTTCCTCCCTCTCCTCTGGCGGAGGCAGGAGCACTGGGGGGGGAAAGGTATGCGGCTGTCAGCGCAGGAAACGGTTTCGTTTGAGTCGGTAAGAGGCAGAAACTGCAGAGTGTGCGCGTGCACGTGAGAGAGAGAGAGAGAGAGAGAGAGAGAGAGAGAGAGAGAGAGGAGGGGAAGAGAAAGGGCGGGAGGCGACAAGAGGAAGAAAGATAAAGATAGAGAGATAGAAAGAGAAGGGAAAGATAAATGGAGAGAGAGGGAAGAAAGGGAGAGAGAAAAAGAAAGGGAGAGAGAGGGAGAGGAGAGAGAGAGGGAGAAGAGAAAGAGAGAGGGGAGAAAAAGGAGAGAGAGAGAGAAAGAGAGAGGGAGGGAGGAAGGGAGAGAGAGAGGAGAGAGAGAGAGAGAGGGAGGAGAGAGATGAGAGAGAGGTAGAGAGAGAAGGAGAGAGAGAGGGAGGGAGAAAGAGAGAGCTCTGCTCCATCACAGAGGTCACATGCATTTAGGGTGCAGCTCTGCTTGTTTCTGTTTCTGCACTGTGCATTTGTGTGTTTAGTTTTCTTTCATTCTACCCTCTGAGCAGGGGCTGCATTTCCAAAGCATGCGTGCACGCACACACACACACACACACACACACACACACACACACACACTGTCCCACCTGCCACTCTAAGGCCCACCGTGTGCCAGACAGGCAAGAGGCCCTTGGTCACAAAACGCGTTTTTCCCCTTTTGCATTCTCTGCACTGCAGAAAAGCTACAGTTCTGACTAGAAGTCTGGGGCTCACCGTGGCACTTACAATTCAACCACAGCTGATATAACGTAATCCGAAAAATATGGACACAACTATCATGAAAATCAAACCCAGCAGAAGCTTTTCTTCCATCCCAGGAATAAGCAGAAGCAAAGCGGAAGAGGGGACAGCACCGGCGCGGGGCTCCTTTAATACTTCATTTTAAACTACCTAATTGTGTTTTTAAGCTTCGGTTCCTGTAATTTTGCGAGGCGAGTCATCCCAGTGAGGAAACATATGGTGAGGGAGTGGGGAACCGCCCAGCGGAGTGTATCATACACTTCTCTGCCTTCTTAGTGCCTCAAAAACCCACCGCTGAATTTAGCCAGTCACCCATTAAAGAAAGAAAAGAATTAAAGGAAAAGGAGGGTTTAAATCCCCTAATGCTACAAGAACGAGTGAAATACGGTATCAAGTTCAGGTCTGCGTGCCAGTAGAGCTGCAGGACTTTTTAAAAGACCAGTGAGTAGCAATTAGCAACGCGGGGCTGCAGGCGACTCCAGAGCCCAGCGGGTAGCCGGGAGGGCAGCATGGCGGGGCCAGCATCACTGGCTCTGCACCTCCAGCTTACAGCCAGCCCTGCTGGGGAAGGCAGCGAGCTGGTTCCGATACAGAAGGAGCAGAGATGAGATTCAGAGGGGAGAAAGGGGGAGAGAGAGGGAGAAAGACGAGAAGTGGGCTTTGCTTTTGTTTTAAAGGCCTGATTGTTCCTGTAAGAAATGGCTTCGCTCCGTGGCCAAGGGCAGCGTGCACAGGCTGTGTTCTGGGCAACAGCCGTTGGCAGTCAAGGCTTCCTAACACTTTAACGGTAACGGCAAGCTCACAGTTACCCACTCAGCTCTTCCCACACTCCGCGTGTGCGTGGAACCGGGCAGGCAGGGAGAGCGGTGTCTCCGAGAAGAGGCAATGCATCTCATTATTCAAATGGCACTCAGGCCCGTCCTTAAATTACACTGTGTCTCTTATCAGAAATTGTTTCCTATACCATAATACGCCGCAATAAGTGGACATTAATTAATGCTAAATTACAACGGAATTACGTATCCCAGCCGCATGAATACGGAATGGCTCAGCGATGAATAATATTAGGGCTGTGAATAGGGAAGTCCGACGCTTGGCTCGTCACTAATTACAAAGTGTGGAGAGCTAAGTTCATGCGAACTTCCGAACCGAGCTCTGGAGCAGAGGCTTTGCTGATCCTGGCAGCAAGACGAGCTGCAGTCCTCGGGCTTCTGGAAGTCCTTGGCTGTACTGGGGGACGCGCCCATCGCCCCCCCGGGCCATCTCAGCAGAGCTGCCAGTGCTGTGAGGCTCCGCCAGCCTCGTCCTAGTCCCCACAGCTGGCCCTGGCTTCAGGGGCGGCTCACAGCCGCGGGAGCCGGATGCTTAACCCCTTGAAAGGTTTCCAGGTACCAGGCAGCCTTTTCCTCCACCTTCCTTCCTTTCCTTCCCTTGCAAGGAGAACAGGAATGAAGAAAGTGTAAAGTGTTAATCGAGGTAATGAGTGCACAAAAGCAATTAGAGGTCTGCGAACCTCTAGGCGCGGAAAGCGATTTTTTGTTTATTTGCTTACCTTATTAAGTGAAATATCTGTCTGAATTAATCGCTAATGAATGAGAGAGGGCTCAATACCGGCCGGTTAATGAGCGGCCCTGTCGACTGCGTTTTACAGGACCCCAAATCATCCGAGATTGCAAACCAACTCGCTATTCAAAATTACTTTTCTGCCCAATTTTCTGTTTGCAAAGCAGTAAATTATTTACATTTATTGTGCTTATTTAAGTGCTTAAATGACGACGAATGGGGTACGGGCACATTTTAAAAATATGGAAGCACTACACTGCTCTACTGCTAGGAATTCCCGTTATTTCCCCCTGAAGGCTGCTTCCCCTTTCCTAATCTCTCTTTTACAACAATTCATGAAAAGGGCCATTATTACATTGAACGTGTTTTAATAAGTTATTTATTATTTAACATACTTTAAGAGGCAGGGCCTCTGAAGCTGGTCGCCCACACTCAGGGATGTCTAGGTCTGGCTGGGGGTCCCCGCAGGAAAGGGCTGAGTCCTCCCGCCACTGCAGGAAAGAGCTTCCGGGAGGCCCCAGCCCACCCCTGGCTGCAGAGATGTGGCATTGGCTGGGCTTCCTTGGAGCCGTCATTGTCAGTGAAAATGGTCATTTTAGGGTGTTTGCTGCTTTCTGCCTTTCGTAATTATTCATCTAAAATCAACGGTCATGCTTTTTTTTTTTTTTTTTTTTTTGTAATGTGCAGCTGCTCTTGCAAACAAATGCGCTGTCTTGAGTTGCACTCGTGGGCTCGGCCGGCCGCAGGAGGCCCTGCTCTGTCTTCCCTGCACAAAGCCAGCAGACAGCCATGAGCGGGCAGCTAAGTGACCACGGCCAAGCCCAGCGAGGGCCCAGCTCCATCAGGCCGCGGCTAAGAACTGACAATTAAAAAGACCCAAGGAGGGAAGTGAGTGCGGCTCAGGAAAGGGCTAGGGGGGGGCTGGACGCGGCAGAGAGGAAGACCCGGGGCCCCGGGGAGGGAATCGAGCAGCCGTTTCCAGCGCCTCAAACCTTCCGCATTACAGCGCTAGAAACTTCCCTGTTGCCAGGCAAAGATGCTCCACACCAAGTTCCTCTGTGGGCTGCATGTGCTCACGTGCAGGCGCCAACGGTGCTGTCGCGGCTGTTCCTTTCCTAAGTTGCAAGAAGCAGAGATCGCTTTCAAAAGTAATTTCCACAATCGTGTGTGTGTGTGTGTGTGTGTGTGTGTGTGTGAGCAGCCACGTTTCATACTCAGACTTCACTATTTGAATGTATTTTCCCACATGGTCCGGGCAGTGTAATGATTCCGTTAAAAAGCCCCGTGCTGTTCATCAGAGATTATGCTGGGGTAAACATTACAATAGCAGCGATGATCTAATTAAAAGGCTCAGACATACTTAAAACAGTCCCTTTTTTTTGGGGGGTTTGGGGGTGTGAGTAAAACCTGTGCCGCTAGCCTGGTCTGGCAAGGGGCGTCATAGCAGATCACCGCAAACCGTCTACTCCGACCTGAGTCCTCTGGTCTTTGTTCCTTAGTGGACGCAGGAAATCAAAGCGTGGGACTGTGCTTCCGAGTCCCCTGCTGAGTGGCTGTCATATGTCAAGCTCTTTTTTTTTTAAGTTGGCTCTAATTCTATCTCACTCCCAGGAAAGGCTGGTGTTGCCGTGCCAAGCCTTGCCCACGCCTGACCAGGGTTTCGTGTGGGATATTCTAGGAACATTTCAACGGGACCTTAATGCTCCACATGAGTCGGTTCACCCAGATTGGAGGGCCCCACATCCCGGTCCAGGATGAGTGACAGTCTCCCTGCTGTGGACCTTGGGGACCAGAGAGGTCAGAGTCCCCAAGCTGCCTCCTAATTGTTTGTGTGGGTATCCGCACCACACCTGCAGGCTGATGGGAAGGCATCGGCTCCTCTGAGAAGGGGTAGGGCGGGTGGGGGGACTTCTTCTGATCCCCCTCACTCCTTCACTGAAAGGAACCCTCCACCCACCCCAAGTCTTGGGAGAGGCCAGCCCTGGGGTGCCCGCAGAGCCGTGGGGAGGCAGAAGCCTGCTTCTCCCCAGCAGGCCACAAGGAGGAGCTGTGGCTCTGCTCAGCGCTGCCAACGCAATGGGGTGGGGGCTGAGGACTGGTTGAAGGGGAAAGAGAGATTTTATAAGTTCCTGAATTTTATGTCCGTGCCGCAACACTGGAATGTCCACTCAATCCAAAGCAGAGTGAGCAGAAGGCGGGCTTGGGCCCACAGTCAGTCCGGCGTGAAATGCTGCAGTGAATATTTATTAGCAAAAATATAGGTTCTCAAAAACAGAAATAAAACAGGGTAATAGATGAAGGGAAGAATAGATTTAACACTGAAATAAATATCAAAGGTGCAAAGAAAAGGCAAAATATAGTGTTCAAACAAAGCTGTGAATTGGGTCCAGATTTGACGACCCCCTCGGGAAGGGAAGCCCGGCCAGCCCGGAATTGAGATACTACTTGTAGCGCACAGCCCTGTAATGCTGTCAGCTTTATTTCCTTTGACAAATGTGAAATAAAATTTGTCAAAGTTAGGGCTTGGAAAGTTGGCTATTGAAAATTCAATTGGTAATAACTAGTCTGGCTGTGCACTCAGGAGGCTGGGGGGGCAGGGCGGTGGGCAGATTCTATTTCACTTTTTAAAAATTTAGCAGTTGACTTAGCCATCTGGATTTCTGGGTTTCTTGGGCACCCCAGTGAAAGGCTGCCCTGAAAACCTGTTTCCGGAGCAGGCGGCTGTGTGGGCACGCGGCTACATGGCGGGCTGGGGGGTCCTCGCTGGTCGAGGCGCCCGAAGCCGACTCTGCCTCAGACAGGAAAGGCAGGGCTGTGGCTGACTCCCGCCTCTCCTTCTAGCCGAATCTGATGCTCGATGTGCTCGGTGGCCCCAGGCAGGACTCTGGGCATGCCACTGTGTGTCCTCCTGTGCCCGGCTGGGGACAGGGCACCCTCCCCACCATGTCCCCCTGGGACCAGTAGCTGCCCGATGGCTCCCTCCCTGAGGGCTGGGAACAAAGCGCACAGACGCCCAGAGCTCTGGGGTCCTGGCTGCCCTAAAATCCAATCATGTGTGGGGACGGATGGGGACCACCCCTGTGTCCTCTCAATTATCAGAAAGACAAAACAGCCCAGGGCTTCCTGTATCCGCACAGCCACATGCTTGGCCAGAGGTCTTGCCGGCCAGCTCTGTCTCCTGTTGACCTCCGACAGCAGAAGCACGGGTCACCCTTCGTCACCAGAAGCACCCCTGAGTCCCAGCAGGAGGGGCGGACAGCCAAGTGGGCCCGGGGATCCAGCTAGAGCTCTGCTTCCCGGCGTCCACCCACCAAACACGGGCTCCGGGTTGGATTTCCCCGAGCTCGGCCCCTTCCCGGCCAGGTCCAGCTCGGCGCAGACGCTGGGCAGCCGTGAGCCGGAGAGTGCTGGCATGTATCATCAGATTCTCAGGGTGGCATATTTACTGCGGCTGCCAGCAGGGTCGCCTTTCTGTCCTAGTAAATGTAGTGGAGTATGAAAAAGGCAATTACATCTCACTGGGTGACCTTTTAACAGCCACGACTACCTCCTATCTATACATAATTATTATAGGTGATGATTTCCAAGTATTAGCATCTCCTCCAGCCCTCTTTAATTCACATCACATTTAGGCACGTTTGGCACCGGCGCTAGAAATTTTAACCCCCGAAAACGGGGAAAAGAGAGGAGAAAAGTGATAGCCACGGTGTCAAGCGCTCAAGTCATCCTAATAAAAACACAGCAAATAAGATGTCGCCCTGTTTGTATTCATTATCAGTTCTTACATGCTCCGACTCTTGCATTAAACATTAGACAGCCTCTGATGCCTGCTAACAGTTTAATTCCCTCCTCAGTATTCAGGCTGTCATAATAAAATCAGTGAAGCAAGCAAAGTCAAATAAGACCAGGAGGAGGCAGGGAGCATGTAACACAAGGCTCCACAGCGCTCGGTGCCGCGGCAGCCACCTCCGCCAGCGCGTGCGGGGAGGGACCCGGCCGCCCCCGCCGCCTGGCCAGCCTATCTCCCGGGTGCAGGGCGAGCGGGGCGCGTGTGCTCGGCCCGATAGCAGCCCCTTCAAAAGGAGCCGCTTCTGAGCTACTGCCGTTGGCACAATAGGGGGGCCACTTCTGTCAACAAAAACGGCCGAGTAAAGACCCAGATATCCCCACTATGGGAAGATTAACAGCGCTAAATCCGTTTAGGCCCCCTTTTTTTTGACTTATTTACAGGCCGCTGATCTTGAAGGCTGAATCAGAACAAGAGATTAGCTCTATTAAGCGCTGCCCATTTTTCTGAATTATGTTTTGGAGCACTTGGACAGTATGAATAAGGATTCATATTAACCACTGCGCAAGGCACACACTTCATTGCGGTGACAAAGCCTTCGGAAAACTACTTGTCACTTGCAGTGATCCATTGCAAATACAGTTTAATATATAATTTATATCTACCAGCTGGTGAGAGGAGAGAGAGAGAGCGAGCCCACTCGATTTCTCTCTTAAAAGAGAGAGAGAAAGGGGGAGAGAGAGAGCAAGAGCGAGAGAGAGAGAAAGAGAGAGCAATTCAGGGTCTCACTAACGATAGTAAAATAGCTCAGGACACAGTTCAATAAATGGTTCAATACTGGTGATACTCTCCAAACAGAGACCCGGAGCCATTAATTTTAAAAAGTTCTCTGGATCTTCTTTGAACAGTAAATATTTAATCACGGCAATACGTAAGCTGCACTCTCATATTTTACGTCCTCGCCAGACCTGGGGAGTCAGTCTGCCCTGAAGAACCATGGCCGGATCAGGGCTGGTCTTTCATCTCCTGCCCCTGAGTGCCCCCAGTGAGGGGCCTCTGACCCGCGTGTTCTGGAGACGCTTTCACTGTCCCTGGGGTCTGGACACGGCCTTGGCCCGGTCTGCCTCAGTGTGGACCCCGGGATAGAGCAGGCGCCACAGCTAAGCACGCACAATGCGGACCCCCACACTTGCCTCGGAACATATGTGCGGACTTGGGGGGGCTGGGGAGACAGACAGGAGAGCTGGGGCACGCCAGGGATGGGCGGGGGCTGCTTCTAGGCAGACTCCGTAGGTCTGACGAAATGCAGCGCCCTGGGCTCAGAGCTCTGCCGGCCTCTTCCTTTCCAGCGTGCTCCAGCCAGAAGTCCTCTTTGGCCGTCCTTAATAATGGATGAGGGCCCTGGCAGGTCTCAAAAGCATGTGCCACCAAACAGCCGATATTTATTTATTTTATTCTATATTTCCTTTCAATTCAGGAAATGCCCGCAGAGATTACAATTCTAATTTGCAAGGAATCCTGTTGGCAGAAAAATCAAACAATTAGCCAGACACCTTCTCAGCAGGCCGCTGGGTCTGAGAGCTTCCGAGGCAGCCGGGAAGGCCCCTGTATTTGGGGCTCACGGGCGCAGACAGACATGGTGGCCAGGCAGGCCAGATGCCTCCCTGTGTGTGACACGTAAACCGGCACCCGGGAGAGTTTCTGGGTGCTCGCACACCCATCCCTCCCGGACGACAAGGTCTCCATGGCCCAATGGAACCTACTCGCAGGAAGCCGATGACCTGAAAGTCATGGCAGTGAGTTTCCCTTCAGGGAGAGCAATGGAAGCCAGGGCTGGGAAAGCCTCGGCCCGGGCTGGAGCTCGCAGGTGAGGGGCATCCCCTCCGGCCCGGCATTTCTGGCCCTCTCCATTTGCGCTCAGTCCGTTTTGCTATTTTCTGCTTCACTCACATTCACTGGTGACGGGAGCCGGGGGGGGGGGGGCACGGATGGTTCCAGGGGCTCCAGCCAGAGGCTTAGCCACAGCCAATAGCTTGAAGTCCAACAGGACATGGCAGGGGGTCCAGGCACTGCTCCCGGGTTGCTGCAGCTGCACACTGTGACCTTTCCTGGAAGGGACCGGTACCACCATGCCCAAAGTCCCGGCGCTGGTTAAGGTCACTTTGATTCATCGGCTCTGGTGTGAGACCCAGAACAGCTGTCTCCGCGCATCTCAGGGCCAGTCCGGGTGGCCACTCTCCTCCCACGACAGAAAGACCCTGCTCCCCACCCAAAGATGGGGCAGAGAGGCCATCTACCAGTTACCCACAGGCAGGAAGCCTGTCCACCTTGGAAGCTAGACAGGCATGGTGCCAGTCAGTGCCAACGCCGAGGTCCAGAATGCCACAGCCTGCTGGAGAGAGGCATGGGCTGAGAGGGAAGGATGTGTGACCTCACAGGTGTGCCATCTTCCTATGGCGCCATGTCTTGCTGTCGGGTCCATCCCTGGGTGGCCAAGAGGGTCTCCTCTCTCCTGTCCTCCTGTCGCTCCAGCATTCTTCATGCCCTGGGACCCATCTGTGGACCCTCCCTCTGTCTGTCACGGGTCACTCATGGATCTGTTGGAGTGTAGGGAAGTGGTAGCAGTTCTGGTAATAATGATGAGCAGAGGGTGAATGTGATTATGAGTTGTTAGAGTAGCAATATTAATTAGTGGTTAGAAGTATTAAACAGTAGGCGGAGGAGAGGCGAAGTAGCAGATATACTAGCCCTGTGATAGTGCCAGAGCGCCAATTGTAGAACTGAGGAGTTGAAATGGGAGGAGCCACTTATAATGCAGAAGCAGTGAAATGTTGAATTTAGTCAATTCGGTAGTAGTGAGCAGTGCAGGTGTAGGCATATAAGAGTAGTATATCTTCCCGTTCATCATTGATTTGCTCGAGCGGGCACCAGTAACATCTCCATATGACCTGTCTCATGCAAGTAGAGCCCAAGGACACCTGCTTGCTCCAGGAACATAAAGAGCCTCAAACCATTCCATCAGGTCATGGGAATGAGGTCTATAATTGTTACTGGTATCTGGCATATCAGTTACTCAAGAGGGTGAGTTCACTGGTGAGCCATGGGGCTTAAAGCAATTTATTTATCTTCCGTAATTTAGTTTAAGATAATTTTTAGAAATTTCTAAAATTCTTTTAAGTGTATTTGTTACATATATGCATTAAGGTTTTATTTATAATAGAAAAATGTCCATTTTGTATGATCTATCAGTTTCATTTTCAAAAAGCTTGTCACAAGGTGAACAGTGTTATTATATGATGAGTAATGATTCACAAGGTGAACAGTATTGTTATATGATGAGTAATGATTCCAGTTATCTGTCTCTCAAAAATATTTGTCTTTTACATGAAAATATTGGAAGGAAATACACCAAAATAATAAAAGTGTGATTTCCTTTTCCATACTTAATATTGCAAGTACGACCGAAGGTCTAAGCTGTACATAAGTCTGATTGAGACTCACAGACATGGGGCAGAGCTGCTACTGGCTCTCTCTGTGCCAAGCCGCTCATGAGGCGCACGGGAGGGGGATGGTGGGTTCTAGCCCTGGCCCGCCACCCCAGCAGAGCCTCGCAACAAGCCAGACAACCCCCCCACTCCATGAGGGCCTCCATTTTCCATATCCGGACTTCCCCCTAGTCAGAACTCCACCCAGCAGACCAGGCCATCATAGCCCGGCTTGCACGGCCGCAAGTGGCCGCGTGGTTCATCAATATGCTGGATTTAGAGATGACTACAAGAGTATGCTACCCTCACGGCAGAGCCTGGCAAGCTACCCGTGTCGTATTTGGTATGCCAAATACCAGTAACAATTTTAGACCTCATTCCCATGACCTGATGGAATGGTTTGAGGCTCTTTATGTTCCTGGAGCAAGCAGGTGCTCTTGGGCTCTACTTGCATGAGACAGGTCATATGCAGATGTTACTGGTGCCCGCTCAAGCAAATCGATGATGAACGGGAAGACAGTGATACAGTGATCTGGCATATCAAATACGACATGGGTAGCTTGCCAGGCTCTGCTGTGCGGGTAGCATACTCTTGTAGTCATCTCAAAATCCAGAGTAGTATAGCACAGTAATAAAGCCAGAGCAATATTAATGCTAGTACTAGCCAAAACAGTACTTAGCCTAGATATAGTAGAATAGTATTTGCCAGCAGAAGCAGTGGCACTTGGAAGGTATAGAGTAGCAGTGAATGAAGTCTGAGCATCAGGTAGCAGTAGAAGTACTTACTATAGTAGTAAATACTATAGTAGCACAAGTACTTATAGCAGGAGTACTTATAGTAGCACAAGTACTTATCGTAGAAGTTCTTGTAGCAGAATTACTATAGCAGAAGTACTTATAGTATCAAAAGTGCTTATAGCAGCAGGACTATAGTAGCATAAGTACTTGTAGCAGATGTGCTTATAGTAACATATGTATTATAGTAGCACAAGTACTTATAGTAACAGAAGAACTATAGAAGCAAAAGCACTTATAGTGGACGTGATTATAGTAGCAGAAGTACTTACAGTAGAAATAGAAGTAAAGAAGCAAAAGTACTTATAGTAGAAGTTATTATAGTAGCACAAGTACTTACAGTAGAAGTGATTACAGTAGCAAAAGTATTGCAGTAGCAGAAATACTTAGAGTAGCAGAAGTACTGTAATAGCAGAAGTACTATAGTAGCAGTTCTACAGTAGCAGAAATACTCATAGAAGAAGAAATATTATTATAGCAGAAGTTCTATAGAAGTAGAAGTACTTACAGTAGAAGTACTATATTAACAGAAGTACTAAAAGTGGCAGAAGTACAATAGAAGCAAAATTTAATTAGCATAATTACTATAGCAGCAGAAGTACTTATAGTAGCAGAAATATTATAGTACCAAAAGTATTATAAAAGCAGAAGTACTTATAGTATCAGAAGTACTATAGAAGCAGAAGCAACTGATAGTAGCAGAAATACTATAGTAGCATGAGTACTTATAAGAGCAAAAGTACCATAGTAGCAGAAGTACAATAGTAGCAGTACTTATGGTAGCAGAAGTACTATAGTAGCAGAAACACTTATAGTAGCAGAAGTACTATAGTAGCAGAAGTCCTTCTAGTAGCAGAAGCTGCACTGCAGAGGTCATAATCAGTCAGTAATCCCTGCGTGCGGAGGGTTATTGCTGCTGAATTAGGCTGCAGCGTGCAGGAGAGCAGGAGTTGGCGTTGATGACAGTGGCTATAGCACTCAGTAGTAGCAGTGCTGCTTGGCAGGCAGAGTAGGAGGAAATGGAAGCGGTGGCCAGTAGCAGTGCTTGCAGGAGACCCGGAGAGGAGGAGCAGCAGTGAAGGTGTGCCTCAGGTCTCTCAACAGCAGTGCCATGAGCAGAAATTGGAAGATGAGGCACGGAGTGAAAGTAAAGTGAGGAGGTAACAGTGAGGAGGTAACAGTGAGGAGATAACAATGAGGAGGTAACAGCAAGGAGGTAACAGTGAGGAGGTAACAGTGAGGGAGGTTAACAGCGAGGAGGTAACAGCGAGGAGGTAACAGCGAGGAGGTAACAGTGAGGAGGTAACAGCGAGGAGGTAACAGTGAGGAGATAACAATGAGGAGGTAACAGCAAGGAGGTAACAGTGAGGAGGTAACAGTGAGGAGGTTAACAGAGAGGAGGTAAGAGCGAGGAGGTAACAGTGAGGAGGTAACAGCGAGGAGCTAACAGTGAGGAGGTAACAATAAGGAGGTAACAATGAGGAGGTAACAGTGAGGAGGTAACAGTGAGGGAGGTAACAGTGAGGAGGTAATGGTGAGGGGGTAATTGTGAGGAGGTAATGGTGAGGAGGTGACATTTAGGAGATAACCATCAGGGGGTAACCGTGAGGAGGTAAGGGTTAGGAGGTAACAGGAGGTAGCGGCGGGAGGCAAGATGGCAATGTTATCCCTTGACCGACAGAGTTTGGAGTTTGGCAGAGGTGAGGCTGGGCAACACCTTTCCAGGGGCAGCTTGTGGGGAACCTTTCGTCACCCTGTCTACAGAGCGGGTACAACAGCCTCTGGCCTGTGCCAGGCGCTGGGCTCAGGATGACGCAGGAGGTGGGGATGCCTGTTGGCTTCAGAGACGGTTCTGGCACAGCAGGGCCACAGGCAAGCCACGAGTGCCCCATTTCCTGGGACAGCCTCCCTGCCCATGCACACGGGCTGCTCTCCCCTGGAATGAGGAAGAAAACCCAGAGCGAAGCCTCCTGTGGGGGGGTGTCAAGGTCACCTTGGAGGTTGCTGCCAGCCGAGTCCGGCCCCCGAGACCGCAGCTGTGCACTCGCATCTCTCGGAAGCACCATTCAGTCGGCCTCGGATCATTTTTAAAAGTGTGCAGGTTTTCGGGCTCCAGAAGCATCATTACGCTGGAATGGAATTCCGCCTCCTGCCCCGGCTGTGTAATAAAATCTCAGAGGCTGAGAAGAAGTCAGGAAAGTTCAAGTGTCAACCAGGTTAACATTAAAATTGTTAGAAAACAGGAACAGTAATTTGGGGATTGAAAAGGAGGTAGAATTGGTGTTGGGAGCGCAAGTGCTCTGGAATCGATGTTTGTCTTGGCCATTCCCAGGAAGTGACATCATATCGGGCGTCCACTGGGATATTAGTCCTGCATTTTTCAATCCAGATTTTGGCACTAAAGTTGGCAAAATTAGACCATTTTGTTAAACTGATCTTCGAGGCGTCCACCTCGCAGAACATTACAGCATACCTCTGTCAGAATCGCAACAATGAGAACAACGGGCTGTAAAGCGCGGGCGGCCGCGGCGGGAAGCGGGTTTTACAGCGCCAGGTGCGCCGGCTGCCTGGGGCCGGAGCAGCTCGCAGGGGAGCCCTGCGGTTTCTCACAGGCAGAGGAAGAAAAGCAGAGCCCCGGGTCCAGAAAAGCAGAGCCCCCGCCCTCACGTTAGCAAAACATTTGCCATTGTAGCCTCTGACCCTGCAAACATCTTGTCTGGTGCTCCCTGAGAGATGGGAAAAGGCAGGCAAGGGGGGTTTGGGGGACAAGAAAGCAAAAAGCTTCGTTGCACTGAGAAAGTCGCAGAGCCCCACGTGGGAAAACCCGAATCTCCGCACTTCGGGTATGTGGGAAGGTACCGGCGGCAGGGCCGTAGCCGTGGCGCGGGCGTGCTCATTTCGGTAAGTGGGAGAGTCTGGGCTAGAGTCCCGCTGGAGCGCTGATGGCCGGTTTCCTTTCGGGAAGATGGTATTGTTTCTGCGGGCTGGACGGGAGATGGACGGACAGCACCCTTCAAAGGTCCCGCTGGCCAGCACGGCACAGGCGTCCGTGTTTTTGTTTCTTGCCAAAGCAGGTCTGGGGCTATTTATAAATTGGATCGTGCGTGTGCCCGGGTTTCACTTCCCTGGAAAGGTTCTTGGCACGGTGTTTGGATTAAGAAAACGACCTGAACACAATGCAAGAGGTATCTTGTGTCTGCAGTGCTCTGTGTTTAAAAGTCAAATTCTTTCCCCCCCATCAACGGCAGCTCCAAAATACCCGCTTGCAGGCAGGACGCCGGGCACCCCACCTGCCCACAGGCTGCCAAGGGCAGCTTGCACTGCAGTTTCCCTGACACTTTCTTTACCCAAACGCGTGCTCCAATATCAGTGGACGTGGGCACAATCGAATTCCATCCGCGGGGTTAAGGGAGGGCGTGCATTTAGAGTGAGAATAAAACAAATGTTTAAAAAACCCATTATTGGTTTCATTTCCATCCCTGCTCCCGGTTCTTCCTGGGCGCCAAATGCCGTCCTCATGCTCCGGACAGATGTTGTCACAGCTGCGTGCACTCAGCACTCACAGCCACCCCGCGTCCCAGGAGAGAGACCAAGGAGAGAGGAAGCCAGGACAAAGAAGACAGAGAGAGAGAGAGAGAGAGAGAGAGAGAGAGAGAGAGAGAGAGAGAGAGAGAGAGAAAGAGAGAGAGAGAGAGAGAAAGGGAGAGAGGGAGGGGAAGAGAGAGGGAGAGAGAAAGGAAGAATGAGGGAGAGAGGGAAAGGGTGAGGGAGAGGGAGAGAGCAAGGGAAGGGGGAGACAGAGAGACAGAGACAGAGAGCCAGACAGAGACAGAGACACAGAGGCAGAGGCAAGGGCAAAGAGCTACAAGCAGGGGGCTGAGGGAGCATCTCTCTGAGCTGCAAACCTGAGCTCGCTCTGCCCTGAACCCCTGCCTGGCTATAGGGGCTGTTCAGCTGCGCCAGAAACACCAGAAACTCCGTCATTTCTGGCCTGTCAGTCAGAAACTTGCCCCTCCTGAAGACCTGCCAAACTCTTCTTCACCCTACAAAGCCCTATGCAGCTTCTCCTTCCTGGACTGACTAGCCAAAGCCCAGAAACCCTCCTGTAGCTCCTCCCTGCATCCGCCTCCTTCTGGGGTGTTCTCGAGGCACACATGCACAGGCCCTCGGGGAGCCCTGTCCAGGGCCGTGGGACGCTGGGCAGGACTAGCTCAGCACCTAGAGCCAGGCAGGAGACAGGGTGGGGTACAGACAGGGCTAGAAGGAAGGACGGGGCATGGGCTGGAGAGAGGACAGCCTCT